>CABPRJ010000952.1:1513170-1557401 GCA_902439185.1 Cinara cedri | reverse complement strand
GGGGGGGGGGGGAGGACACGACTCCGAACCACCTCCGTCCCTCATGCGCACGCCGCTGTAGATCTCGGTTAACGCAACGCTCCGACAGACCAATCGGATTATCCGATTCCGAGTGTAGCGGTACGAAGACGACAATCGTTGGGTTTGTGAGCACGCGATTTTTCACGCCGTGCCGTGTTATAGAATGTGCGAAATTTCCGGCCGGTAATACTGAAACGATTTTTTTTTAAAAATGAAAAAAAAAAAAACGTAAACAAAAACCCGACAACAATAATGACGACGTCGCGGGTTTTATTTTTGTCGATTTCTGGGTTACCTTGAATCCAAGGAGAAATAACACGACTGTATAATATTCTATACGTAGGCAATCACTGCTTACCCGCCGTTTACCCGAGATCCATTCGGAATCGTTATTGATCGCGACGATTTATCGTTGCTTTCAGTACGTAAACTGTACGTTTCCCTGTGCGTATCCTCCCAACTTCCCAAAACTGATACAGTTACCTCACGGTGTTATTGCAAACGTCTAAAACTGTTCGTGTATTAATATTAAAACTTCTTCCGGCGTGTATTGCTCTATGTATCTGCAAAAGTCTTTCCGAAATCTAATACGGGGAGTCGGGTGTTTCGCGTCACTATTGATGCTCATAAAATATCGCTCCGGTGGCGTAGCTATCGCGGGGCAAAGTGGGGCAGTGCCCCGGGGACCCGGAGCTCGGGGGGGGGGGGCGGCTAGGAAAATATACCGAAATCACCTCCTTAAAATAATTGCGAATTTCGATGTATTTAACAATGAATGTTTTTTAAATCTTACGTGGTAATTCCAGTCACAGTCGGTATTCAATAAATAAAATAACAATACACAATATATGTAATGAACGGTGTTCACCGTACTGTTTACTGAAAGTTAACATTTGTACGAACCGTATGGTAAACCGGATTCCCTTTTACTTTGTTTGTTTATTAATTATCTGTTTATTATTTTCATTTGCGGTTCCATAGTAAGTATTTACATTTAAAAAAAAAAAAACGATATTACGTGTAGGCGTATAATTCGAATTTTCGTAAAGATTGTATTAACTTCGGAGGGCCTTGTTTTTTAATCGCCCCGGGGCCCTTTCCCGTCTAGCCGTACGCCACTGCATCGCTCTAGAAACCGAAAAATTAAACGACCCGTCAATCCGATTGTTTATGTCACGCAATAGCAATGTACACGCCTAATTATTTGATTTCTGTGTGCGACTCTGTAGGGTAAACGGAATCCTATTTATTTACTCTATTTAACGTCGTTCGTACATAGTTTCAATCGCCATTACTGGGTTATAACCCACTCGTATTCCGCGCGTTTTATTATTTCACTCGGGCTGTTATCATTTTGATCACGTGTTCGTTGATCATCGTGTACGTTTACCGTTTGCGCGGTATCTCATACAATGCTCGTTACAAATAAACGGATATCGTGTAAACGGGGCGGCACAGAAGGGGGAGAAAAATCTCGAGACGTTTCGAAACGCGCGGAAATCGTTCACGCGCCCTGTCGGGGACGTACGAATAACACGGACGCGTCGTTTTGCGAAAATTCGTTTCGCGCGCGCGGTTCACGCGTCCGAGTGGACGCGCCCCGTACGCGTCAGACGCGAAACGGCGGCCGTTGTGCGTGTTTATCGGCGCGCTGCGTTTCAATGCCGTTGTTATCGTCGACACGCCGCGGGACCGTGCGTTTTTCAATACGCACGGTAATGACGGTGACGGACGGCGAATACGAAAAACATTACGACGCGCGGCGCTGCAGGTGAGAGAGGCCCGAGACGGAATAACATATGGTATTGTTACGATTTATTTCGATTTTTTTTACGACGCGCGGGCGTACGGCCGGCGTGTATATTTATACCGTACGTGCGCACAGACCCGACAGAGGCGCACTCGCATTATTCCGCGCGCGTCGTCGATACGTATAACGAGAGAAAAAAAAAAAAATGATAACAAATAAATGTTAACGGCGAACGATAATCGCGCGTCGACTTGCACGGGTTCCGGCGACGCTCGTGCGGCCCGCGCGCCCGTGCCGCCCGTTCAATTGGAACACGTCGCGCACGCGCACGGCCGCGGCGCTCGGGTTTTCGCGTTTGTCGCCCGCGACCGTAGGCGCTTGCTGACCCGAACCGACAACAACGGCGCGCGGACGAAATAATATTAATAACAACAACAACAACAACAATAATAATAGGGAAAACGGGGGTCGGGGGCGGGAAAATGGAGAAACGGAGATCCAAAATAAATACACGTACACGTTATCGTGTACGGTTTTGACGGCGAACGAATGAACCGCGCCGCCGCGACGACACGCACGCGGCCCGCCGCACCGGTTGCATTTGCATCCGCGGCGAACGTACTGCGGGCGCGATTGTACAGCGCCGCGGACGGGTTCGACGGCGGGAGGGGCGTGAGGGGGGGAGGTGCGGCGGCGTACGTTCGGCGTGCGCGCGCGCGCGCGCGCTCGGAGGACGTCGGGGCCGGGCTCGTTTCGTATGCGCGTAATAAACGCGCGTGGCCAAGGTCGACGGTTTTTAAAACGTACGGACCACAATAATATTCATGGTCAGAACCCGCCGCCGAGCCGCCGGTATCCAGTCGTCGTCGCCGTTTAGCCGCCACGGCGATAATGTTAACAATAATAATAATAATAATAAAAATATTGTTCGGAGAAAAGAAAAGAAGAAAAAAAAAAAAAAAAACCGTACGTAACATACGAGTGGGGCCCTCCTGCGTCGCGTCGTCGGCGGCGGCGGTTATGTTATTATTAAGACGGTAAAATGGCGGCGGTCGCGGCTGCGTGTGTATCGCGCTGCGCGGAGGAGATGGAAAAAAGAAATTCCCCAACTGTATTCGGCCGCCGCCGCGTCGTATTTTTTCGCGAACCTCGAGTGGTTACCGACCCGGCTGACTCTGAACGCCGTACGCCGACGATAGAACCGCGCGACACGTTAATGTAGACATAACCGTCAAATACCGTTACCGTAAAGTAGAGAGAAAAAAAAAAACACGAACCGATCCCAATGGACGCGAAATTATCGGCAAATCCGAACGTCTTTAAGGCGCGGTCAAAGTCGGCGACCTTATACGCCCGCAATAATGAAAGCCTCTGTGGCCGTGTATAACAAGCGAACAATAAGTTATAAGTATGTAATAAGTTCATACACCGAGCAAACGGAAGAAAAACTTCGGGCCCCTGTCGGATTGGACGCGCCCAGTATCCAACAACCACCTGTTTTCGATTCCGAGTGTGTGGCTGAGAATTGATTGATTGATTATTAGTTTTAGTTGTGAATCTTGTTTGGAAAGAATATGGATATAGTGTGCGCTGATATTAGAAAACGGAGTGTACAGAAGGAGAGGAAATTGCCAAGTGCTACTAAACACCCGGCATAAGTGCATTCCTTATTAGTCAGCTGTTTGAGGAGGCGGGCTATGGTCCGGAGATAAAACGGCCTTTTGAAGAAATGGGATGTGACCGTGAGGTCGTTATAAGTGTTATGTACAAGTGATACAAGTGTTATAAAGTAGTATGAAAGTACAGTTTCCTGCGCTGTAGGACATTATTAGGTATAACGAAAAGACATTTAAAGTAGGTGCCTGCTATAATATCGAAGCGCAAACTTAATGATTAAATGCGTTGATAAACGGTATATTTTTCTAGGCGTCTGAAATTGTTGCCAAACAGTTTTTTTTCTTTAAAATAGCGACAGCAGAATATGCCCAAGCGAAATCTACGCGCGCGAAAATCCGAACGTGTTATGAACTTTCAGACTAACGCGATGAGGGCGCGCAACAACATCGCTCGAACTATGGAACTTTTTTTTTTTTTTCTATTGCTGGTTTACGAATTACACCCCGGTCGGCCGCACTTTGGTTTCCAACCCAACTCGGAGACGTTCGTATTTATTTGGTACTTAGTTGATTATAGTAGTCTGCGACGGTGTGTGTAGAACCGATAGATTTCTCACCCGTACGAGTTGCGTGAATTTCAATTTATCTAATAGATTGCCAATGGACACGCACAAGATACGCGCACACTGTATGATGGACAAAACAAAAAAACGGACCTGGAAAATGGCTGTACGCGTGTTTTCTGTCGGTTCGGCGGCAGTATTAGACACTACGCATATTAGTTTGCGTTTGCGCGATTGGTTTGAATTTGCTTAATATCGCGCATAACATTATGGCGAGACAATTCACAATATCGTCAATCGCAGTCGTCCGTTTCGTACGCCCGGCCGTGTGTACAATATTAACATATCGTGTAGCATTAATTTTTCATATTTCTCGTCACCTCGATAATACATAATGCATTACACAAGCCACCGACTGCAAATTTGTTCGATCGCGTCGAAAAAAAAAAATGTTGTTTTATATGCACGCACTCTCGATCGTGTTGTGGCCCCCGGGAACGAATAACGTAAACCAGTGTACGCGCGAGGTGTGATAGATAGTGCACTGCACCGCACGACACCTGAGCCGACAGTATTATAATGCTCGTCGAGTATAATACAATACCGCGGTATTGAACCTCACAAGTCACAACGGTTTTTTTTTCCCCGTCAATGTTTGAAGTCCCGCACATCGACGTTCGTATCGACAACGCATAATACACGTTTTTTTTCTTTTTTTTTTCTATCCTCTCATTCGTATTCGTATATTATATTGGTACAAGGTTTGTGTCGCGTAAGACAATACGTTTTTACCCATACGGAAATCACGAAAAAATCCCGATCGATTATTTTGTAGTTGAAAATCACATGTTGAGTCGACGCATCGACCGTCTCAGTCCTGGTAGTCTCAGTCAGACTGCCGGGTAACATACAGAAACAATGCTCACGCACGCAGAATAAGTAAAACTAGCTTAATTACGGATTTAGAGTAAAAGTACCCACTGTGCAATTTTTGTGGAGAACAATATTTTGGAGGGAATGTCATCGGTTGTTTTTTGAACTATGAACTAGTATTAAACGAGTGACAGTTTTGTAAAAAATAAAGGTTTTTATTACTTTTATATCGAGCTGTATAATTTGAATAGTACACCAAAATATTGTTTTTTACACATTTCATAATAGGTGCTTTTACTCTAAAATCAAAATTAAGTTAGTTTTACTTATTCTGCGTAAGCATTGTTTATGATGGACTCTTTTTCTCTACGAGCTCATACATACACATCATGATAATAACGTGTTTCTTATCACCCGCAGAGCCGAAGCCATATTTGCCCGCGGAGAGTTGGTTTTCAGAAAATTGATAAGAATCCAGTTACAATATTTCAATGTCGCCCAATCTATGCACGCATTTGTTTTTTACATTGTTGCACGGTTTATTCGTAACTGCCAACCGATCTTTCCTAAAGTATCGTAGTACCGTAATTATTTTGGTACTTCGTATTTGTCCATAACCGTATTTTCGCGATAACCGATAAGTACCCAATAACAATACGGCTGTACACAAACAGGTTTATAGCGTTATACCAATTAAAGGCACTTCCGTGCGTAATGAAGCTTTTCACTTTTCCCCGTTACCTACCCGACGTGGTTTCGCACAACAAATCGAGGGTTATTTTCGATTAAAGTGACCACCTCGGGTCTCTAGTCCCACCCAGTGGCGTGTTAAATGGGACAATCGAGAGGCGGTGCCCTCTGACTTTTTTCAAGGTTCTACTTGTACGTCAATTTTTAAGAAGGCGATAAAGACTCAGTGTTAAATCTCCATGTATAATATTGCCGACGAGCCGATTCGTCGGTAGGTAGGTGGGTATCGGAATGCAGTTCTCGCCACTGAAAATATCCGAGTCCGTCGCGCCACTGGTTCCACCCCTGTACGACCTTTTCGCGATTTTCCCGGCTACTCGCCCGACGTGGCTTCGCACGAGACCGGTCGGTTGCCGCGGATTCACAACGCGAAACGATATTTTTTCGCCGCGTCGTCGGTGCGGCTACACTTTCGATTCGACATTTGCGTTAACTTTTTTCCCCTTAACACCGACGTGGCTACACGGTTTCTTATCATTTTTTTTTTTTTTTTATTTTATTTTTCCTCCCGAAAAACTGTACGCCGCACGGATAACGACGTTGTAACGTGCGCCGTCTACGCGGACAGCGGCCCGCGGCTCGTAAAAAACCGACAAACACCCGGGGCCCCGCGTGCACGACGCCGTCGTCGTGTGCCGTAAACGGCCGGGACCACCCTGAAAAAAGTTTACGTTGCGGCCGGGATATCGCTGCGTACGCGTACGCGCGTATAACACAGTCAATGTGCGCGGTTCGCCGCCGTTGTGTACAATAATGTATACAAATGTACAGTAACGCCCGCGCGATAGAATAGTATATTTGTGGTTAACACAGATGTATTTGCTTTTGCTCGCGCGCTATTTAGTTTAGAAACAAAAAATAAAAAATAAAAAACGTTCGAACAACGCTATATTATAACAACAACAACAATAATAATAATAATAATAATGATAATGATAATAATAATGATACGGCAGCGCCCGCGGCCTTATCTGCGCGTACGTACACGCGTACACCCGTGTACACGATTCGTGTTATGCTCGGCGATACTCGCACGAGACGCACGCACGCCGACAGGATATTTCGTTCGCTCCCGTTCACTCCCGAAAATGCCGTGGATGCGGTGATCGCCGCCCGGACCGATTTGTTTATCGACAGTGCGCGCTTTTAAGCGTATTCTTTTTTTTTCACCCCGGAATTATTTACGCGCGGCCTTTATGACGCGCGTTACAGTGTCGGCTGTTGTAAGAGAATATTATTGTTTCCACGTCCCGGACGGGAATTGGAAAATTCGTGACGAAACGCGAACGGCGACAGAAAATAAGAGTACGGTCGCGTACAAGCAGGGGAATGGGGGGGGGGGGTGGGTAGGGATCCGTTTGAACGGGCACTACACTCGTTATCCCGGAGAGCGTTGACATTTTTCCGAATTTGTTTTCTAAAACGTTTGGGACACGAGCAACTCTAAAATTTCGTATTTGTGTTATTTTTCGTCACCCCTCTATTTTTTTGGGGTGCACAACCGCCGAGTACCCACTACTGGTTTTCAAACGGCGACCTATATTATTATTAATTCCACAAATAGATAGGGTATTAGTTAAAAATATATTTTAGCGCCGAAACGTTTGATTACCGTCTACACTTCGTTGTGCGGGTCGCCGTTCGAATACCGAATGTAGGTAAGCAGCGGGGTTTTTTGTCCCCGCGAAATAACAGCGACAAAAAATAACATTAAACATGAATATTTTAGAGCTGCTTGTTTCTTAAACGTTCCGGGAAAAAATCCGGAAATAAGTCAATACTTTCCGAGACTCAATGAGTGTACGTATGATACGGTGGTGTCGAGCCGTCGCCGCGTGTTGGGAGTCGACGGGAAACCTGTGCGCGGCCGTCAATAATAACAGGGCGCGATCCTTCGTCCGTTCCGTCCGAGAGACGCGTGTGATATTATTTGTTAACACGAAACGTGGTCGGTAAAAATAACAGACGATCGGAAATCATCACCGTGCTCGGGTGTGTGACGGGCGCGTGGGCGGGTATAGCGTATACTAGCCGCGCGCACAATAAACCGTACGTTTTTTTCGTGTTTTTCGTTTTATATTTTCCATTAACTCCCATCGGTTACGTTACCGCGGCGGTCATAATACCTACGTCACCGTCGAACGGTGTGCGCAATATTTGTGCCGGGTTACATAATAGGAATCGTTTTTAATAGCGAGAGAGGTTGATGGGGGAGGGAAAGCGAAAAGAAAAAAAAAAATAGAGAGAGATTAGTGTCCTTGTAAGTGCACAATATCACGCGTACGTTGTATAATAAATAATAATTCCTCACGACCATCGCGACCGTATAATATACGAGTCGTCGTCCGCAACGTATTTCGGAGTGATCATTTTGTTGTTGTTTTTTCTTTGTTTCCCGCGATTTTGTTTTTCGTCGTCAACGGATCGCTACTCTCTGCACACCGTACCACCCACAACACTCGTTATTAGTTTTTCGAAATATTTCCCACGTACATATATCGTAACAATTAAGTGCTCTATTAGATATCGGCGTGGTCGGTACATCATAATACTTGAACCGTCGTCGTCTACCCAAAAACTTGCATCGCGCCTTCGAGTGTGAAACATTAATATATCCAGTGGCGTGTGTAGGATGATTTTTTTCTAGGGCGTGATACGACCGAGACTATTTCGCACACAAAGAGCCAGGGGGACGAATATCCCCTAGGACATCCGTCCCTTCGGCTCCTCCTCTTGTTATCATACATTTCCAATTTCCTTTCCAAAGCGCACACTTATATGCCGCGGCCGTGATTTTACTTAAAACTGTACCAACGTTTACGATATCATACATTTGTTTTCATAATAAAATAATATCCGTTCTTCGTGGTTTTTGAGATATTTCATCTAACACTTTTTCCACATTAATTTCGATATCTCTCGACGAATGCTTAACATCGCTAAACCATTTAGCCTCTTCTAAATTAAAAAAAAAAAAAATCAAACATTACAAAATGCATAGGCTAATATATTGTTTCAGTATTACTTGTAGATACGTACTTCAGATATTGTGGTCGCGTAGATATGATTTAATTCTTTTCACGCTTGAAAATGACCGTTCCGGACAAGCTGTAGAAACTGGCAAGGTACACGATATTTTAAATAAAAATGTATGTTATGACATACATCTTCATTGCATTTTAGCAAACCATCAAATGCTGATTTTAATGTAATGTTTCGGTTTGCAAGTCATTTGTATCAATTTCTGGAAAAAAAGGCTTCTGGGGGGGAGGAGGAGGTGTGATATCTCACCCAGCTCACTCCCCCGTAAATACGCCACTGAATATATCCGAGAGGCCGCGTCGCTGCAGCCGTGGCGTTTGCCGTTTCTGTGATTGCTTTTTACAAATAGTAATATTATCTGTAGCGAAAATCCGTTCGCGTGAAAACGAACGAAACTATTAGAATCGATCTCACAGACACAGTGGCGCATAACTGCAGGACTTGGCCGAGAACGGAGGTATTGAATTGGGAAATTGTGTCGTAAATCATAATGCCATAATATACAACGCATACCTCTGTACATGTATAAGGCTGAAAAAAAAAACAATTATAGGTATTTTTTATCATTGTTATTAAAGCAGTCGTATCTATATTGAGCGGAGCGTAATAAATTATGATTTTCCCTAAGTAACCCAACAAACGAAAAAGAGAACTCTATGTATCGAAATTTGTTGTCGGTTTTTAAATTGTGTAGAAAAACCGCAGAGGATCTAGACATATTTTTCCAATTTTCGGGCAAAAATTCCACAAGACACTGCGTGAACGTACTTGGGTATTTCAACACCGAAAAATGTCAAAATGTATTAAAATACATTCAATATTGTATTTATTGTTCTGTAATTGTATTGGATATACACATCGTAAATTTAGATTCTGAGTGTATCGAAGAATGTATTGGTTTTATAAAGATGTTTGTTTTTTTATTTTTTTTTTTTGTTTTTTATGTTAACACTTTTTCTTCCAGAGACCTTATACTCCGGTACACACGATGCAGACCCTTTTCTGAAAGGAATTTTTTTCGAGGTGGTCCTTTACGGAGGTCAATTTCGATTTTTCCAGGAGTTTTCCTCGCAATTATGAAAAACCGAAAAAAACCGGAGGAAAAACGGAAAAATCGGTACAATAATAGACAAATGTTATTGAAAGAAATATATAATACCTATTTAATTATTTTACCATAATATGACATGCATATTGTTGGCAAAGCGTCACCATCAACTCCATTCATATTCGTTTTTAGTAAGCAATGGTTTATCGTTGCTTACAGGTACGAATTAATTTCCCTTCTATATATGTCCTACACCTTCCTAACTTCTCACCAACAACAGTGGCCGCACCCGTTTTTTTTATCGATAAGATTTCGAAAAAAAAATCGCGCATAAAATACCGTCAGGCGAACTATCCGAATATTTTAAAGTACGTGAAAACATTTTTACTAACCGAAAATATGTCGGCCGTAAAAAAAAAAAATACAGTAAAATATTAATATACCGTCTTCGTTACGCCGCTCAGAACATAAGACATAATATATCTGTGCGGAGGATCCGGGGAAAGGGCCCGAACGAAGTGTATTAAACAAATTATCCAGAAAATATCCTGCCCGCCCCGACCCCCGGAAAAAAAAAATCATAACCACGCGGCCGGTGCGGGGGGAAACGATGATAATTACTGTGAAAAAACGGTGGAAATATCATGCGAAAGGGGACGAAAAAAAAAACAAAAAAAAGACCGGCGCCGATACGACGGCGGTACAGCGCGTTAGCGATTGTCGTGAAGTAATTGTTAAAAACGAAAACGAAAAAAAAAAGACAAAAAAAATTATATATGCGTTCGGAGGTTTTTTTTTTTTACTTCTCTTATTTGACGGTACCGCAAAAACGACGGCGACGGTTGTATAAATAATATTATTGTAGCTCGTGAAAAAAAAAAAAATAATAATAAAATATTATTGCGTTGTTCGTTTCGTATTTGTAAAACCGTATGTAGAAATATCCGTGTGTAATATACGTATGTATATTATTATAATAGATCTGAAGTCTGCTGTTGCGGCAGTGTTGTGCCGCGCGCGCGCAGCGCTGACGCGACAGAGATAAGTGGGCTATAATAACAAGGCGCGGAGCCCGTGGTTTTTGTGCGTGGAGATAAAAAAATAAAAAAAGAGAAGGAAAAAAAAGGAGGGGAAAAAAAAAAAAAAAAAAGAAGCCAAATACGTTTACGGACTTATCGACGGAGCCCGTCGCGTGCGCTGTTGATTATTCTTCGAGAGTCGCGCACTGCGATCATAATTATTGTTATTATTATTTAAGTTGGCGTGTTTGAAAATGTCTTATTTGTATAAAAAAAAAAAAATACTATACGCGCCACACGAAAGAAAACGAAAAAAAAAAAAAAAAATAGAGAAAAAACTGTACTGCGAGCGCGTGATAGGTGCACGTATTTATGTACGTACTGCGTGTCAATATAATTTAGGCACGAACACGAGGGTTCGGAACTGTTTGAATTTTTTAGCCGTACGTAAACGGAGGGAAAATTCAACCGCATAAAACAAAACGCCGTCACATTGTACAGGACGATCTGCCGGTAAGACTCGTTGTTTCGGGAATCATCGTCGGAGAAACAGGCGGCTGCGCAATGTTCCGCAACACGACCGTTCGGTTTCGTCGCCTTTGCTTCCGGGTGGAGGGGGGGATGAGGGAGCGCGGTTAGCTTTCGGTGAAATCCCGGAATCCCGCGAACAGCCGGAGTTACGGTTCGAATACATTTCGCCGTTGAAGCGTCCGACGATTTCCGTCGGCCCGTTTCGACGGGTCACGCCGCTTTTACACGGCGCCGGTCGGACAACGACTTCGCATAAAGGTTGGACAAAGGCTTTTCGACGACGCGTCGAGCGCCCCGACGAGGATCTAACACCGCGCCCGGTACGCGCATTGTTTGAACACACGGAGCACTTGCACTTTTGACGAACGCGTTCCGGCACCGGGTTTCGTTTGCCCGCTGGCGCACCGGCTCGGGCCAAGAGCGCATCCCAGAGAAGAGAGCGAATCGGAATCCAGCGTTCACGCGTATGACATTCGGGTACCTAAAGGCGAACGCGCACGGTTTCGACGGAAACGAATAACGGGATAACGCGCAAGGGCGGGGGAGGCTGTTCGCGTAGCCCGCAAAGGCGCCGGAACGCCCGACGGGCACAGCGTCGCCGCGTCCTTCTCCGTGCTCGCGACGTCATTCAAATCTCGCCGCGGCCCTTGCAGATTTCCCACCGGTATTCGCGTCCGGTATACGCGGCAAAAGTCGAGAAATTACCGGTTGCCGGGGGTGGGGGGGAGGGGAGGAAATGCAAATAACGAAACCGACTTTTAAGCGTATAATGTATACATCTATAATCTACGTATTACGTTGCGGTTAACGTCGTACGCCCATACTTTTCGGATACAAAAACCGATTTTGTGCTGTCGGTTTCAATACACCAGAATGCGTGTGAGTCTGTTTTTGCACGTCGGTTTCGTCTCGGCGTTTTAACTCTCAAATGGGTCACGAAAAACCCACGTGAAATATCACAACCAAACGATTGGAAATTAAAACGCCGAGAAAGAACCGACGTACAAACACGAACAACACGTTCTTACCCTTAAGTTAGCGAATATACACGTCTATACACGGATATGGGGGAGTGGTCAGCCGTGCGGCTCGTAATGAAACTCCGTTAAAACGTTTCACGGCCGCGCACTATTCCGAAGACAACGCGGTGCGACCTGTCAATCACGGAAACCGCGGAAATGGAAACTGCGAGCGAATTTCGTTTAGACATTCGTCTGGCACGCGATGCGTTCCGAAAAAAAAAAATGCGTTTCGAGCTTTTCGAGAAGAAAGGCGTGAAGACGAATACAGAATTTCCAACTACAATACTCGTTTTACATTGAAACCTGTTGTTCCGGTACAAATACAATTTCTGGAAAGGAGTTTTTCGATAGATTTTATGCGATTTTATGCGGGACGGCATAAATCAAAAAAAACTCTAAAATGTTTAATCCCTGCGAATGCGAATACGAACCTGTCGGGGCGACACGAGTCTGGCCGGTTGATTGTCGAAATAGTGGCCGTTTAGACTGGTGAAAATTACGTTTCTACTACTGAGGAGGTTTCTATCCCCGCCGGACGAGTTACTTAGTTCTGGTTGCAGCCTTACGGTTACTTTTATTTTTTTAATATCAAATGTAAATAAGACACTTAATAAGAGGACGTCACACCCGCATCCACACTGTATCGGCCTGACTACCGAGCCAACACGCGAAAACGATGCGTACGCAGCCTACGTTAAATCTATTGCTTGATTTTGATTTTAGAATTAAAATACTTATTATGAAATGTACAGAGAAGAATATTTCGGAGGGAACGTCGCTGGGTCTTTTGTATTATTCTAAATATACAGCTCGATATAAAAGGCACAAACACATTTTTTTTTTTTTTTTTTTAGTTTCAGTTAAATGACCTTAACTTTTTTAAGATAAAATAAAACCACCCGGCACTCCTACGAGATTGTCTCCAAGAGTACGGCGTACTATTGAGTTGTACTTGAGTGTTAGAACAAGCGACTTTTTTACAAAATATTATTCTACCAATTTTATCGTAACGTAATTGTTTCGAACGGAAAATAGTAATATTCACGTAGTATATCTATTTGTAAATGATAAATAATGTAAATTCGGGTAAAATATGTCAATAGGTATGATGTATACGACCACGTAGCGACGACAATGTCGTTTCAATATTCTCTAAACCGAGGACCTAACGAAATATCATCGTAAACGGGTATTTCGTTTTTTTTTTTTTTTTCATTACAAATATTTGCCGAACGTTTTGTTTATTGATAGGTGGGTGAAACACGGACGGGGGGGGGGAAATAGAAAAAAACACCCGCTAATTATTTAAGCGTACACGCGTCGGTTTAAGACTTCGGGCACACTCGCACTCGCACGAATAAATAAACGCTCGGGCGCACCGTGCACATTGTCAACGGTGCCGTGCCGTTCGCGCGATAATCGCCTGGTGCGCACGAAACGGCGTGACTTTGCGGAAACGATAAATATTATTTCGTTTAGCGCGGAAGTTTTAAAACGCCCGTGCAGTTTTCAATACGCGGGCGCGTCTTCGGACGGAACGCCGGCGTGCGTTTTGTTTAATGTTCACCGGGGGACCGTTCGGTGTGAATTACCGCGCGGCGCGGACGTTCGGATCCCGTCGGACCCGCGGACGTTTTACACCGTACCCGGAAAAACGTGGGATTTCGTTGAAAAACGTTCGCGGTTTTCGCGGGGCCGAGACTTGGTGGTGGAGGGGGGGGGCGGCAGCAGCGATCGTATCGTATCGCGTATAATTTTTTTTTTTTTTTACGGCCGGCCCTCGAAGTACAGTGTAGTATTTTAATCGGACTCGGGCGTGCGTAATACTTGTACCGCGGACGCGAACGGCCCGAACGATACGGGTTCTCGACACGATATTACGCGCAGCCGTTATCGCGAGAGTTTACAAGTGTTTAACGTTCTTCTCGTGATAGAAAAAAAAAAATAGAAAAAAATACCCCGCCGCTCCTGCTCTCGCGCAGTAATAAAACGTATAATATTCTAGTTCGACGAATTGTCAATGTCTTTACGATTATTATTATTATTGTCGTCGTTGGCGATGTTTTCGCGCGGCGAACACTCGAACCGCGGAATCGGTAAAACCCGTCGTCGCGTACGCCTCCCGCGCACATAAACTCGACGCGGCCGCGGTCAGGCCGCGTCGAACGGTCGGCGGCGAACGGCGCTCGGAATTCGCAGAGTGCTCTCGGCCCACCCGCCGAAAACGCCGAAACCGGGAACGAATTTGCGTGCGCGACGTTGCCGTTCGTTCGCGATCGTTTGCGCGACACGCGCGCCGTTCGTCGGTCGAACGGGCGCGTCTCCCACGGAGGGATCGCATGGATTCGGCCGACAAACCGTACCGCGGTCTGTGGAAAGCGCGCGGCACGAGTGTTCCGCGGACGTTCCGGTTCACCCGATTCGCCCCGTTCTTCATTAATCCGTTTTTTTCTCTCTCCCCCGTCTCCGCGGGCCATTATCACGAGTAAACCATTCGGAAAACCAACGCGACCGCGCGAACCAGACAATACATTCGCTACAGGAAACCACTCGCCGGTACCGCAGTCAGACGGTCGGAACAAGATTTCTGATGGAATTGTTTTGCGGGCACATCGTCAAGAAAAGAAGACCAACGATACATCGGATAACGTCATGTCCCCCAATACGAGTGGCGCACGCATGGGGGTGGGGGATCGGGGGCTCATAACTCCCATCCGAAATGTCTTTCTTCGCCACGTTATTTTAAATCCGGGTTTTCACATTAAACCACCGCATAACGCCGCGTGTACAACAGAATAAAATACGATTTAATTAAAAATCAAAAATAATTTATTCATTAGTAACAACAGCGACACAGTTACTGCGGGCGATCTCTAGGAAATTATTATGAACGAAATCCCCACAGAAAAAAAAAAAAAATCCCGCGTGCGCAACTGCGGCCAATACGTTTTGAATCTAAAAAAGTTACAGTCGTTTAAAAAAATAATACACGGTTTTTTCTATATCTTCGACGATGCGTTGAACGATATGTTGGCGAGCGTGTATTTTGTAAAACGCCCGCGAGATCGTTAAATCAATAAAAACGTGGTGATCATCAACAAGTATTGTATTTTGTGCGGAGGCCTTTTCGCGTGGACGCGGGAAGACGCGAACGCCACTGCGCCACGCGTCTTGATAATTACACGGAAAAAAGAGCTGTGAGCGGCGGGAGAAATCGTCATTGTCCGCAGTGCGTATTCGCCGCGGCGGTTCTCTCGTTTCGTGTGAAAATATCGGTTTTTTTTTTGTTTTGTTTTTTAATAAATTACCGAAAACAATGTCAGACATATATTTCACGCCACTAATACGCGCGTTAACGTTATTCGTATTTCGTCCAACGGCCTGCGCATTTCTTTCGTGTCTGGAATAATTATTGCGTTTCATTTCACCGTACGCCGGACTGCTCCGACCGTTCCGAATGCGAGAACACATCGACTCCGTGCGGCGTTGCGATAATATCCATAACGTACCGCCTGGCTATTGGGATATCGAAAAAAAAAAAAAAAATAATCATCATAATTACCACCGCGATATTTATAAGTCATTTATTACTGCGGCCGTGTATACACACGCACACGTGTACCTATTAGTTGACAACAATTGAGAAACGGACGGTACGTACCGATCGTTTTTACGCGCTAAAACACTGGCGGCCGGTGAAAATCCGCGGGTGTCACCGACGTTTTTGCCGTTGTCGCCCCCGACAGGACGCGTTACAGACGTGTGTTTAGAGAGAGAGAGAGAGAGAGAGAGAGAGAGAGAGAGAGAGAGAGAAATCGGTCAATGTCGTTGCCAAAAACGATAAAATAAACAACACGCGCGGCTGTATCGGGGAGCCGTTAATAATTATTCGGGCCGCGGACACAGGCGCGTGTATGATATTCCGACAGCGTCCGCGTCCGGCGAAACTCCATGGCAGGCGGGCGCCGGCGCTGTCCACCGCGGTGCGGTTACCACTGCGCGCCAACGAACGCGGGCGAATTCGCGTGTCGGGCGGGGGAAAAAAAAAAAATGAAAAAACGCCGTGCCGGGGTTCCCGGTGGTCGAAAACGATCCGAACACGCCGTAACGGAGTCGGGCGTACGCGTGAATAATAATTAACGCGGCCGTTTGTTGGCGTCGCGTCCGTCGGGAGAGCGATGTTTGATCGTAGTTTAACCGCCGAGTATTTATCGCGCAACGTGCGGAAAACATTTTTCGAAAATTTAAACCGCCCGCCGACGTCCGATTGAAACGCAACCCGTCGACGCGCGTCCATCGGTTCTTTTCTTGTCAAAATCACGTCCGTCTGTCACTCGCGGCCGCGTGTTTTTGGGTGTTGCGGAGACGCGTCGGTTCTGCGTCGCGGCACTCGTGGCCGGCCGTTGTTCGTGCCGACGTTGTATCGAACGCCGGAGTCCGGCACGCGCGAACGCGGCAACGATAACGCAACGTAAATCACAGGATAACGGACGTTTGATTACAACGCGGAGTCGGCGACGTTTTAAGAACGGACACTCGGTTTGGTTTTACGAAATTATCGCCCCACCCCCACCCCCCGTCACTTTTTTTTTTCTATCCCGTCGTAACGCGGGTATTCGTTAACCCCCGACGATATACGCGCCTTATTTCATTAACGGCGGTAATGCCTACTTTATTCCGAATTCCAAGAGACTAAAATATAGAAAAAAAAAAAAAAAAAAAAAAAAAAAAAAATATACGTTTATTAATAATTATTTATTTAAACAGTTCCGTAAATTATTGTAAGTTTGCCGTTTTTCGTCTTTTTTTTTTTTTTTTTATTCAATTCGTTTTAGACAACAGCGTTCTCTTGTGCTAATCTCTCTTACCGCTAATTATCCAAGATTTTACACGGTATGAAACTATTAACTCGTATTAGCGACCGGCCGACAGACACGTTGTACGAATAATAATAATGCAGAGACGTGCCTCCGGGTTTTTAGTGGCGTTCGTTTTTCCGAAAAATCACCTCCCTAAAGTACGGTTAAAAATCTCTTTTCAGTAAAGGGTCTACGTCGTGTACACCGGAGCAAGATCTCCGGTAGAATATTTCGTACGCCGCGGGCAAATTCGATCCGAACGGCTTGTTAGAAAAAAAAAAAAAAAAAAAAAAAAAAAATAAAAAAAATAAATACGCGACGGATTCGTTTTTAGAACCTCTTTATTTTCTACGGCGTCGGTTTTTTAAAACGACGTCATCTCGGCGTGTCGGTACGACGGTTTGTTTTGAGATTACGCGTGTACAATGAAACGGCAATCACACACGCGTCTCGGAAAATTACAGATATCGAATACAATGAACGCGCGCTGTACATGCATTACGGTGTCATACCGTGGTCGTATAAAAAACTTATCGTCGTTTGCTTTGGGCCTTGCGATCGTCGTTATCGTTTGAAGTTTTCAACAAAACCGTACCGTTGTCTTGACAGAGAAAAAAAAAAAAACGGAATTCCCCCCCCCCCCCCTCGGTCCGTACAACTCTACACGAGTTTTACGGACTATACGTACTGCGCGCGTATCAAAGAGCAAAGAAAAAAAAAAAAAAAACGATATTAAACCACCTCTACCTAACTCGTCGTCGTACAGATCAAAACCGTCGGGCGAAACGCGAACCGGTCGATGTGCGACAAGAGAACAGGAGAAATCCGTTTCGATCTTCGAACGGTGTTTGATTTGCAGATCGAAACCACGTCCGTCGACGCACGGGCGCGAATAATGTTTGACGTTTGAGTGGCGAGGGGTAGGCTGTAGCAGTTCTAGGGGAAGATCTTAGTCCCCCACCCGGTAACCCTTATTTGCACCCACGCGCGTCGATACTATCGATACTGTCACATTCGACTGGATCATAATAATAATATTTTTTTTTTTTTTTACAATATCAATAGTCGTGATTCATTACCGCGCGTTCTTTTTTTTTTCACATCCCCGAGCGCGGAATAATAAGACACGCGTACCTCGCTTTGCCGTGCATTATAATGAACGTTTTCGATGCGTATTGTCATTACTCTGAGATCTGTAAATGTACGAGAAAATTAGATGCTTTTTTTTATCGCGAAGGTTTGTTTTAGACATTTCGTGCAGGCGTTTTTATTGGCGATACGAAATCGGTAGGCAGTAAAGTATTATTGATTATAATATATTTGTAATCTAGAGGAAGCGAGGAGGATAGCCGAGCTCGTAGCTCTAGGGCCCGGGCCTCGAAGAGGGCCGATATTTTACATTAAAAAAAAAATCAATAAAAATACACAGTGTATTAAAAATTAAATTTGATAACACAACACTAACTACTGTGTACCGTATTGTAGGTGTTCGTCACAATATGATTTTCGCTTTTGAATACGTCAACCTTTAACCATCTCTGAGCTGATCGAGAAACGTATTGGTTTTACAACGATGTATTTATTTTTTATTTTTGTCAAACAATTTTTCTATCGGAAATTTCGCTCCGATTTTCATCGAGCGTGGGCACTTTTTCTGAAAGGAAATCCGACTGGAGTGTAGTACTATAGGGCGATCATTTTTGATTTTCTCGGGGGGTTTTCATAACAAATCGTAAAAACCGCGGAAGAAACGTTGGAAAAACCGGAAAATTCACGTTGTTTACAAATCGTAACGTTACGGCCATCCAAAACACTACTTATAACCGAACCCCGGCACAGAATCGTTTTTCGTTGGCAGTGGTCAACCGTTGCGTACACAGGTACACATTAGATTTCCGCTCTACCTCCACGACACCGGCGGCGTCCATCTATCGCGCGTAGTGTGTCCGTTTGTTTTCGTCGCGCACGGTGTTTGCGGCGAGTTTGGTACTCGACGTCACGAGGGATTCGTTCGTCGTTGGATTTCGTTGGATTTCGTCGCCGCACTCGAAACGCCGTGCCGGCGCCTAACGGACGACGGCGATTCGTGACGGTCTGAAACCAGGCGGTGGACACCGTCGTCACTTTCGCGGCTGCGGCCGCGCGTGCCCGTTTCCGACAGCGCGGACGCCGGACGCGTCGACGCGCGTGCGACGAGCCGACCGGACGGCGGTCGGACAGACGAAAACGCGCGATACGAAAACCGTCGCGCGCGCGGTCAAACACGTTCCGCGGCTGATAATTGACCGGCCGAACGCGATTAGTGAACGGGCCTGCCGCGCGCGCGAACGGTCATGATAAAATCGCTCGCAACACATTATCGTGCGTACGCCGCGCATTCGTATGGCCCATTGTACAGCGCGCGTGCGTTAATATTGTCGGGACGTCCCGTCGACCGGAGCCGGTGCGTGCGGATGCCTGCCGGAGGACGGACATGTTCTTCGATCTCTGAAACCGGGAAACGGAACGTAGCGACGAAACGGGGAGTTGCCGGACGACAATCGTTTCAGAGTGTCGTAGAAACCGCGGGACCGGTGTTCCTTTCGGGCGGTTTTCTCGCGAGAGTCGGGTGGGGGGGGGAGGCTATTTGGAAAAAAATCGAATTCTAAGAAAAATAAATCGTTTGATAATAATTACGTTTTTCTTTTTAATTTAAGAAAAAAAAAAAAAAAAAAAAAACAACCAGCTCTCAAATGTTACGTCACCGTAATTTCGGCGAGTAAAACGAAAACTAGGCGCTTACCGTTGATTTTCAAACGACAACCACGACATTGGAAACGACACGAACAGACGGAGTGTTAGTTTCGAAATATTTTTGTGGGCATTGAGATTTTCAATTTCCATCGATCCGTTGACGAGATAGTTCAATTTTAAGTTTAGGCGGATACAAATAAGCAAAGTATAGTTATGAAAATGTACCGGACAAAAATATATATAATATACACCCGCGCCCTGTACAACGTGACGCATACACGATGCGTTCAACTTAAATGTTAAAAATTATACTGAAATGGAATTGAACTAATTGTGTTCAGTAATAATCTCTCACATACCTATACCGCGAGGTCGGGGAGCTATTGCAGCGGGTGTTTGTCAATGAAATCCAACTGAATTTAAAAAAACAACACACACACACACACACACACTGATAATTGTAGTTTTGTACTGTACAGTACGGACTGCCGTCGGATTTGTGTGTATGTCGCAACACAACTGCAGTCAACACGTTTGACCGTTTGGGAGACATTAGTAGTACGGTAATTAGCGCACCGCCGCAGTCCACGACAGCGATGCGCTTTTTTTTGATAAACTCGCGGAACGTGTGGCTGAAATTTTTCTTTTTTTTTTTTGATATTTATCGTGACCGGTAGCCGACAATATTACCCAAACGGTTCCCATCGGGTGAAAAACGATTTTGTAAACAACAGTAGGCGCGTTTCATTCGCCGTGATATTAAAATTGATATTTGTCCAATATCTGATATTTCTTCGCTGTTCGTCGAATTTTCCTGGGGGAGGGGGCTCCCACTTATCCCGGAAACACGCCCGAAAGAAACACCGAAACACTGCGCGGGACGCGTCCGCTATTATCTGCGTTCCGTGATCGGTCGTTCCGATAAACGGTTCGTGCCGGTAAAACGTTTTTAGCGACCCGAACGACTCGCTGCCTCCGTCCCGACCAAGGTTACGCGGCATTCACGGGCAGGCGGCTTTGATATTATTTTACAATTGCGACCGGCCGTGTAAAGTCGCAGTAAACGTATCCGTCGTGACCCGGGCGAAGCTACGGGTCGAGCTGGGATAGATGTTGTGGCGAGGGAAATTTGTGTACTGATGGTTGGTTGGGAATTTCGGATACAATCTCCTACGCCGTCACCGCCCCTGGACGGTTCTCATCTGAGCTATCATTCCAGAGAATGGGCGGGGTATAGGTGTTAATTCGATACCTACTTAGGCGGCGACCAGTCTTATTTCAGACCCGAAATGTTTGCACCCCCTTACTGTGAGAAACCGAAATGGCGTCACCGCGACATTCCCATAGAAGCGGATACGTATCAAAAATCAACGCCGGGCGGAACATGTCCCGGTGTGAAAATGCCCGGAATTTAATATCCAACGTAAATTCAGGGTTAGATCTTAAGACGGATGGATAACAATATTGTTATCCATCTCGATGGGAAAATCGTAATCGTTGTTAATTATACACGAATCACCGCGGTTAACAAATAACTCCTTACATAAATCGCCATCGCGCGGTTCCTGACGTTATCAATAATCGACCTTCGAGTTTAAAATTTGTATAAAATACGAATATTGTTGTGAAATTTACATGGGATTCGGATTGTAAAATCATTTACATTTCGCCGTTTTATTGTGTATTAAATAAACACGGTAAATGTAGGGAGGGAGGGTGTTGGTACACCTAAAAAACTCTACATTCCTCTCGCTACGCCAGTGAATACCTTATATGGTTAGCCTGAACTATAGGCACAGTTAGTGCCAACAGATTAATAATAAAATTAACGTTTAAGTTCATTGCGAATGAACTTACGCGAAACTTGATTCAACGTTATGCTTTCGAAAGTTCACGAACGAATTGGTATTTTCAATCGACTGACCAACGTCTGCAGCACGGGGCATATAATAATACGATGTGTTTTCCAAGCGGCCAATCAGATCGAACCGGCGGTAATATTCTGGTGTCGGTCTTGAATTTACACGGCGAGAAAAAAATAAGCTTAAAAAACGCCTATCGACTTGTATTCGATTTTTTTCGCAAATTTCAGACTTGGTCGGTTCGTTCCAGAGCACCGCCGATATTTACTAATACTGTCTGTACAATAATAAACGCGAACACGCGCGTCACAATTAGCGCGATAAGCGAACGATTCCCTAAACGTTTCCCAAATTAGCCGCACTAATCACCGTGCCCGAAAGCGCGGTGGGCATTTCGATCTCGCGTGAAACGGCACGGGCGTTGTTGTCTCGCCGTCGACGTCGTGTGGTTTTTTTTGTTTTTGGCGTTTTTCGATCGTTCGTTCGGCATTTGACCGCGTGCGCAGTGACGCCGCGGCCAGATAAGAAAATTATATTTTTTCGGAGCGTGTGTTATCGACCGAGGCCTTAAAGAAGGGCAGCGAACACGCGTCGACGGCAGCGATTGTGCAATTGTCAATTATCGCACGGAACAACAGACGTGCGCGAATCGAAATTGATAAGAGGAGGCTATACCGCACGTTTCGGTCCCGTCCGTGTAACATTATATCGACCGCGTTTTACTGTTTCAATCCAACGCACGTCATAGCAGAATATTACTCACGTAGAACGCGAATTTCGTCGTCGGGCCGGAGTTTTTTAAACGCAGACCGCGAAACCCGTAGCGGGCGATATTGCGTACTGCCGCCGTGAATGTTCTCTCCACCTTAGGACCTTGCGATTTGTGTCCGAACCGCGGACCGACATTTAATATACGGAACGGGGAACGAGATCGTTATCAACGCGAGTGCAATGTGACACGGCGCACTCGTACTCGGCACGTTATCGATTTAAACGACACCTGTAAGGTGTCGTCCACAGCCGTCACAACATCACGAATGTAACAACAATCACGACAGTATACGTAAGCCAGTCATTTTTTTTTTTTTTTTTTATATTTCTGATAACAATAACACTTTTTTCATAGTAAGAAACACCGATTGGGATCTTAGTCTGCGGTAAGAAAAACAAGACGAATTGAGTTGTAATTGTAATTCGGTCCACTTTTTTTTTTCTTTTTTTTTTTATCAAATTGAATTTTTGTCGGTTCTTCTTTCAATATTCTCAAAATATCCCACACAACCATTCACAGAGCGTGTGTTCACAAACAATAAAAGAAGAAATGTACTCGCACGGTCCACGAATTAGATCACGAAACGTAAGCGAGTGTGTTATGACGTAAGTTGTCTGTGAAAATCGATCTTACCAATATAAAGTTCGAGTAAGCTATTATCAATAGACAGAGCCAGCGCTCGAACCTTCGCACTTCTGTTTCTCGTTTCCGGTCCTTATTACACATCACGTTTTGATATTTCATCGACCCACTCAGTCTACACAACGATTCGAGTACTCTGTATTTTCTTTGGATATGGCAGGTATACCCGTACTTATAATATTATCGTCGTGTTTTTCCTTTTCGACAAGGTAATCCAGAAACTAACGACAGTTAAACATGGGAAATTGCCAGTGTTTAGCATGTTTATTAAGAAATCTACGAGAAAAATCAAAAAAAAATGATATGAAGCCCAAACGATAACCCCCAAACTAGATCGAAAATCCTACAAGAAAATTCCCATAAAGTTTTCGTTTGAGATTTCTGGCGAAAAAGTCGTCATGAGAGTCAATAAGACACCGAAAAACCTAACGCAGCATTCCTCGCTGTCTCGTCTCGGGTAAAACTGTCAAATTGTTTCCTCGCTTAAATTTAATAGGATCGGAAAAATTCACTTGCCGTCGTGCCTCCCGGCTTGCCCCGAAAAGCCGACGGTTCGATTCGGCATTTCGAGCGTAAAAACGAATATTATTATTTCGCCGGCGCGCATACTGTATGCTAACAACGACTACAGATTGATCAGGTATCTTTTTTTTTTTTTTATTAGACTTTCGACATTCCGCCGCAGCGGTCGTGGCGAACGACCTTGCAGTGACGTTTGGACTTTGACAATAAAGACGATTATACTATTACATCGTATAAAGGCGTATAACGCGCGTCTCATCTGCCGAGCACATTCGTCCGCGGTGTGTACACAAAATTAACACGCGAGCCCAAAATGATAAGAGGAGTGTTATCCGATATGCGATGGCCTGCGGCGGGCGTGTGTTTGAAAAACGCAATTTTTATATTATTATCGTCAAGATAATAATTAAAAAAAAAAAAAACATAGTTAATTTATAATACACGTGTGTGTTATTAACTGTTTTTTTTTTCCCTGCTGTACTCGACCGTTGGGTTGTGAAACGTTTTCCGTTCTTGGTGCGCCGCGCGTGGTTTTTGTTTTCTCGTGTTCGCATTATGATATTCGGACGACGGCGTCGTGTGTATTATTTTTTTTTTCTCAAGGAAAACGGAAATGCGCGTGCGCGCGCCCGTGGGAAATTACATTACGACGGAATATTTTTATTTTTTTTTTTTTTTTTAATTGCACGTCGTCGAGTTTTATTTTTATTGCGCGGCGGCGGCGGCGGCGGGGAGCTAAGTATGTATACGTGCGCGCGTTGCGTTGCAACAGTCGAAGAATTAACGAAGAAATAAAAAAAAAAAATAATAAAAATATGATAAAAATTATAATAGTATACACACGGTAATTATACGTGGCGATTAGCCGAAGAGCTTCGCGTATACGTTGGGTTTTTATTTCAGTACGCGTACTACTCTTATATAATATGTAATAGGTGCGCATAATATTAAGGCGCGTCCACACCTGACCGGTCCGGAGAGGAAAAAAAAAACATCGCGATTAGCGACGGACGGGACTACGGTGCGTGTTTCGACGACGCACTGTATAAAACCATAGAAACAGAAAAAAATGCGATTAAAACCATCGAGAACGCGGTACAAAGCGCAATACCGGACTTTGCGCTCTGCGGGAAATTCACCGCCGATTGGCGTTTCGGCGCGATTACGTTGTTGTAACGACCGCGGTTCGACGCACCCCGACAGGCCGAATAAGCCGTTCCACTTGCGCGCCTGGCCGCGTGAAATATTTCAAAACGAACACGTATAACGCGAGTATGACCCGGAGTAACTCGGACCAGTTATTTCGCGATTCGCGCGAAAACGAACTCGACGACCCGAAAACGAAATAAATAACGTTAACTCCTCGATATTTTCATGTCCAACGGAAGCGTGTTTACGATTATGGCGCCTCATTTATACTCTCGTTTAAAAAAACGCGAGCATAACGACAAGGCGCTAGGTTTCTCTCACAGTACCCCTACCCCCCCTCCTCCCTAATGATTGATTAAATTTTAACCATACACGTTTTCCCGTTTTCTTCCGTTTTTTCCCCATTTGTTGATAAAAAAAAACCTAAAAAAGATTCGTAAAAGTTTACTCCCTTAAAGTTATTTTCCAGTCATATTTCCTTTTAGAAAAAAAAATGCTATTATTGTAAATCGGAACAAAATCGCTAATAGAAAAATTATCCGCAGAAAAAAAAAAAAAAAAAAACGTCTTTGTAAAACCGTAAGTTTCTTCGCTCCACTCGGAATACAAAAACGAATTAAAGAAAAACCGTAAATTTGTTTTTATTAGTAGTGAATATACTCATCGACAAACAGGGGTCGTTGGCACCCGGCGCCCCTCTAATTACGCCACTGACAACAAATCTGTTATGCGATTGCCATAGTACCGGCAGTGTATTAAAAACAAGCAATGTCCACTCCGTTTGCGCAAAACCAAGTGAACCGAACAGCGTGGACATTGTCGGCGGAGTGAAAACGAAAAATGTTAAATTCTCAAACTCGAGACGAAAATATAATGTGTTTCACGTATTGTATTCCCAAACCCGAATTTCTCATAATTCCGACGTGTTACTAATAAAATAATCGCGACGAACGGTTCTAAGGGGTCGCGTATAGGCAATATTAAAGAAATTCCGGGGGAAAAAAATATGCAAATTTATCGACTCGAGAATATTCGAATTTTCGCTTTCGAATGAATTTCAAAGAGACGCGGTTACGATTATAGTAAAGGAGACGATCGGAGATGATTACTAAGAAGCTCTTTCCCCCTCCTCTTAAATCATTCGAGTCTGGCAAATGGACCTTTCTTTTCGTTTTTAATAATAATAATAATATTACAGTTGGCTAAATCGACGTAATATGGAGAGAAAAAAATAAACCCGAACGACCGACAAAATATTATTACAAAAATCGACCGTTTTAAATGACGCGCAGTTGTTTGTGTTCGTGGAAACGTGAATAGTATTAAAAATAAATAAAAAAAAATAAGCGAAATTTGTCTCAATTACGTAAGACGGGAGCGAACGCAGATTTACACAAAAAACGTATTTTACCTATTATTATACAAGCGAATGTAAATTTTATTCGTAAAACCGAATAAATTTCCATCGTTTACGCGTTAACGGGCATACGCATATGAGATTCTGTTAAGATTATCGTGGTTTTTTAAACGCGGTGCACATGAAAGCCGCGTCTAAATAAAAAAAAAAAAAAACAAAACAGATATGAAATGTCTTGCGTTAGTCATACCAACACAGTATATTGTGCATTTACTACTTAGCCAATACATTATGTACAAAAAAAAAACTATTGTTGTAGGTGCTGGGTATTCGGGAAGGTCCCGCGTTTCCCAAATACCGAGAAGACAATAAGGGAAATTCATAAACCGACCTCCCCAATGCATCAACTATAGATCCGAACTGATACCAGAACGTTCCTATAAAGTTTTTGATCGGAACGATATTTCTGGTAGAAAATTTGACAACAGACGGACACAAATATAATAAAAAAAGACGGCTTAAAATAATGGGGACGGGTGCAGCCATTGTTATAGATAATCCATTGTATACTTGTAAGCAACGAAAAAATGTTCTCTTCAAAGTACCTCCCTAGTGAAATTTCCTTTTGGGAACATTATAACCATTAAAAGTTGGAGCAAAATTGCTGGTTGAAAAGTTGTGCGCGGGAAAAAAAAATCGTAATATTTAGTAATATATTTAGTACATTTTCTCGGTTTTTTTTTCGGCTCTTCAAATTTGATGAGAAAACCGAAAAATTACCTCCTTAAAGTACCTCCTCACGACGTGCCGATTTCCTTATAAAAAAGGTGTTACATTTAAAAATCGGAGCAAGATCTATGGTAGAAAAGTTGCGTATAGATAAAAAAAAAAAAAAAACATCTTTGTAAAACTATAAACTTCTTCACTTCACTCAGAATCTAAGACAAAAAACACATCATTGTAAATCCAATGGATTTCTCAACGCGCTCGGAATATAAAATCTAAAATATGCCGAAAATAAAAAAAACTGTTAGTTTTGTCACATAGGTACACTGGTTTCTACGAATCTTCGTTTTTTTCATTTCACTTGTATACAATTTTTTTTAGATTTCGAGTGGAGCAAAGAAGCTTTAAAATGATGTTTATTATTGTTTTTTATCTGTCCGCAACTTTTCCACCGGAAATTTTCTTCTGATTTACAATGAAAGAACTTTTTCTAATTGGGGAGGTACTTCATAGAGGTAATTTTTCGATTTTCCCAGGAGTTTTCCCAACAAATTAGAAAAACCGGGAAAATAGGTACAACTTGAAACAAATATTTTTAAAGAAAATAATACATAATGCCTATTGCCTGTGTAACTATTATAGTATGATAATAAAATATACAATATAAAATGGCACACGTACGGTCAAAACCGTTTCCGAACTTAAAAATCACGATAACACGATTATCCCTACATTATTTTTGATGATTCAGTTCGAGTACAAACACCAACAGTTTTCGCTTGCCATCAAAATACCGTGTAGAAAATAGTTTGCAGGTGAATTAAAAATATGCAAACGTTTGGCGCATACCGACTGTATTTTCGTTTGGCATTGCCCGTTGTAGGTTGTTGTAGGTGGGAAGTTGGGAAGGTAGGATATATGTAGGGAAATTCAATTATATCCGTGGGCAACGATAAACCATTGCTAACGAAAAACGATACACAGAGCGAAGTTTCTTTTATACATGCACGTAAATATTTTACCTTTTTCCCACGTTTTCGACTAGTTTTTCTCAATTATTTTGAAAACAACTTGGAAAATCAAAAAATTAACCTCATAAAAGTACCGATCAGATGCAATTTTATTTCAAAAAAGGTACTACACGCGCAAATTGGAGCACGATATCTTGTGGAAATGTTATTTACAGATTGAAAAAAAATAAATAAAAAATAAACATCATTGTAAAACCAATACATTCCTCGCTACGCTCCGAATCTAAAATGTATCAATGAACTTTTATAACAGATGCGTTCAAAATGCTCCTAAAATTGTTCAAATAACATAAACATTTTTTTTTTGTGTTTTTCATATAAGATTTCTGGCGGAAAAGTTGTTCACGGATGGAAAAAAAAAAATAAAAATAGTGCGGTACGTGCGCGGTCATGAGCGTTTTTTTATTTTTATTTTTTATTTTCGTTAGAACGTTCGGGTGTTGTGACGATGCGCGCGCGCGTCATCTAGGCAGCGGCGTAGCTGGAAATTCTGACGCCCGTGGCGAATTATCGTATCGAGGTGGTACTAGAGGCCGAACCGACGAGTAAAAAACCAAAAAAAAAACAAGGGAGGGGGGGTTAATCAAAAAGACCCTCCGCGCAGTATTATAATGTTAACGGCCCGGAGATTCGATTCAACGGTATTGACGACGGTCATCGATACGCACTGTGCACGTTTATCCGATTTATGTTAATACTTGTTTTCGGCAGTGGACTGTCGGCGAATAGCCGCAGTGATCCCGTCTGCCGATAATGGACGTTCTACTAAACGCCAAATATCTATTGTTGACGTTCTCCTCCGACCAACAGCCCTCGGCCTTTCAACCGTGACGCCTAGGCGTATTGGAAACCTCTTCGCCACGCCCTTGTACGTTTATTGCGGGTGCGTATGAGCGGTTGTGGTTCGGCAGCTTTTTCTTTTTTTTTTTAATTTTTTGTCAATTTTTCCGGGGAAATCGAGACTATTGCACTGTTTTTTTCCCGGTGCGTTTGGACCCTTTTAGCGGCTTCCTCTGGACCAAACCAACTCAAACTCGGGAATCGGAGTTCTTTTATGTTTTATAGACGCGACGGAGTGACGATCGAATTACGATTGTATTTCATTACGAACGTCGTCAACTGACCAACTGCCGCCGTAACGGCGAGCGCCGGCGCGTAGGCGCAACTAGGAAGGTGCTAGGGGATCTCGAGCACACCCGAGTTTAAAATTAGCGTCCCCAAATAAACACAATCAGCTTTTGATGTGTCCATAATTTTAGCATCTCCAAAGTTGGCGGTCTATTTGCGCCTATGGCCGAGCGCACGCGTAATAATAACCCTTTTACGGGTGCGACTTTTTCTTTATTTTTTTTACGTCACTTCTCGGGATATTCACTCGGATTTTACGTTTCCTGTACCGGTGATCTATGTACGGGACCCAACGCGATACATATGTCGGCGACTCGATGACGTGCAATAAGGAGTGTGATAAATGATACAGGCGACACATTAAAACTCCCGGCAAACCGACACGTATGCGAAAAACGCATTGAAATCGTTACCTTCCGATTTTCGCCCGTCCTCTGATACTTCAACAAGTCACGTCGGCATGGGGGCGGGATAGGGGAAAGCGGCCGTACGGAAAAAGCATGATTCTATATACACAACCATCAACGCGCGTCATTAATTGCATTTGTACCGATTCCGATCTATCGTATTATACCGAAAAACGGACAACAGCGGAGTTCGAGTAAAACGATAAAAACGTGTACAATTGCAAGGCAAAGAGAAAACAAAAAACACAACACAAAAAGTCGATATTTGGATTAAAAACGCTTTCGTTTTTTAAAAACGCGGATTTTTTTATATTATTTACACGGGCATAAGTCATTAGCGTCTTTTGATTTGTTAAAGACGACGCCTCGCAACCTGTTGATCGTCCCGTTCATCGGCCGATACCGTCGCATTTGTACGGGAGGGGGGGGTCCGTCGAATACCCTTTTACAGTACACAGAAACGCATAAAGTATATGCGATAAAAACGTTACGGTTATGGCAGGTGCCTTTTAGAGATTTTGAAGTATTTTTTTTAAATTTTTTTTTTCTGTTCTTTCCGCGGACGGATATTACGGTATTAGTTCCATAACGACCGTTCTCTGCAGTACCGATATAACATGCGTATTTACTTGGTTCTGTCAAAATACTGTTTTTCTACGACAGCGGCGGCGGCTACTGTACGGGTTAGGCCCGTAAAAAACGTGCGCGCGAATTGCGTCTCGCCATATCGGTTAGGTAGTCGATTTTTATTCCGTTTTCAGGCGTTCTCCGCGATGCATTAGTTTATAAGGGAGCCTGATATTACGTTTCGATGCGTTATGCTACGTGGTCTTACATTATAAATTACGGCAGCGGACGGATTTTGATAAATATCTTCACTATTCAGAACACATTAGTTATTTCAATTTAATTATTGAACATTTAAAGCTGAGCGTCCACTAGGTCGGCGTGTCCGACCTAGTGGACGCTCAGCTCAAAACGTTGTTTTAAACAAGTTTTCAAAATGTTTCGCAACACCGACAATACTATTGTTGCAGGCATGCGAATTGGCGGTTACGTTTCAGACGATAGAACTCTGCCCAGTCATACGGTACCTACATCGCGTACCTGGTCTATATTTTCGTGCGATCGGGGCATTATTTTGTCACGTGATTAATGCCAGTTTGGCGTCTACGAAAGATTTTTTTTTTTATTATTATCATTTCACTAAAACAATCAGTATATCTCCGTACACCATATTATATTGTTTTAAACTGTGACGTTCCCGTCGCCGCGGAACATCTATTCGCAATAGCTAATAATTATTTAAAAAAAAAAAATCATATTTTGACTAAATATTTCTGCAGCTAGGTCACCGTGCACTGGTTGCCACTTAATCTTGTTTTTTTTTTCTCCATACACTGTAGTATAAAACCGTTTTTCGTTTGTTTATATAGCCGTTTGCGTTTCGCATGTGTATAATATTATCACATTATATTAGCAATCAATCGCGACGGATGGCGTCTCGGCTGTCCGCGAGGATACGAACAAAAAGATAAAACGTCGGCGTGACATCCGGATATTAAAATAAATTTAAAAAAAAAAAAAAAAATATTTGATACTGCTGATGGTTGCGCCGCTGTTGTAGGTGGGAAGTTATGGGAAAATAGAATACGCAGAGTGATTAAATTAAATTAAATTAAATTATATCAGCCGTACGCAACGATAAGCTATTCGGAATTCGGTTAAAACGTGTTTTGAAATGCCTCGACCGCTGCGCTCAGAATCAAAAACGCTCACGAGTATAACGAGAAACGTACCGGATGTTTGAAAACCGCCGGGTCTTGTTCTTTACTAGCCGATCCGGAATTGTATCGGTGGAAACCGTTTTCGATCTTAAAAATCACGATAGCACAATGATACCTACATTTGTATTGATTCGATTCGAGTACAAACACCACCAGTTTTCACTTACCACCAAAACACCGCGTTGAAAATATTTTCGAGTGTAACGATTTTCGCAGGTGAATTAAAAACGTGCAAACGTTCGCACCTGCCGACTGCATTTTCGTTTCGAGTTGCCTGTGCAGTGTGCAGTTTATGGTCATATTCGCGCGACACCGACCTGCAGGAGGGAAAACCGTAAATCACTGACTCCGTACGTATTTGTGTGTTAAAAAAAAAAAAAAAAACAAGCGAATATCAAACACCAACCGAAGGCATTTGAGCAATAAGTAACGACTATAGACATTCTTCAAATATTTTCGGTGGAAAAAAAAAAAATGGAAAAAGCTGATGATGCTGACGGGTGTGCCATTTGTGCAGACGAATAGTTGAGACGGTCGGATACATAGAGTTAATAAATCATCGTTAACGAAGTACGATTCTGAGCGAAGGTCAGTCAAACGTGTTTTGATATGCCGTGATTTTGAACTCGTGTAACGATCATACAGAAAAAAAAAAAAACTACAATAAAAATGTTGCTCCAATCTTCGAGCGTAGCATCTTTTCTCAAAGCCAAATTCGTCCTATGCAGTATAGGTTTTTGGCTAAAGAGTTTTTAATTTAATACATTTTTTAACGAAAACCGTACAAATCGCGGAATTCCGAAACGCGATTATAACGCGCCGGTATTCTCCCAGAAGCTAAACCTTAGCGGTTATTCTATAATAACGCACCCCCCTCTACCTTACCGGCTACCCGTATTTTTTTGTCGTAATCGTGTTTATAATATTTTCGAGAAAACACCGACTCGCAACGTCGACGGGCCGTCCCGTATTATAATCCAACACCGTCGAGCAGCGGCGCGGCGACCTCAATTAACTAATGAGGCGCAATTGTTTATGCCTACCACACACCACCCACGCCGATGGGCGGATAGGGTGTCTACATGATGATGAAAAAAATACCGATGACCCGTTTTTTTTTTTCTTTTTTCGCTTGTTAATCGTCGGCCATATGCACGGGCCGACATACCTGGGTCCATCATGGATACACACCGATAGTTCGATAGTTTCCATTAAGCCGTGCCCATCGCAACCGTATCGCGTATTCGTTTTATCGTTTTATCGTTTTTTTTTTTTATAGCGAATACTCACTATTATATTGATGCACTCAATAAAAATATTATTATTTCCGGACTTCAAATGCGGGCTATTAAGTTGCGGAATTAATTAGCAATCCATCGTCAACATATTATAATTCGTAGTTTTTATCTGATCAAAGGGGTTTTTTTTTTTTTTTTATTTCGGTCGGATTATCAAATATTCCGGTAACCGGGTTCGATATTACACGCGGTCCACACGGTCTACACGTGCGCATTTTAGCGGGTACAGCCACTACAGCGTGCAACTGGCGCTAGCCAAGTGCAATATCATATCGCGTTATTAGTAATATTACGTTTTTTTTTTTTTTTTTTTCCACGTCTGGTAACACAGAAAGGCGTGCTCTGTGCGTACTTGTACTAAATACTTACGCGGTGTTATGCGAGAGGACCGCCGTCACCCCGGTACGACCAATCGCCATTTAAAACCGAGGCACGCGCCCCGAACAAAGCCACGCCACTGCGGCGTCGATAGTGTGTTTTTGTGCGCACGACAATAACGGCGTACGTGTAATCGACGTCGGCAATAATAATATTGTACACGACGGCGGCCGCACGGTCGTCGAGGATAACGCACCACGCAGGTGTGTGTAAATCTCCCCGCGGAACGGTAAAAGCGCGCGTCGTGCAATATTTTTACGAATATCGGCCGCGGGTTTCAATGACATTTAAATGCATACGCCATATGTGTGTGTGTGTGTGTGTGTGTGTGTGCGTGTGTGTGTTTATATTGTATTCAAGGTTAAACATTGTCGTTTCGTACGCGGCGGCCGTCCACGTCGCGGGCCAATGGAAAACGTGTATATTCGTTCGGCACCCGAATCGAAATTACACCGCCGCCGTTGCCGGACGTTAAGTTTCCGTTGTCCGACTCGCGCACGGTTTTATAGACGGTTTAGAAAAATCCGGAAAAAAACCATTCGAATTAGGGGGTCGTCATTTCGTCGGCGCGTCGTTTTTCGCCCACGTTCGACAGTTGTTATGTTCGGGGAGTGAAATCTACGATACACGGTATAATATTAAAATGTATGTGAACAGACCCGTTTCTTCGTTTATGCCGTCCATTGTTTTCGGACGTTTTACGTACACGTGTAATGCGCAAGATCATATACCCGGGGGGTTAACCTCCCGCCCCGGGAGTCATTCCGAAATTAGAAAAAACGAAAATACCGAGTGTGCTCGTCAAAAAAAAAAATAAGGTGATAATTCTAGATTTTTGTGCCGTTGTTTATGTAGGCGGAAAATCGGCACGGTACAGGATACATTATAATGTATATGTGTACACAACGATAAATCCATTGCAGACGAAATACGGTTAGACATCTATTGAAATGTGATTTTCGTCATAATTTAAGCTTAAAATGTTTACACGAAAACACTACTACTATACGACTTTTTTTTTTGTTTTACCAAGCTTATGACGAACCCCGTGTAAAATGTTCAATCATTTTTGAAACAATCGTATCCATATTAAACCGAGTATAAACTAGAAAAACTCGAAATTGTCAAATGCTTATGAATACGTCAAACATTTTTAGTTTTAAAAACGTTCTAATTACGTCCAATTTAACTACCATGAAAAATGTGTGCCGGTTATGTTAGGTCGTAATTGCAAAAAAAAAAAAGACGCATTTCAATTAGCGCCAAAACTGATATTTTTGGGACTAGTTGAATTTAAAAAAAAAAAATTCCGATGTCCCGAAATAACGATGGAAAAAGAGAAAAGATATTCTATAGGACTGGGGAAAAATACAATTTGAAAAATGTTGCCGCCCTGCAGAGAGAGCGGCGATAATACCGGCGTGGCGACCGTTCTCCACCGCGGTTGAAATTCCCGCGATAATAATTAAACGCCGTTTGTACCCCGTTCGCAATCGGTTCGCGTTTATTTCATAACGAAATATTAAATCGAATACTAAACGTCGAGCGGCTGGTACGGGTGTATTTTATTATTATTACTTATGGCCGCGATTGGCCGACGGCCAAACACCGATTAACACGGTGTTGCGACTGTTATTATACGAATATTATACGACCAAACGGCGGAATTAATAAGCTGATATATTATTCACGCGTCTGACTGTACGAGTAGAAATAACAGGTTTACTACGGTTTTACGCCGCGTGCATCGCGTTTTAAATTATTAAAAAAAAAAAAAAAAAATAATAATAAAAATATGAAATTAATTCTCGGGTCCGTTATGACCGGCACGCATAACATTATACGCGCATGAAATATAACGTGCCGTTGAATATTTAAAAAATTAGCGAATTTTCGAGTTTAGCGGTAGAACGATTAACGGCGTAAAGCGGTGGTCGAAAATATCATTTTTTTTTTTTCCCACCTCATATTCCCACACTGCAGTTGTAAGAACCGTCATCTGCAGGACGCACTGCGAGGGAGCGTGATTGCGTCGCAACGGACTGGCCCGTTAATGGGAACCGGATTGGAAAAAATCTGACCGGCAAAATATCTAATAGAGTAGAGCTCTTCGGGGAGGTGCTCCACGAATAGAATATCAAAAAAAAAAAAAAAAAACCTGTCTGTGACAAAGACCCGTCACAAACTATTCATCGCACGGGCAACGGTTGCCCGATTCGCGCTTTCAAGAGAACAATAAAGGAAATCCGTGAAATCACGCAAGACGCTGCTGTAGTGTTTGGATCGAAGAACTGGATTTACAATTGCGAAATCCCGTTATGGATTATTGCCGTGTCTTAGATCATAACCAAATAACGGGCAATATCTTTACTAAATTTGATATTCGCGCTGTTGCATTTCAAATTCGTCTATTCAAGGAACGTCACGGATCTACGTTACGCGATCATTAAACCGTCAGTTAACGAAACAATGAAATAAACTCGTTGCACCGAAATCGATCCGATCGATCCGAGGCGATCGGTAATTCCGCGTCCGCTTTTGTTATGCGCACTCCGATAAAGCGACAACCGTTTGTATCTGTGCGATATTCGGTACGGTCGCGCCGCGGTCACCGCGGTAACCACGGTATAAACGCAGATACCGCGCGGCGAACACAACTGTCCGCGGACGTATTACAGGCGATAAGGGCCCGTACGAATTGTGTCGGCCGTCGGCGGTTTTCGAGTTAGCGGGCACGGATCGCTTACCGGCGCGGTACGGCGCGGAGTTATTGTCCGGCGTTTTCGGCGGGTCAAATGCACGCGGAAACCCCGCCGAAAACACAACGCGAAATCGGTCAGCGGATCGTCATCGCGCGATCCGCCGCGTTTAAATTAATTAGACAGGGAAAACTGATCGGAGGTACGCGGAACACGACAAAACGAACGCGTTACCACCGCGAACACGGACATTGTCGTTTAACGATTTAAATCTCATCTGTATCCGCGACGAGGCGCGTTATCGAAATCATCACACGCGTACGATACGAACGAGACCCGCCGGCAACGTCGGACACGCGGTTACGAACGTTTATGATACGGCCGCAGGCGTAGCGCAGGGAACCCGTGAGCGATCTATAGTTCACCGTCCGTATCTGCGATCCGAACAACAAAGCGGCAAATCGGTAAGTTTTCAAAACGTAAACCGATTCGCCGACGTCGGCGCGCGGTGCGTGCCGCGTAGAAAAATTCTCTTCCAAACGGGTATACCGACGTTTTCCGACGCACGGTCCTTTTGTGCGGACTGCGAGTCGAAGCCGCGACATTATTCGAGCGTTCCCGGGCGCGATAACCGTTTTGTAACGTTCCGGTTAGCAAAACGAAAAACGCGTGTTGACGTGTTATTAGTTTTTTTCGGAAAATATCATTTGCACCGCCATTTACACTGCTATTAAGGCCGCGCGTCCGAGACGTATAGCGGCGCCACGGTTAAACATCTGTGTACGTGTAGGTACGACGGCGATTTTGCGGACGCGCAGTTGTCATGGCCGGTAATTTTATCAGTCGCGAAATTGAATTCTATTACGTAGTATAGAAATCCGGCGATCAAAATCACTGTTGGCAGCTGCAGAGTGTTTTTTCCCCGTGAAATTCAAATATTTACGTCGGAGTAAATACAAGTTTTACAAACGAAATCCGTTTTGACGACATCATACATCTAATTCTTTAGCCATGCCAAACGACTCGTGACAAAATTAATTTTAGATTCCGAGTATACCGGATAAAGCTGTACTTGTTACTTATTGGCTTTACCAAGGCGTTTTTTTTTTCTCGGAAAACACGTTTTTTGATTAAGGAAAACGCTCTGGTTTTCAATGTCATAAAAAATCAGGAATTTTAATCCGGCCGTTCTTTATTTAAAAAAAAAAAAAAAAATATAAATGTCTAGATACCCGACTGAACATCATAAATGCGACGATAATCTGATATTATTCTTGTTGATTTCCGGACTATAAACCTCGCAGACGGCTAAAAGAAGACGAAAAAAGTTACCAGCTATTATATACTATGCTTATCACATATGTGCAGTTTACTAAGCTCCCCTCAGAATCGCTTTTGATTGCGACGTTTTTCCGTTGCTTTGGGTATATAAACTAAATACATACGGGACACCATTGTAAGCGGCGAGTAAGGTTTGTGATTTTTGAGTTTCGCGCCCGCGTTTCCCTTCCGGCAGCGACGGCGAGCGCGCCGAAACGAACGGCGGCGAACCGCGAACGGGGACGGCCGTCACACCGGCAACATCGATCTACTCATGTGATCCAAGGGCGTTTGACGCGGCCGTTGACCAAAGGCCGACGGTTGACGACTAATCGCGCACGAAAGGAGAGTTCCGTGGACCGTATACGGACCGAATTTCACCCGGACACCCCTCAGTTATACGTAAACGGCCGCGGGGTCGCTCGGGCGTCACGCGCCGGTCAATTCAAATTGTATTGATTGATCAGTGAAATACAAAATCCCTAGGACGATCCGAAATCCGATTGATTCACGTAGTGGTGACGGAGAAGAAGCGCTTACACACAAGATAGGTCGGTCGGCCGTTTTTTTTTTTTCAAATTTCAGTCCTCAATTCCCGAAAATTTTGAAACGCGTGAAAACGAAACTTACCTATGTTTAATTGAAAAATTTAAATGAAAAAATTTTTATATGGTTTCACTGTACTGTATACACGTAGATCGAACCGACGGACGGAAAGTCTGTCTAAACAGACAACGGAAGTACGTGTCTGGATTTTAATTAAATATAATTAGAAACCGGATTTATATTCTCTAATAATCCACAAAAAGATGTTTTAAAATATCCAAAATATCTCTGAAAAAAGCATTTGAAAAAAATTTAAAAAGTAAAAACGATAGAGGGATTTAAAAGTCCCCCCCCCGTCCCACTAACGGCTCTTACTTATTAAATTAAATTTCCTAGCACTACGAAATTGATTCGTACAAAATACAACGAGTCCCGCTTAATGGGTGATCACCGGCTTATAGAATCGACCGTTTATCGGAATCGAAAATGAAAATCTCAAACCCAATCTTATGTTACTATTGTTAAATTAACCTTTTATTAGAATCACCGAGTACCGGATAATTGAACCGCTTTTATAAACATTCTTATTTTTTTTTTTTTACGGTATTGCACGTTTTTATTATAGTTGTACGTGATTTTTTACTGTATGTTCCAAAAGTTACAGGTACAATGCGCATACATTATTATGTAAATAATTTTTATCACATGTATACTAATTGAATACGGATTTAAATTTCAGGCTAATATGAAAATAAAATAAGCAGATTCTCAAGTAGAATCGAAAATAGATACCACCAGCTTCTTTATTTTATTTTATGTCAAGTTTACGTATGGATATATATTCGTAAAAAAAAAAAAAAAAAAAAAATGTCGTATGGAATCAACCGGTTAACAGAATCAAAACGACCTGAACCAATGTGATCACATTAAGCGGAACTTACTGTAATTTCTTCTAAATAAAATCGTATGCATCATACAAAAAAAAAAAAAAAATTTTTTTATTAATAATTTGTTTGGTGGTAGAAAATAGTATTTATAAATTAAATCCATTAGAGTGGGGGACCGTTAAACCCCTCTATTATTGTTGCGTGTTTGTACATTTTTCAAGTGATCTTTTTTTCAAGGCTTTTCGACGTCTTTAAGTGCTTTTTCGTGGATTTGAAGAACATATAAATCCGGTCTCTAATTATAATATATTCGTGTGATATTGAGATGAATTTTTTTTTCGCCATGCGCGAATGAAGAGCGTCCGTCGTTGTGCCGTACGTCGACCGGGGGAAAAAAAAAACAAGGCGCAAAGTTACGACATGATACGATACCGGCCCACGCGCATTATTATTCATCATAGTGTACCGTGGGTATAACAATACGATTATGGTCGTTTGGAGAATAATATTGTATTTCGAAATATACGTAATATTCAACGATGCACTGTCAATAGACAATATTATAATTTTAAGCGTACGCGATTGTTGTTGTCGATTCGGAGGCGCGGCTAAAAAATTCATCACGAGTACATTGATTAAGAACGATGGTAACGCGAATACCTATAACCTATATAATATTGCCATGAAAAATGGTGTGCATTTTTTTCCGTTGAAAACAATCCTCGTCGGATCGACATGCAATCGACAATCGTATTGGCGGGGGGTTCCGGGGTCGGAAAGTCTGTGCACTAAAAGCGATCAAAATGCACGTTAAACGCGCACTTAATTATTCGAAATTCGTAACTTATGAGATTCGATTTGACGGACTAATTTATGGGACGGGAAACGAAACCGTATTATCGACGGAACTACAATGTGACGGTACGCGGTACAATATTGATTTTAGCGCCATCTACGAGCCACTCGTCACAACCGCGTGAGTTTTATTACAATATTCGTAACAATACGCGTGTAAGCCAACAATTTTATACTCGATAACAAAAACGCGTTTTTTTTTACTTAGAATTAATTTTTCGTTGGTTGTTATTTTCAATGTTCTCCGAAAATCCCGCAAAACCATTCGCAAACCGTTTCCTCGGCATTTACGAACAATAAAAAAAAAAAAAAAAAAAAAAAACGAACTACGGCCCACGAAATAGATCGCGATACGTAAGCGAGTGTATGTGTAACGGGACGCGATGTGAGTCGTCCGCGCCCGTCGTCAACCGCGACTCGCGGTCGGCGTGCGCTGATTTCACTACTATGAAACGAGTGCAGTCTGTTCTAACCAACTCGGTTCAACAGAGACGTTTTGCACGTATCGTGGCCAGGCGCCCGCCGTTCGCCTCGCGATTACACCGATATCGCGAATGCAGTTGATCTGCCGACACTCGCCGAACTCAGAAGAATGTCAAACGCGAAATTTATTCGCGGATCAACAGCGAACCGAATCGATTCTCCGTCTTCGCTCTCCCCCGGACACGTTTTCAGAGTCCCCCCCCCTTCGTCCCGACGTCTCGTTTTCATAACACCTTCATCGTTCCAAACGCCAACACTAATTGTTTAGAACTGTGCGCCTCTAAGACGCATCGTGTCATCGCGCCAACGAGGACCCCTCCTTTGTCGACCGTTCACTTCATCATCTCTGTCGTTTTAATTATTTCGTAATTATCCATTAGGACATTGTATCGGGTTTATTGGTGTCCTACGTGTGTCTCGTTGTACTGTCACGTAACGTTAAAATGGGATGCCCGTATAGTTTTAATAAATAAAACAAATAAACGCGCGGACAGAAAGAGCCCGCGTTCGAACTCAAACCACATGCGTTACACTTCGGTTTCGGGCCTCGCGTAATTCTTCTCGTTCTTCGTCTGCGGTCCAGAATATCCATGTAGCCCGCGGTTTCGACTCGTGAATGTTATTATACGCGCCTCTATGTATATATGATTTTAAGTATCTCGCTTTAATAAAAAAAAAAAAAACAAATAATAATAAAGAACGGTAACGTCGTGTACCCATTTAAGTATAACGCGAGCTACCGTATGAACGTATCTCTCGTATAGGGTTGCGAATATTATGGAATGAGGTTTCCGCTAAACGATCGGTTAGGATCTAACCGATCAAAAGACGTTCCCGTTTGATTTCCATTCCGACGGGCGACAAAAGAGAAAAACGGTTTTTTTCACCTTGTCAAGAGATTTGTAACGGTTTATTTCTTCCGACATTGTACGGTAAACTTTTACGTGTTTTTTTTTTTTTTCACGTAGCCACATCGCCGAAAAACTTCTCCGCCGGATGCCTATGCGGTACAATGCAAATTCGAACTCGAAATCGAATACCCCCGTTCAATCCGGAGGCGTAGCTAGAAAGATTTTCCGGGCAGGCCGGTTAAAATAGTATACATACAAACGTTTGAATAGAAAAGATACTACCGATCGGAACAAACGTTTTCGATTTGAAAATCGTCTTCACATTCGGAGACACGTAGGCGGGCCTACCGGGCCTACCGGGCTCGCCGGCCGGCTGCGCCACCGGTGCAATCGCGCGGAGTCGGTTAAATACCCGTACGTGTGCACCGCCGACTGACGGGAGAACTACGGAAAACGTACCCGGCGGCGGCGGCGATATTATTGTTATCACGGCGGTCGTTGTTGTGCGATCCGAGTGTCGGCGCGTCGACAAACGGTAAAAAATTACGTATGTGAGAACCGCCGCGGCGATGTCCGAATTCGCGAGCGTTTCACCGGAGGGACCGGGAGGGAAATGCCGGGTCGTTATAACGGAACGCGCGCCCGCGTGCTCGGGGATTTGCATCAGAAAGAGTTTGTCGCGCACCGATCTCGACGGTAATTTATGCGCGCATCTCGATGCCCGGGATTCACAACGTACCCGCGGGTCGGTCGCCGCGCGAATTTCCGCGTTTTAAAATATTCAAACGGACGAGACATTTATGCGTAACGACAATGTCGCACGCACAACGCTAAAATATTATAATACGATGCGCATGATTGTTGCAGCCGCGCGATTGGGAAAATACGCGGGAACGCGGGACGACCGTGCCGCGGCGGCGTACCGAAACGAACCCCCGTCCCTGTGCAGTGTACGATGACGTTCCGTACCCGGGGTCGCGAACGGACGGTTGAACGAAAATCAATTAATACGAAATAAACGTTTGAAAACAATTTTTTTTTTTTTTTTTTTACCGTTTACCCGACATTTATCGCCCGAACACGCGTCCGGTAATTAATTATAACGTCAAGAAAATGTCCGCAGACTGTTTATCCGTGTCTACGATGTAGACAATACCATTTAGCGTGTCGCTGCCAACCAGTCGGTAGCCCGTACAGTCACGCTGAAATTGTAGTAAACAACGGACGAATGTTCCGGTATTTTACATATTTTTGAAATTCGACTATTGTTTTTCTCCGTTTCTCAATGCGTAACCCGTAAACCTCAGCGATGGCAATAATATTATTTATTATTCGTTTTTATATAAATGCATATTCTCCGGTATACAAATGGTATACAACGTATTTTGAGTTTGAATAATATCCGTTAAGCCCGTCACAACGCGTTAGTAAATTTTGTTTCGTGGCTTCCGTTAAATTTTCCGGAACTCGACATTAAAAATGGGACATTTTCCTTCTTTTTTTTTTTTCTTTTCTCGTTACTCGCAGAGTTCAATACTTTGCGTGTTATGCGATTTCCAGTTGTGTTTTATTGGTCCGCATTGATTTGGCGTGGTCGCCGTCCTAGACGATTTATCAGGGGAAACAGTCATGTTTTAAAGTAGAATAAAAAAAAAAAAAAATTCACGTTTAAAACGAACCGTTTTAAACAGCTCGCAATCCTGGTTATATCTGCAAAATAACGCGAACGAAACGCAATATCTCAACCGGGGAAAAAATCGAGTACGCAGCCTGGCGAGGTACGTGTTTCTATAATTAAAATTAGATTAGAATCCATAGACCTTACGCGAGTGGATATCACCGCCCATAACAACAGCGTTGCGCGAACGGCGGCGCATTTGAGCGTACACCTCGAAACACGCGCATAACGTTATGTCATAATGTGCCGAGGTCGTAACTGAGGCATTTAAAACAATCGAGAAATACCCGTACCGGCGTTATTCAACAAGCGAAATACGTATTTGTGTGTGTGTGTGTGTGTGTGCGACTCGTAAAAGGTATTCGGCCGTTTGTTTCGTGCGCGTTGCTACATTCAACGACACACTCAGTCCCGAAAACCCCGGGATTAGCATATAAACGCCGGGATTGAATTTTCTACGTGTACGAGTACCCGATGCATACGTATAGGGGGTCTGAACGTCTCTGGCCGTTACACCAAAAAGGTCGGGTACCGGGTGAGTGTAGGAAACACACGGCATTAATGCACGCGGGTAGGCCGCTGTTGTAGCCGCCGGGTAGTCATACAACACACTCGCGTATAGAGGCGATCCAGTTTGTTGTTGCGACGATGATTAACATCACCGCCCGTTAAATATCGTATCTACAGCACTTTTACGCCGCACGCGGTTTGTTATCGAGTGTTCGGTTTTCTTGTACAACCGCGTTGCCGATAAAATCCCGGATTTGTATAGTTTTTATGACCTTTACGAATTCAGTTCGAAAAAACAAAAAAAAAAAAAAAAAAAATCCGTTGCGCCACAAGCGCTCCGTATAGAATATTAGTGTCGGTCGTTTTACCGTCGGCGATCGCGCCGTAGAGTGTTCTATAGGCGCGTCGTATCGTGTGTACGAAGAGTCACGGAAAGTTATTCGCGTGTGGCAAACTGCCCGTGCAGCCCGTAGCAAATATAAATTCGGCGGCGACCGCGGTAGTCGGTATGCACACGACATAATATTTTTTTTTTTTTTTTTTAATTTTATTCCGCGCTATTATATTTTGATGCGCGTCGTTTGTTATAAAAATGTTAATCGCGAAATCGATTAGTCCGGGGAGACGGACGCCTGGTGGCGGTGACACCCGAACCGACGATCGGCGGGCCGAGTTTGTCGAAATGTCCGACTATGTATTCGGTTATCCGTCCCGCATACGGGCGGGCGCATAAGGAAAACAAATAAAACGGCACGAGATATCTAATCCTGTCAGGTATCTACCGACTTAGAAACGTTCAAATGTCATTCCGACTCCGAACCGGATACTGCTTTAAGGAAGTTAATATTCTAAGCGTAAACCCATGACTTGTACAAAACCTTTGGCGGTTGTAAAACTATGCCTAGGGCGTAAAAATAAGGGACAAGAGGTAAAAACTCAAATGAGAAATTTCAGCAGGTCAGAGGGTTACAACCTTTTTTTCACGCCACTGTAGGTCGGAGTACCTACTGCAGTTTAAACAAACAAATCGACCAAGATTCGTAAAGAATTGTTTAGGAAAAACCGAGCACACCCGTTGGCAACGTGCTCGGCGTAAATTATACCGGCAAAGCAATAAAAAAAAAAAAATAAACGACGACGACGTCGCGCGTCGTGCAGTTAAAAAAAACCGATATAATGCACGGACATTCCGTCGTGTGCTGGGGGTGCGGTTATAATACAGTCGGTTATAAAAAAAAAAAAAATGTACTTTCGCGGCCCGTGCAGTGTAATAAACGCCCGCGGGTCTCGGAAATTCACGCGGTCCTCGTGTGCGTATGTATCTGCGTATCTACACGACCGCTCTGTATACATAGGCGAAATCGCGTTTTTTTACTAGCCACGCCTACGTATAACTTTTATTTTATTTTTTTTTTCTTACCAAAGACCGTAAAGAGTAAAACAAACAAAAAAAAAAAAAAAATATAAAAATAGCTCCGACAGTACAATATAGACCCCCGAAATCACTCTACTGTAT
>CABPRJ010000952.1:1502107-1513123 GCA_902439185.1 Cinara cedri | reverse complement strand
AAAAAAGAAAAAAAAAAAAAAAAAAAAAAAAAAAAAAACATTTACTCCCTGCAGTCGGTCGCCTGTGCGTAATATAATTATCATCTAGTTTCGACGAACGCGGTAAACGCTATAATATTTACTACCCGCGTACCGCCGTAGCGATTCGGTCTTGTATACTCGAGCGTCGTTCGTCGCGCCGGCCCATTTTCGTCCGTTCCCACCGAGAGAAAAAAAAAAAAATATATAAAAATAGCTCCGACAGTACAATATAGACCCCCGAAATCACTCTACTGTATTATTCAGCCGTCTTACCCCGTTTAGTTTAGGGTTCGTCGTACACGGTTCCACTGTAGGAACCGTCGGCAATCAACATTTCTGTCCACTGAGCGTCCGCCACGAAAACGTAGTCCGACCGGTCTGAATACACATCTGTTATCGTTTACATACGTAACTGTAACCGTTCGAACACACGATTTCCTTGAAAAATTGCCCGCGTCGGTGGCAGGTACGTCAGGGAGTTAGGAGGGGGGGGGAGAGGGTTATAACATTTTCGAATTGTCTAATTTTTTTGAAAATTTGTACAAGCTACACGAGATATTTTGTAAAGCGGGTCACTTCTATGTTGAATTTCCCTCGATAACAGAGTCCGTATCCCGCCATTTCCCGACACTGTTACTGCGTTCTCCGGACCAAATGAGCACTTGATACGTTATCGGGAATCATTAGAGCCGTTTTATTGGCGGATTGAAATGATACAAGTTGGGTTGAATTTAAATATTAATTTCACCATTGTCGTTTCGGCAGGATGGTGTTTTTTTTAAACTCTGAACACACCTACAGACCAATCGAGTGACATTTAGCGGTTTACGGGTGTAAAAACCGATAAGTCGCGGTTGGATCATATAAATAATGAGAATTTTTAAACTTACCGTCCACCCCTCTCCGAAATATTTTTTTAGCTACGTCACTGGTCCGCGCAATACACACGTATCGATGAAGAAAGATCCGAGTCGAAGTCATCCGAGTCCGACGAATTTACAAAAACTACAACTTTTTTAGGTCTGTAAACCAATATATTATTATATTCTTAATTTGTGTATATAATAACGTTTTCGAATTTCGCTATATATTTTTAAGTTTGGCCGACTCAGATAAGTTTACGGGAGGGGTCGGGGAATAAAACCGACCCCTCTCTAGTTAGGTTAGGTTAATCATTTCAAAACCGACGGATACGTTTTACTGCTGCAGTAAAAGTGTATATACACACCGTCAAATAATAATAAAAATACCATGATCTTTGTTATTTGTCCGTGTCGAGTACCTCTACTCTTAAAAAAAAAAAAAAAAAAAACTTTGTTTTTCCACTTTATCACGTTTTATAGTGCTACTCTCGACCCGTAAAAAATAATAAACTCGATTCATTTGCATTTCATATTATTATAATCCGTGGCACGGTATTATTAGGTTCGCTACACCTATAACCTAATGCGGACCCGTCGCGGAACAATAAAACGGCAGACATTTTAATCTCTAAAAAATCGCCTCTAATTTTAAAGACACCCGATTAAAAATAAGATAAACTCGTCCGTGTTTACCGTGCGCGGTGAAAATTCGTTTGCGGTGTAAAAAAAAAAAAAAAAACATGCGGTAGTCTCTTCGCCGATTATTCACGGGAAACCGGACGGAAATGAAATAATGCGTTTTTTTTTTTTTTTTACAACGTTTGTTAAAAAAAAAGAATTTAATAAAACATAAATAAAACGTTTTCACGACTGCACCCCGTTTTAGGGTCCGCTGCAGCTTTAAACCGTCGTCGAATGGAAACTCACTCGCGGCACGAATAACGTTCGCCTTTCTTTTATTCAGAGTACGGATTTTGAACGCATTTTATTCCCACTGCAGTTCGAAAATAATCTGTATTGGCCATTTAATAATTTTACATGATAATTATACGGTTCGTTTTAATTTTCTATGATTTGTCTGTTGTTTATTGTGTGTGCCTCGAAATCCGTATAGAATAACGAACGTAGGTATCTGCATAATACACGTTTGACGAATAAACTGTAATTGCACTACAGACAAATCATTTATTTTTTTTTTCCGTTCGTTTGTCTTGATACGGTTTAAGTGGCACCGTATTAAAACGATGTCTCGCCTCGTGGCCGCGGTGGGAGGAGGTTAAATAGAGGAAACCCGCCAATGAGTTTATAAATTATTATAATATAATCGGCGCATCCGTTAAACGTTACCGAATAACTGAACAATGCATACCACATCTTATCAAACGTTCGTCTTATAGATTATCAGCAGTGCAGAATTTGGAATGGTGATGGTTTTTACCGATTTGATCGTAAAATGGAACTTTAAACAAAAAAAAAAAAATAATAATAATAATAAACATTTCGACTGCCGCAGTGAACCAGACCTGGCGGTACGGTGCAATACGTATTATCTGACGGAAAGCGCTTTTTGTCGACGACTCTTCAGCGATGATCGGACGAAAAGTGTTTAAAGAAATAGCTCAACGCTTAATGAGGATATAGTGATTGTACTTATATATATATAAAAAAAAAAAAAAAACAATTTACAAAAAGTATTGATTTACCACTGAGAATCTGACTTACGAGCCCCCGCGGTCTCGAACGTACAAGCGGACGATTCCGACGATCGTTCGGTTGTTCTACAAAAGAGAAACACAAAACCAAGTCACCGGTGATAAGTCTTCTGCGTATGTACCCGCGCCAATACATTATAAACGCCCGGTCCAATGGCGCAGCCCCGCGTACATAAAGCGGCGGAGTCCGGGACGCGTAGCACGCGCGTTTTACAAATCCGAAAGCGGTCCCTCCCGGCAGTTTCTTCGGCAGTTTTTTACCGTTTGCGAGCGAGTGACTTTATATTTTGCAGTCGGCCCGGGCAACGGCGACCGATCGTAGAACTAACAAGCTACTTGAGTTCTACGTTTATGAGCGTACACAATCAACTGTCGCGAATAGCATTCCTCGACGGATTGCGATGAGTAGTGTTTTGAACCGTCCGAATGCGAGGGCGTCCCGCCGCCGACGAGGACACCGAGACAATTCAAATAAAACGATTCAGATTAGCGCGCTGTACCCACGGATTATCGATGTTTCAGTCTAACCGTACGATTGAATCCATTAGTGTCGTCGTTTATCGAGCGTTCAACAATTTTTATTCACATAGAACCGGGGGGGGGGCGGGGGAACCACCGCAAAATATATCGAAAACTGTGGGACGACCAGACACGCGGAGGAATTCGTGATGCGTCCGCGTCCGTCCGCCGCAACGGCGCTTTAAACCGCCGGCGTCTCCGCGTTCGAAGCGTTTTTGTTTTCGTTTAGTTTTCTACGCAGAAGAATCTGAGCGCGGCGAGGAACGCGTCGGCGCGGTTACCGTTACGCGCGTTTTTATTTTATTCGATTGTCGGTTTTTTTTTCTATCCGCTAACGACTTGCGTCCACCGTGTTATTATCGTACGCGTATGCCGCCGTGTTTCGGTTTTCGAGTGCAAGCGTCTTTTCCGAAAGCGAACCGCGTCTAATTGGCGCGTCGGGAACGAGGCCGTTTTTCGAAAATTGTTTGTTTTTTTTTTTCTGTTTGTCTACGACAACAACGCTACGCATTACGGCGCGTACACGGGCACCTGACGCGGGCACTAACCGTTTCGGCTCCGAGTGGATTAGATATCAGTTACCCCGCGCCCGCGCACGCACACGCACGCCCGTCCACGCAACGCGTATAACATCGTGTGCGTGCGCGCGCGCGTTGCTCGTGTGCGTACGCGAACCGCGCGCGCCCGTCCGTCCGCGCGTACGCGGCACGGAACGCGCTCGGTGAGCGTACGCGAGCGGTCCGCCGCGGCCGAGGGGAACCGTACCGCAGGGCGTGTCGGGCGCGGGTCGTTGATCTTCGGCCAAGTGGATGCCGCCGCCGCCGCCGCCGCGTATACGGAGTACGCGCAAACGCCGGGGCGTTCGATTGTGTTATCTATCGGCCGTACGCCGCGCGTACCGCTGTCGGGTCTCGTCCACGCGCGTCGTACGCACGTACGTACGTACGGCGCGCCGCCGCGAAATCCCCGTTTGTTATATTAATCCCCTCGGCCCGGACCGTTAAATGTCGTCGCGCGCGACGATTTGTCTCACCGCCGTCGTCTAGACGCGTCCGCTGTCCAGGCAGCGATTATCGTCAAGCTCTGTTGTTGTCGCCATTACGCGCGCGGACATTTCGAAATTCCGTCATCGAACGACTCTGAGCGTTGTCGTTGTTATTACCGCCGCAGTGTCTTTTCTCGCGCCGCCGGCGACATTTCCGCTCGACGTTTTACTTTTACGCGCAATTTTCGTCTCGGTTTCCCCCTTTCGAATGCCGGACCCCGGGACAAAAACGGGGTCGTACCTAACATTTTACGATGAAAACGTACGGTACTTATTAAGAAATGAATAGACCGACGCCGTAAACGGATATATTCGTGCTGTTTCTTGAGTGAACGATCCGACTTCAGCCATAGACTTTACAGCAATAAGATAATCCGAGAAACCGAAACTTTCCTCTCTTGATCCGCGGTATTGAATGATACTTTATTTCAATCCGCCCCGGCATTACTTTTCCTACAACATCCTCCCCATTCTATAGTTTTGGCTTTCCACGCGGGTTTTTCTCCCGCAGTGTGGCCCATCTTCTATAGTATACACCGTGTTTATTAGCAACGGCCATTCTTTACGTCGTATTCAAATTCGAGTTTTTTCCCGGTTGTAATATCTTACACGATATTCGGGTTCCGACATAGTTCCCGCAAATTATGTAGTTCCCTATTTTCTCAACTAAATTCCCGAAATGCGTTCGGTTCATTTGTTTAAAATCGAATATTGACAAAGTCTTTGATACACGGATTTTTTTCAAATCAATTCAACAAATCGAACAATTTTTCTACCAGAAAACCTACTCCTATGTATACGATGTAGACCATTTTCTGAAAAGGAATTTTCCCGGAGTGGTACTTTAGGCAAGTCAATTAGTGATTTTCCCAGGAGTTTTCGCAAAAAATGACAAAAACCAGAAAAAGCGGAGGAAAAACAGGAAAATCAGTATAATAATAGACAAATATTATTAAAGGAAATATATAATACCTATTTAATTATTTTACCATAATATGAAACGTATATTGTCGGCAAAGCATCACTATTAACTCCACTCACATTCGTTTTTAGTAAGCAATGGTTTAACGTTGCTTACAGACACAAATTAATTTCCCCTCTATATCCTACCTTCCCAACTTCTTACCAACAACAAGTGGCTGAACCCGTCCCCATTATCCTAGGACAGCTTTTATTATTATTATTATTATTATTATTATTATTATTATCATACGCTCTTCGTACACATACGATATATTTTGTTTTAATATATGTACTGGATAAAAAAAAAAAATTATCTAGTCGTAAATCTCCGTAATAAATAACGATATTTACTATAGGTAATAATAATATGCGTTTAATATGAGTTATTTTTTATTTTTTTTTTTTTACGTATACGATAATATTTTCCCGCGCTCAAAGACGACCGGGAGGTTGAAAATAAAAACCGGTTATCGTATATCGTAAAAAAAAAAATTAATAATCTTACTCCTTTGGCTCGCGTAGACCCGTGGCGTATAATGCATCGTATAGCAGGGGCGATTACTTCGTATCATATTATGGCCGAGGAGATAATTAATGCAACGGAACGGTGAGTGAAGGCATTTACAAAATATAATTTCGTTTCGTCGTAACAACGATGACGTGACGTGAACGGCACGTTGCTTAAATTTCGCCGAACGAACCAAAAACTAGTGACGGCCGAGCACTTTTATCCGGCGAAACTATTCGAATAGTTTTTTTCGTCGGCCGGTCATTAACTGTCCGCTCTATATAAATTATCGAATAGCTTTTTGTCTATCGAATAGTTCGAATGCGATCAACTACCGAATGGTTCGATGGGAACTACCGTTTGTTTCTGTTGTGTACACCGCTAATGCAAACGCGGTTTCCCGGTCTGCCGTTCGGCCAGCCGGATATCCGAGGACAGTGGCGGCGTGCACAGGTGGGCAGTTAGGGGTTATTTATACAGTGGCGGATTGGACAGTCCGGTGCCCGGCGGGCGAAATTATCGGCGGCTCAATGTGAACGCAGTTTTCGGAAAAATACACTAGACCGCACAATCACTATAATGTTTTATTGGGTATAGATAATACGATATGCAGTAACTCTCGATTAAAATAGTAATACCGTTGGAGCGCGTAAATGAGTACGGTTTTACAAAAAAAAAAAAAAAAATCGATCTACGACGAATGCAGATAATATATTGGGATATCGTAGACAATACGCTGTTTTAAAATAAACGATTTAAATTTTTTGTCAGGTATTCTTGGATACGTATGTTACGCGATTCGACATAATTATATATTTTCTAAATTTTTAATACATTTTAATGTACAATAATACTGTTATTGGAAAACAATATTTGATATTTTTGTCTTTCTTAGTTATCACCGCGTACAGTAACGGTTCACCCTGTACACGCGCGTTTTACGCAAGTATAATAATATTTCATCGTCAACACCTGCAACACAATGTCAGAATATTTTTAGGCGCAAACGTTACGTCGGGCGATAACGTAAACGCCGTCTCGTGTGTACGCGGTCGATTAAAACATTATTAGAATAGCACGTATGTTTTTATTCGTTAGGCGAAACCGCGTATTTCTGTCGCTTTGAAAAAATATAAAAAATAATAACAACAATGTATCGTTTGCGCGTAACTTTATCGGTGCTCCGATTATTCGGAAATGCCATTTCGTTACGTCCTCTCCTCCGCTCGCGGTTATCGTCGCGAAAACGGATCCCAACGCGTCACTGCGCGCCGGACACGTCGCCGCCGCCGCCGCCGCGTCGCATTGTCGGAATATTATTCGTACTGTATTATAATAATTGTACACGCACAACTCGCAAATGGGTATGTCGACAACTTAACATGTATCGTACATAATATGCATATTAATTAAAACGGCGAAACGCACGATATCTGCATTGCAAATGTACAATTTTTTCGCGTTTAGAAGCCAGCCGTACTGACGTACGAGTTGAGCGTATTATTATTTATTACGCACTCGTTTTCGCCGTGTGTCCTTTAGATTCGGAGCGTAGCGAGTAACGTATTGGTCTCGCAACGGTGTTGATTTTTTTTTTTTTTTTATCCGAGTACAACTTTCCAACCGGATTTTCATGTGCAGTAGTTTTACCGATAGGAAATTTTATTCAGTCGGTACTATTTAGTGAGGGGCCATCGTTTGATTTTCCGAGCGGTTTCCATAGCGATTGGGAAAAACCGGGGAAAACGGGGAAAATGTACACGAATAAAAGAAACGGTTTATCGTTGCGTATTGATATAAATTAAATTTCCCGTCTATATCCTACCTTTCCGACTTTTCACCAACAACAGTGGCCCACCCATGTATAGGTAGTACATCCGTCTTCTTTTTTTTTTTTATTGCAGTTAAGTATTTACTTATATGTTTGTGTACGATTTATTTGTCAAGACAATCGAAAAAGTTTACGCGTCCCGTTAAAGTTATATTACTTATTTACGCATAATAGCGTTCTTTGTGGGTCAGTCTTGTACAACGGTTTGTTTCCAAATCTCCGGAAACAGAACCTGCGAAATGAACCCTATTATGAATTCTTACAAGAGAAAGAAGGCAATTTCGACACGTTTAACAAATTTATAGAGTGAGAGTACGATTTTGCTTACTAGTACGTCCACTAGAAAATAAATACTAACTGATTGAATTATAAGATTTTGTAGCAAAATATTATTTGCATGTAAGAAATACCCCCATCAGTGAAGAGAAGGGAAACAGGGAAAAGTAAAAAAGTTAACAGCAAGGTTTGTTCTATCTGCTCGTGAAGTTTTTAAAGGGAGCGGACAAGTAGACACGCAGTAGAATATTCACTGAAACCGCCATGGTTTATATATAGTTCACTCTCGTCGTCCGTTATTCTAATCTGTATTCTATAATAATATTAACAAATACTACACAGAATCCGAGCCCGGCGAAGTTAAATAATTAACAGTCAAGTTTGGATTGAGGGTTGGGAATGCAATGACACCCAGTTGACAAGTTTCCAGAAGGTTCATATTTTGCGGTTCTTTATTTGTATGCTTCAATCATTAACTTTGTGTTTTTCGATATTTCATCGATGTTTCAATATATTTTCGTTGATGACATTTAGTGGAAACTATTCGACATTTATTTACGTGTTGTTTTTAGTTCGTTAAACCATATTTAGTAATGATTTTCAACGATTTTTATTTTTTATTATTGTTTTTGAGGGCCGCGTCGAAAATGTTGGCCATACGGCCTCGAAATGTCTTAATCTTGGCTCGGTAACAGCCGTTGGTTGAACGTGACGTATAACATCACGAAAACAACCGAAACTTATATAATACGGGCACCTATACTCGACATTTTCAATTATCATTTCAAACACTGCAAATAATATTGCGTATTTTGTTTTATTATTCGACGACGACGGTCGCCCATGACGACGATGATGTAATAATACACGGTCGTATAATATTTTTTTTATCGCTCACGACAACACAAATAGACACACTCTTAAATACTTAGTTTTATCTCTACCTATAACACTAACGCTGCAGTCGATGCATAAACAGAAACAGAAACTCGAGTGTGTCGGTATGTGTGCTGCACGGTGTAAGCGTCGTCATCACGACGTAGGTAAAAAAAAAAAAAAAAAAAAAAAAAAATATAAAAATGTCAGCTTTTATAGGACCCTATTTTTATCTTTTTTTTTTTTTCTTTAAATTATTACTATTCGCTAAATCTCGTATAACATGCGGTTTTTGTAGCTCTCTCTCTTGATTTTTACACACGGTTTTATAGGTATATAAGACCAACGAGATAAGGAAACCACACACTCTCTCGATAAAATAAATGAGACGGAAAATAAAATATTATATTATTATTTCCACACTAGGTACGCGGTCGTTTCGTTTACGATAAAAAAAAAAAAAAAAAAATTGTAATAAACAATCCTACAATATTATTGTACATGATAAATAATTTATTATGCCGATCGCAATCGACGAACGTCGTGTAACCATATAAATAACAAAGAACGGATAGGCCATACATTCCGTTTCCTGAATGCCACGGTTTTTATCAATAGGTATATATGCATCCATTCTACAGGTCTGCAGGTGATAAAATTGTTTTACCTAGTTAAAAATGTAAACGAATCGTTTAAGTGAGAACAAAAACGCCCGCAGGGAGGGCTGAATGAGATGAGGTGAAACAAATCATTTTTTTTTATAAGCGAATTCTACTGTATCACGACAAATCTTGATATTCCGGAATGGTGAGATAAACGAATGAAATGGACAGAATCAATTGAAATGTATGAAATCTATGATATTTAATACAAATAATGGAAAAAAGTTTCTTAAAAATCGTAATAATGATTCCGAGATTCGTCTAATACGGATCAGCATGCGGTACGCTTAGTCCACAGAGTATGATGATTTAACATCACAAAATAAATTTTTGCAAATTTGTAATTTGTAAACCTATCCTTGCAAGATTTATTAGGTATTGAGTTGTTAAAATGGAATAAATAGGTTTTCGCGAACGGATACGATGAGAATAAAGAGATTTATGAAACCAATAACGATCTCGATCCATATCGCCGTGGTATGGATATGTTCGGATGAACGAAATGAAAATTCTGATCACTATACAATTCCCGAACGACCCTCCGGAATTCCCCCAGGTCTAGTGTAGAAATTACCTGTCTATTATTTTAATATCAATGCGGTACACAGGACTGGAAACGAATTTCGATACCCTATAGGATAAGCTGGGTTCACTTTAGTAACTTGGTACCGCCAATTATCGTGGAACGGGGAGGGGGGGAACGTTTGAGTTCTAATAACACTAGCGATTGTTGCAGCCGTTCTCTGAGTTGATAAATCCTAATATTATTTTTGTTGTTGAGCCATGGACGATCAGAAACCAAGGTGTATACCAACACGGTTACTACGGTTATCTCATGTGTAACAACTGTTTGTTCAACGCAATACGCATAATTTGTTTGCATTGGAAACTTAGATAACGCCGCTGTTGATTAGAACTCGAAGCTCTCCATATACCAAACGCTCATTGGTAACATTAAAGTGGACGTAAAGTATTAAAGTCGACTCCCACACCCGCCAACCGTGTAGGAATCTTATAGGCCGTGCTAAATAGTTATACTTTTCTCAAGGCGAATTGACACGAAATATTGTTGACCTGCGAGACTTTATAATGAGCTTGAAAAAAAAAAAAAAAAAGGCTAATACTACTTATGGACTTGCTCGGCGGAAAATCGCAGGAATGGAGAATAAATAGATATTGATTTAATTTATACCTGTACGTAACGATGAACCACTGTTACCGAAAAACGATTCTAAACAAAGTGTTATAATTTATTAGTATAGTATAATATGTTTTCCGTTGTTACCGAAATAACCCGGAAATCAACGTTAATCGCCAGTTTTATGGATTTATCGAGAAAATTCCGATAAAGTTTTTGATTGGAGCAGGATTTCTGGTGGATACGTTGAAAAGACACGAAAACACACACACACACACACGCACGCACATGTCATAACCAATGCATACCTCGCTTCGCACAGAATTAAAAAAAAAAAAAAAAATGAATTGTATAACAATCCGGAGTTCGTTATTTCATTTGTTTGACGCAAACGAAATACAGTGTAGGTGCAGTAGTATATAATACTCAGAATGATAATGAAATTAAAAAATGATTGATTAATATTTCAAAACGCATAACAAGTAGTCCCTCGGTTCACATACATATGCATAAGAACAACTTAATTTAATATGTATATATTTTTTTTTTTTCGTATAATTAATTATAATTTCACGGGTTTTTTTTTTTTTTTTTTTTAATTT
>CABPRJ010000952.1:1470197-1501983 GCA_902439185.1 Cinara cedri | reverse complement strand
TTTTTTTTTTTTTTTTTTTTTTACACGGTCGTCGTGAACACAGTTATAAGAGCTCGCGATACATAGGATTAACATATTATCCGTATAATATAATATAATAATTATAATTTACTGAAAAAAAAAAAAAAGAAAAACGCGTTTTTCGGCGTTATCTTTTTATTATATTTTTAATTTAACATATTATTATTATTATCATTATACGCGTCTAATTTATTCAAATTAGAAACGGTCGGCATATAAATTCGTGTATATTTTTAATTTTTTTTTTTTTTTTTTCGAAAATCGAAAAGTAGGTATACTATTTTCTGTACGGTTTATTCAAACTTTTTTTTTTTTTACCCATCTTCGTGAGTCGGACACGCCAATTAAAGCGACGGACGGTCGTGTGCGGCATAATATAATCGTATTATAATTTAATTAGACGTTATAAATATTATTACATTCCGAAACGGCCGGCGGACGAGCATCGTGTCACATGGCTGCATAATAATATTTTAACATTAATTGTCCGTCTTGACGCATAAACTCGTACGGTAATTGCGTGTGTATCGTGTATATTATGTTACGACGATGTTCGTGTACAGGCCGTATGAAATTATACTGTACGTAAATATTACGCATTTTTCGTTTTATTTCGTGTCCGTCGTCGCGGGACGACCGCGAGACGGAAATTAATTCGTCATAACGTTTCGTGTGTACCTGCCTGCCTATGCATAAACTATACGATTCAGTCATTTTTCATTCTATCTCCCCCCCCCGGAGGAACAAAAACTCCGCGACGATTGCCGTTTGTATAGTATTAACTCCGGTCCCGAGAAAAATGGGTAATTTTTACAATTTTTTTTTTTTTCTATGAAATTGACTTAAGCCCTTAACAATAATTTTTGTTCCTCGGGACCGAAAATATAGGCCGAAGGCAGAGGTGGTCTTCGGTAATTCCCAGACGGAGGTCTGGAAGGATAGCGTCTTGGGGCGAAGCAATTTTGCATTGATTGACACGAGAAGTAATGTTGTTAATGTAGCATACACGCCTTTGCACGATTAAAGATAAAACAACATCTGTTGGAATCAATAAAGAAAAAAACACTGTCCTAGGATAATGGGGACTGGTGCAGCCTCTGTTGTAGGTGGGAAGTAGGGAAAGTAGGATACTGCAGAAGGGAATTCAATGTATATCTGTGAGCAACGACAACCCATTGATAACGAAAAACAATTCTGAGCGGATTTCAGTTAATAGCGATGCTATGTCAACAATATATTTGTCATATTATGGTAAAATAATTAAATAGGTACCATGTATTTTCTATAATAATATTTGTTCAATATTGTACCGATTTTCCTACGTTTTTCCCGGTTTTTCCATTTGTTGAGAATACAAAATCAAATTAAATTACCTCCTTAAAGTGCCTTTCCGGTCAGATTTCCTTTCAGAAAAAGTGCTATCATTGTAAATCGGAGCAAAATTGATGGTAGAAAAGTTGTTCACATAAAAAAAAAAGAAAAGAAAAATGTTTGTAAAACCGACACGTTTTTCACTGCACTCAGGATCTAACAAACAGCAATGGGTATTTTGACGATACCGCGCCATGGTAATGAAGCATCAATATCAACAAAAGTGCAAGGGATATCGAATTCGTCGTGACAAAATAGATGGGAACGATCGAATCCGTGTGTCATGTTTTCGTTTGTAGGTATAAGCGCATCACATCCGTGCTCGACCTAAGTCGCAGTGGTCCGCTACTATCGACGATACTAACGTTAGCCGATAAAAAGCGGAGAACCCGCGATAATCGGGCGAAGTGAATAATTATTTGATCAGGAAACTGCGATCGTATCCTATCGAATTTGTCTACCCGAATCGACTATGGGAATGATAATAAAAAAAAAAAAATAAAAAAAAAAAAAACAACCCGATTTCTATAATCAATATACATTAGCCGAGCTTTTCCCCGTAACTTGGCCGAAATACACGAATTTCGATATTAGATTACGCGTGTGTTTTCGTATTTTTAAGCCGATAGAGGGGGATATAACCCCTAACCTCCTCCCCTGCACACGTCACCGAATCGACGGTCGCGCGCGCGTACAAAAACATTTTAGACGTATATTTTATAGGTGCCCGCACCCCGTATATTTTACGACGCGCTAAACGCGTTTGCGGAGCGTAATGTTATACGCGGCGCGCGCGAGACGAATACGATAGGTACGTTTTGAATATTTAATTGGATTTTTTTTTTTTTTTTTTAAAGGTCTACCGAAACATTATACTTTCTCACGGTCACCGTATAATATTATACCGGGTGTTTTATACGGACGACGGTACAAACGTTTTTTTTTTTTATCGCATACACGCGCGATTATTACTACACGCCGTGATATTATAGGCACCTATGGATACCTGTAACAGATACCCAGTTACCCACCCGACATTATCGTAATGTATTCTTTATTATTAAAAAAATATTAATACTCTTCCGAGTCGAAAACCGCGAACGGAATAAATTAAACAAAACACACGCAGTGTGGTGGTGCCCGTGCATATACGGTACATCAGCCTGTACCCTGTCGGTATTAAAATAATAATAATATTATTGCGTTAACAACGGTTTAATCCTGTACGGACTCTATTTAGGATGGAGTGTTGGGTGTGCGCGCGCTAAAAACGTTTCGTTTTCGAACCGCCGAACCGGACGGATTGACGCGCGCGTTTTAAAATCTAAAACGAAAATTCATGCCATTTTTAGATTCGGAGCGTAGCGATCGGGAACCGATTGGTTTTACACTGAAGTTCGTTTATTATTATTATTAATTTTTTTTTTTTTATCCGCGAACAACTTTTCTACCAGAAATGTCGCTCTGATTTTCAAACGTAGAAGACACATTTTCTGAATGGAAATTTAATTTAATTTGATTTTTTTTTTTTTTTTTTTGATTTCTCAAGTGGTTTTCATAATAGGTTAGGTTGGGTTAGGACTTGAACATCACGAGTATGGATTCTGACGGGGAAGCATCTTATCTACAGTTGTAGACCGTTTTTCGATTCATTTCATATGTGTACACCGCATCCTTGGTGTCTTTTTCGATATTACGGTGCTTTCCGTTCCATTTTACGTGACGCTATACACGCGACAGACGCAAAGGTCGTCCGATCATTCGGTCCCTTCCGGCTTCAATACCCTACACCTGCAATTAAGGGTACTCGTCGTTTGCTCTCTATTCGGTACTTTTTGTCCGTCGCGTTTTGAGCGTTTTTCGACAGCGATACGGTAAAAATATCATTTGTTCGAAACAATAATAATATCAATCTCGGAATACGGCGTATACACTCGCGTTGCACAGCACTTTTTAAGTACTCTAATAGGTGTTTTAAATGTACTTGAAAAAAGTGCTTTGGCACAGTATTTGAATACTTTTTTGAAAGTATCTGTACTTAAAATCAAATAATTTTTTCTATTCATTTAAAAAAAAAAAATTCTATGTTAATAACAAAATGTATACATCTTACAACAATTTTATTTTTATTTATAGATCGTTGCGTTTTGCGTATTAGTACATTATAATAAAATTGGAAATACCTTTACTCGAATTGCATTTTTGAACAAAAAAAAAAAAAAAAATCTGAGTAAGTATTTGAACGTATCTATAAATACTTTTGAAAAGTATTTGTATTTGTACTTCAGTATTTTTTTGTCCAAGTATTCAAATTCGTATTTCAAATACTTTTTAAAAGGTTCTTACTGTATTATCTTTTACAAGACTAATTATAATACTATACACAATAATGAAAGACACAAAGAAAGAGAGAGAGAGAGAGAGAGATAAAACAGAACAACAACAATAATAATAATAATAATAATATACAACATCATACAACTATAATATATGGGCGGGGTATATTGTTAATTATGTACGGAATTTACAACCATCAATTTAGGACTATATTATATTGTATTATTCAACGCGGAGCGTATTTCGAAAATGATATTATAATATTAGATACACTCGTATACTCGGTATAATATTAAATATTATACACCTACGCGTTTTTTAATACAATACGACGTACCTATACAGATACATGGCCATTCTTGTTTCCTTATGGGTTTATTGCCGCACCGAGAGGGGATTAATTAATCGGCGGTTATAATAATTTCTCATTGTGTACCTATACCCGTTGACCGCAGTCGCGAACGCCGGCGGTTCGAAAACCATAGGGGAATTTTCCGTTCTTCTTTCGTATTTTATAACGGATTTATTATGACGGGCACGGATTTGTATGCACACTTGTAGTGTTCACAAAAAAGTGTTTAAGAATGTCAAAAAAAGCTCTAAAAATCACTTGAAAAATATTTAAGAGCAAAAAAGGTAGAGGTGTTTGTCAATTTATAGGCTACCCTGGTGACACACTGACATGGATGATAATTTGGTTGACAAGAAGACTATTTTTATCATTTACACTTTTATCCGGGTCTTCAAGTATTATAATATTATTTATGAGAAATGTATTTGGGCCTCCGAATGAAAGTCGACATAATTATTTATTTATTTTAATTAAAATTTGTTTGTTTAATAATTTCGAGTATATTATATCATTCGAAAAAGTAAACTTATCCAGAAAGACTCCGACCGTTTTAAAGAAGCTTATCGTCGGTGTTATTATACTATTTTGTAAGTATATCGAAAGTATCATCGTTTCCCATCGAGTTGAGCGGTTCTATGCACATTTCCGTGACTGAGCGTTAAGGAAACACAGCAAAACTTGAAAAGTCGAAACTTGGAAAATCAAAACTGTAAAAGTCAACATTTGCTGGCCGTCCCTGTTGTTTTCCAAGTCACTGAAATTGATCGGTTCCAACGACCGGTGGCGTGCCTAAAAATTGTCAATGGGACGGGTAGTATCTTCTTTCGTTTTAACCCGACAATACTCGGATTTCGGGCAAAGCCGGATCTAATAAAAGAGCCAATTTGTATTCAATAAATCAAGCTTATCGCCTTGTAACTCGAATGAGAAACGCAATTTCACGACGAAAATTTGTTTTTCCCGGGGAGGGCGGAGCATAACTTGCGCACCACCGACGACGACGGTATTTGTCGGTCCGATATAAGTGTGTACAGTTTTCCGAGGCGGATCGATCAAAAATTGCAAATCCGTAAAACCGGATGCTCGTGCGGCACCTAATATATTATTGCGACGATACCCGCCCGCAGTCTTTTAGCGCGCTGCGATTACGGGTGCGTAACAGTTCACGCAGTTCCCGAAAGATCGTTCTTATTACCATTATCGTCGGATTAACTTTTCGAATACATTATTATCGTACGAGTGGTATTATAGCGCGTACGGGTACGGGTGGGTCGTTACCGCGTCGCGCGGTCGTATCGCATTGATGTAAGAAAAAAAAAAAAAATTATTATAATGCGATTCCAGGGAGTGAGAAAAAGAAAGGCTTTCAGTCGTCGTGCGTGTGTGTGTGTGCGTGCGGTGTGCGCGTGTGCGCGTGCATAAATACAATGCCGTATTAGCGGCGACTTTGAAATTATTTATATTCGTAGGCGCGTCGACGTCACGGGGTATATATTATTATTATTATTATTTTATTGTACAGACTCGCGGTATCCGCGGTACACACGGTTGCGTAGGTACGGACGCGTCGTCACAGAGAGTTGAGAGAGAGAAAGAGCGAGCGAGAGCGGGCAGATACCTACGGAACACGTGAGAAACGGGCGTTCGTTATTATTATTATTATTATTATTATTGTCGTCGTCGTGCGCATTATTGCCGACGCCGCCGGCGGCTGCCGCAGGGCCGCGCATATTTTATATTATCGTATTGGCGCGGCGTAGTCGTCGCCGTCGGAGGGTCCGGGGGCCCTCCCCGTTACCCGCGTACGACGATTTTTCGAATGACGCGCGCGAGTTTTGCACAGTGCGTGTTTACGTTCGCACCACGACAATTTTTCGTCGTTACCAGTGTCCCGTTCGCGGATAGCTCGCCGCGGAGGTTCGGTCCTCGGACGGTGTCCCGCGTTTCCGTGCGCTCGGGTTTCGCCGCGTCCCGGTCGGCCGTCGCGGCGATCCCCCGCGGTAACGTCCGGAGTCGGGCCGAACGCTCGCCCGGGGCACAGCGGTTGTCGACGGCCGGCCGATTCGTCGGCGTCGCCTTCAATACCGCGGTTACCGCGGTTACCATACTCGACCGCGAACGGTCGGAACCGGCCGCAAAAAGTAAACGCACCGAACGGCGGTCCGCGGTCGTGTTCGCGGCGCCCGCGGTCAAACAGCTCTTACAGCCGTTTTCGCGTCGCGCCGAACGGATCCCGTGCGCAGCTTTTTACCGTAGACGACGGCAATGCGAAACGACTGACGAAACGGACTTCGGCGTTAGCGGCGGCGCGACGTTAAAAACCCTACGATAATTTATACAGTCGGATAAAAGAGTTGAGTTGTTGCGTTTCGATGCACTCCCGGGTAGCGCCTTCAGTAGACCCGATCGCAGTGGATACCTACCGCGACGCGAGACAAGCCAATCAGATACGAGTATTTCAAACCCGCGCGACGGGTCGGGGATTTTCCTATATTGCCGGTCGACGTATAGCAGACGCGCACGTGGAGAACGCGACCTTTGAGTTTTGACACGTTACCGAGTGAGCCGGTGGCTAGGAATCGGGACGGCATCGGCGGTTCTCGATGCGATGCTTGCAAGCCGAGAGGAACGTGGTAAATCAGTCGTGACCGGTTGGCTACTTTAGAGTTTTTCACTACGAGCGTGCGCACGTTTGTGATGACGATACGAAATGGGAAGCAGAAAAAAAAAATAAATACACGAAAACTCTTCAATGGCACGGGGCCGGGTTTGAATTGTCGTTTTTTCACACTTCAAGTACGCGCCTACTGCACGTGTACGAGCATTCTCTTAATTATTACACGTGGTCTCTATTTTTTTTCTGTCGTGACCGCACAGATTATTTCTTACCTGGAAATACGCACATACGCAGGACATTTCAATAAATCATTAAAACTGTTCGTTAAAATTCTACCGCACTGTAAACCGAAATCGTAGGTTAGGTTAGGTTATAGTACAATTTGTTCGCGTTTTCAAGTAACACGAAATGTTTCGGCCGGATGACCGTAAATTTGAGTTCCGTTTTCCGAAGGCGATAGACATAATATTGCGGGAATACACGCTTCAGGATGTCAGCTAAATTTCAAAAGTTTAACCTCTTTGGTGTGTGCATGCGTAATAGGTACAAATGGCTTTTGTTTTTTTTTAACGGCAGCATCTATTTTTCGCACTAGATTCAAATAGTCCTAAGTTTTTTCAAACAACATTGGGACGTAGAATTTTCTTTTTCGTCTTAATAAATACTTGAATCATTTAAAACTGGTTTCAAAAAAAAAACATTTTTCATCGATTTTTCAAAATATTTTAAACGTACGCCATTATAATATGTGTATGTTGTTTTACGATTATCTTTACCGATATCTTCGCTTTTGGAGCCATGTATTTTAAGCTTTTTTGAAAAGCCTATTTTTGATTAACCAAATTTAGATGGCTTTCTCTTAGATGTACTTCAAGATAAAAATAATCAATTAACAACAAAGAACAATGTCGCTAGAAAAGTATCGAATCTAGTATCAAAAAAAAAAAAAAAAAAATCATTTCCGTATGGTTGTAGTATTTTGAAATTCAAGCCGAACACCGTGTGTTTCAATATTACCTCCCCGAAAACTGAATTTAAATCCAAAATCGACCAGCTGAAATATTTAGTAACGCTCGGGAACGCGAACGCGCTATACAATAGTTAATCAATATGTATTTCCATTGTTTTCATTTTGCATAATTTAATTGTCTTGTATAATAATATCATATTCGCAATATCGCATTATTGTTATAGTTTACGGTTCACTGCAGAACATGTCTATTATACGTAGGTTATGTATTTAATAGAAAAAAAAAAAATATTTTTTTAGGTGTATACAACCATAATAATAGCAATATAATTGTATAAATCGACAAACTCGTTAAACGATTGTTTCTCGTTAGATAAAAAAAAAAAAAAAACGTTATCGTTGTTCGTAAATGAAAAAAAAAAAAAAAAAATAAGACATTAAAAAGACATGTTATTCTGTGTAATCGGTGCTGAAAGAGCTGCGCTATAGTTATTCCTGGAAGCGAAACGACAATTAGTTTTATACTCACTGCTGTACTCACTCCTCGCGTCGTGTCTTACGTCAATAATAATGTAGCCGACGACGAAGGAAAACGCCGCTGCCGAGATTACGTTGCCGTTTATAACCGCGGTGGTTGGGTTCAGCTGTCGACACACGGCATAATGCGACGTGAGATAATATTGTTATTATCACTGTGCGCGGGTATTACGATTTCCGAACGGTCAGAACCAGTGGCGCCGAATCAGTTTCGAAACGGCCCGGGCGACAGTCACGGTAGAGTTAACCCGCCTGTGTTCAGGTACCAGCATGGATACCCGCGCAGGGGCCACTTTTTCCACCGCACAAGTCCACCGTCGGGCACCGTTGGTCCAAACGTTACAAAAAACGTCCGCTAGCCCTTACAAATATATAACGGCGATTGCTGCGGGTTTAAACGGAGCTAAAAACTCGCAAACTACCGTATCGAGTCTAGACCAGTGGCGTGTTTATGGGCAGGAGGAGATGTGGGGATAGATCTTCTCCCTAGTCTTTTTTTTTTTTATTTTTTTTTTTTATACATAAACGCACACGCATTCCGCAATCTGTTATTTGATATACCGACTGTTTATAAATATTGTGTGTCATGGCTGGCGATTATAGACTAGACCAAATGGGTTAGCTATGCCGTCTTGTCACAGTGATGTTGAGGCCAAGACTTATTCGTTTTTCAATCTGTTATGCACAAAAACGGAAAACTTAAATTTATTTTTTAATTTAATAAACTACAATATCAGAATATGTATACTATTCTGTTCGTTGTTATTAAATCTCTACTCGGCGGGATAGACTGAAGTGAAAATCTCGCAAAAGCTAGACCCAATTCAATTGCACGACGAAAGATTATTTTCGGGTGCGATAAAAGCATTCATAGTGTTTAAACATTGTCGGGGGACTGTTATTAAGTTTTGCGACGGCATCCGGCCCCTTAATACTCGATACTTAGAAAGTCTACGATGAAAAATCAGGCTCTAAAAAATATTATTTCGTATCCCCCTTCACGATAAAATCCAATACACGCCACGGGTGCAGACTGTAGGTCTGCGGGCCCACACGGTGAAAGCGTCGCGTATCGCGACATTCGCGGTATTCACTGTCCCGGGGGTAACTATCACGGTCCGGTATAGGTATCGCAGTGCGAACACGGTGACAGTGGCTGTCGAACTCTAGTCAAGACAGCGAATAACATACAGCGCAATAACATATAGCGAAATCATACAGCGAATAACCGCAGCGCGAACGCAATCTACCGTTCCGTTTTGCCGCGGCAACGGCACATGCACGGGCGTTTTTTTTTTTTTATCGAAATCCACTGTTGTACGTTTATACGTTTTCCCCGACGCCAATGCAATAAACACTATTCGCGTACGGCGAACGCTGTACACGAACTAGTACTCGTATTATACGCATAATTTAACATGCGAAAATAATAATAATTTTTACAATATATATATATATATATATATGATATAAAGTCGCGCGGAAACGTCCGGAATCGCGCACGGCCGCAGGAATCCCGACGGCTCGAAGACGAGACGAGACGGACATGATACGCGAGTGCTCGTACACGCGTATCGCAATAATAACAACAATACGCGACGTGATTGTCGTAAACGTCGTCGGTTTCCCTTATACTTCGTCGCCGGCACTCGAATCCGGTTCCACCGAGCTTGCAGTTTCCAGAGTACCGCCGGCGTGTGTGTGTGTGTGTGTGCGCCTGTAAACACGCGTATACGTTAAACGGTTAATGCCGTCCGCCGGGACGTGTTTCGACACGGGATTCGGCGCACCCGGCGGAGTGAGATTTCGCTTACTGCGCGCGTGCGTTTATCAGCGAACGGACGGTAAACGAACGACGGAATTAATCGATTTTGTAACGAGACATCGCGTTTTGTACGTGGCGTGAACGGCTCTCGCGCGGTGCGGAACGAGCGGTAATTAGCGAAAGTCCAAACGTTACGGGGCGAGTTCGGTGTATTTGCTCGCGGAGCTTTTTTCAAGGAGAGACAAAGCGGATGTTCGCTAAAAACAAAAAAAAAAAACACAAAATGCGCTGTCGCGACGATTCGACACAACCGAAACGTCTCGTTTTTATTTTTCACGAGAACCGTGACATTGGGTTTTTCGTATTTATCAAACGTTTAAACGATTGCGCGCGAAATATTGACGGAAAACTACGGTACGATACTATTATCTGACGGACGGCACCCCGACGTCTTTCCGGCGATGTTTAGGTTTAACAGAATTTTAAACGCTTAATAAAAGTATCGGTTTATTACTGACACTCGTTATGTATCGGAAAAGATCTCGAACAAAATCTAGAAGAGTCTGGTAAGGTTAGGTAACGAAATCACGTATCGCATATCTTGAAATTATAAAATAAAACGGTTTTGAAGTATTGACACGCACAGCGGATGGCCGGGAGGAAACCGAGATAATTTAAATAAAGAAATAGTATTACAGCAGCTCCGGTCACCACTACACTACTCGTTAACGTCTTTAATTTCGTATTTAAATCGTGTCGCGAAATACCGTTCAACGATATTTCGCGACATTATCGCAACCCTATACGCGACGACGACGACGGCGTGTGTCAGCCGAGACCGGGGGTTAAAGCGGGGGTAAAACATCGAAAGACAGTCATATATCTATCGGAAATCGAGCGTGAGCCCGACCGAACTTTCGGGGAACCCGCGATCACGGAGACAATAATATTGGTCTTCAGAAAAGGGGGTTTTTTTTTTCCCGCACCGCACACACGCGTGTTCGTAAAAAAACGTTTCGCCAACAGGGTTTGGAAATTAACATTTTACGGTGTGTAGGGGACCCCCGAAAAAAGAATAATATTATATTACGCGTACGTATTACGCGCATAATGCGTATTATATCCTATACATATCTTACGTATATTATTACAGTGTCGATTTTCGAAACGAAAACCTGCCGCCTATATGCCGGATCGTGTTCTTTTTCTTTTTTTTTTTTTAATATACGCGTTTCTCGCGTATACGGAGAATAAAATATTTTTTTTTACTTTTTATTTTTACGACAAGTCGTAGAGTTGTATTATTATTAGTTGTAACAATCCATTATACGCATAAATATAAATATTTTAGTGCCCCGGACCGGGGACAAACTCGCGGCGGGACGTCAGCTATAATAATAATAATAATAATATCATAGCCGCAGCGCTGCAGCATACAGGACACGAAACACGGTTATTATTATTATTATTATTATGCGATATCGTGTCCGTTTAATTCGACGCACGTCCACTGCACCGGCCGTATATATTATTACAACGATTATATAATAATTCATAGTCCCGAAAAAAAAAAAAAATAATCATAATAATAATATATACATATTTTTTCGTATAGGTGCGCGCGTATTGGGTTTTTTTTTTTAATATAAATTATGCATATCAAACGAGTTTTCGTGTACGGAATGTACGGGCCCGCGAATGCCGCGCGCGTATCCTGTGCCGCTGCCGCACCGGGTCGAATAAAACAAATATCGGCACCGCGACTCGCGTACAACGTGGCGATCGCCGCGTTATGTGGTCGTGTTTCAGCGAGAAGTCGGGCGGCGGGCGGCGCGATCGTTTTTTTTCTCTCGAACGTATGATATTCGGAAAAAAAAAAAAACCGAAAAATCGTTTCAAAATATCCGGCTGAACGTACGGGTTCGCGCGGCGTTTGTTGTATAAAACAGCGACGGATAATAATGCAGGTACGTATTCGTAACGCCCGCGGCCATTATTGATGTTTTTTTCCCCGATCGGCTTAACGGTCTCGCGACGGACTCGTTCGCCCTATCCCGTATACTTTCCCGTTTCAACCCGTTCGCGGGCTCAGTCGTTTTCCCCGTATTATAACGTGTATATATATATGTATGTAGGTATTCTCGTAAACGGGATATATTCGGTCATCAGCGTTTCCCACGCTCTTTTCGTCGGCCGATCCGTTATTCCCGTATCCGTTCTCGAATCCGCGTTCCCGTGGCCAGGCACGGCGGAAACTCGGCGCGCACCGCGTTTGCGCGTTGCGCATTTGCACGTACACTCGACCGTAGCGAATAACGAAAACTCGGCTGACCAGTGATTTTCAGGCCGTACGCGACAGCTGCCAAGAGTAAACGGAACTTTGTGTTTTTGCGATTTCGATTAGCCGTTCCCGGAGCAATGCCACCGGGACGGATAACGTTTGAACCGGATTTGTTCGACGACATGCCCGTAGTTACTCGTTACTACGACAACACGTAATATTACGGTGTGACCGTTCCGGTTTGCAGCTCGCGCACATTATACATGTGTGTTCGAAGCTCTGTCGAAACTTTTCAAAACATTAATATCGCGATTGGGGGCGACCGGGCGAACTCTATTAAACGTACGCGTATTTATTTTTTTCAAATTCAGAAAATCAACGATCGGCACCACTTTTCAAATGGCGTTTAAAAATACAAATTTAAATGGTTTTTTTTTTTTTTTTTTTAGGAACCACCGCTAATCAAAAACACGCGAATCGCGTACGATACGAAAACGTATACGGTTTTACCCGGCACTCTGTACGCAATCCGCGTGCGCCGGATTTCTGCGCTGGTCGTGCGTGAACGATCGAATCGCTGCCGGCGACGGCCGTGACACTTACGGCGTATCACACGGCGGCCGTTACGCGCACACACAAGTCGCACGTGCGTGGATTTCCGTTCCTTCGGTTTTAGCGATACGTTTGTCCGTACCGGCCGCTTTTTCCACCACGAGTGTCGTTGTCTACCGCGGCAGTCTCGCGCGGGCGGTATGAATCGAATATCAACAACACGCCGAACCGCGCTGTTACCGATGTTACACATTGTCGCCTTTAAAACGTTCGCGTATGCTGCAACAGGTAACAACGATAACCCCCGATGTCACTTCGCAGAGTTTACGCTTTTTCCCTTTTGCAACGCGAACTCGGACATTTACGAGTCGGTAAACGTTCGTTGGTTACGTTTTTCTGTAAACGTCTCGTTAAAGTCGCCAACGTCCACGCGCGCGATCCCTCGGGAAAACTACGTCCCTCGTATTAAACGCGAACCGATCGGCGCCTATAATAATATACGCTCGATACGCATGTATCATCACGGCGCAGCAGCAGTAAGTACTTATCGTGTATGCATAGGTACACCTACCTGTGTTACGTATTTAAAAAGGGACTCGCGATCCTTTTCGCTCCCTCTTGCAATCTACACCGCCGCCGCCGCGACCGTCGTACAATATTATATAATACAAATAATTTGCATAACATACATACTTACGAAACAAAAAAAAAAAAAAAACAAACGGGCGCTGTAAACGGGGCAAGACAGCGGGCTCGAGTCGCGGGAACCCTTCTCGTCGAACGCGCGTTAATGAATCGTTAAAAATTAAAAGTACCCCTATATACTCGTATACGCACACACGCACACACGCACACGTGCATTCACGATGGTTAATGAGTTGTGTTTACGAGGGAAAAAAAAACCAAATATACGTATAATGACCGACGGGTGGTTAGCGGCGGTGTGAACGCTCTGCGTGATCAGCTGGTAGAATACACAAGTGTATTATAATAATATCGCGAACGGGTAATAAACAAAGGAAAAAAGGAAAAAAAAAAAATCGTTTAAAAACATTACCATACACATAGTGCGACCGGTCGGTCCATTTCGGTTTCATAACGTACATAGGAAAGTGAGAGAATCGGACTTATCAGCGTTACACGGAACGTGACATTTCGCGACTGCGCAGCATACGGCATAACAATACTACGGATCGCTATCACGATTACCGCGATACTGTCGCGCATGTTTGTCGTCGCATCGGTGAAATATAATTCCCCGCGGAGCGCGATGCGTCAAGTTTTCCGTCGACTCCGATTCGGTGGACGTTTTACCGTTTTACCCGGGGAGTCGACGGACGAGCACATTATAGAGTGCCTGCATAATCGTGAATAAAACGTAAAAAGAAAAAAAAAAAATAACGCAAAACGGCATCGCCCGTTACCGGTATGACCTATAGAGGTCGCGGTGTCGGGCCAGGTCACATTTTCGAGCCGAAAAGCCACGTGCCGGTGGGACTACGACGCATCACACTGTGCGGAATAATTGCTCCGACGTTCGCATATTCACGGTATTTTTGGAGGAAACGGGGTCGGCGGCAACGGTGAAAATATACCGCGGTGCCCGGCTCGTTATCAATTTCCCGATATCAACGGTTCCTGGCAACGTCCCGCGACGCTCGGCCGTTTCCGGACCCGCGCCAGATAGACCGCGCGCTATAAAATAATCGACTCGACGTCATTTTAACGGTTTCGCCAACCGTATTTTTTTCTCGTTCGCTTGTACGCGGCAGTTGTCCACACCGCCTCCACGCGGACCGCGGTCGACGCGAGCCGGTACATTTCCTCACACCGGCCAGACACGCCACGCGCCGCCCGACTGAAACGTCGAGCGCGTACGCTTACCCGTGTCCGCGACGCGCCGCTCGCCGTTCGGCGAATGCTCGCGGCACGCTCTCGGTCACGTTGCGCAGCGGACTTTCGGCGTCCCGCATCGTAGGACGCGACGGCCCCTCGTTTATGTCCGGACGTGCGGCGCGCCTTCTTCTGGAAAGTGTTCGCCGACCACCGTCCACTCGATTCCGCGACTGCCGCGCGCGTACGGTTTTTATTGCAATTATTGCCGTATTCAAACTGTCCGGTTTTATTGTTGTTGATTTTAATCGCCGCGCGCGTCGCACGATATTTTATTGCGCGGCGCGACCGTCCCCGCGATCCGGGGTTTACGCGGACGCCCACTGTGCGGGGAGGTTACGATTCGTGTATAATGTTCGGACGCGCGGATAAACTGCGATTTCAGTGCGCGCCGCGCATATGCATTCTGTAGTTTTCGGTTCAATATGCGGCGCCGTAAAAGTACAACGCGTTGTTATTATACCGCGTTCCTTTTCCGGTTGTGACGGCGGGCCCGCGCCATGATATTCCATAAAAACGGGACATAAAAACGCCGAGACGAGGGAACGCGGAGCCCTAGCCGTAAGCGACGCGGTTTTTAACGGCGCGCCGCGAACCGCCGTCCTCGTACCCCACCCGGGGCCCACTTCGTTCCCATTCGAATCGACCGTCTCATCTCGAAATCGCTTCTCCCTCCTCGCGACGGTTAGCGGGCAATTCGCCGTAGCGTTCGCCGTTCGGCGCACCGTGTCGCAACGGTCACCGGACTGTCTGTCTGTGTTTTCCCGCCGTCCGACCGCCTCGTTCCACGGGACGTCGCCGTCCGGACTATTATCATCCCGGTCCCGTTCCCGTTATCTGTCCGACGGGTAATCCCGTCTCGTGTCTAGTGCCCTTCCCGGGACTCCCGCGCACAATTCAATACACCGTCAACGTAAACGGTACGCGACATTCCGGTTTTCGGGCTGTAGGAAACCTATAAAAAAACGTATCCCCGGCGACGAGGACCCCGGGCACGACATCGACGACGGTGTAGAGTAAACTGTTCAAGGGTTGTACAAACCGTATCTCGGAGGAAACCGAACAGAACTGGAAATTCGGTGCGCGACGCCATATTATTATTAGCTGTGTACGTTTTTTTTTTTTTTTCAAAGCGCACGCTCTAGATAAGAAACACGACGCCGTGCTCACACTACAATCGCACCGTGTGTTAAACGTGTCGGTTTCGAACCTCCGACGCGTTATACAGTACGAAAAGTGTAAACGTTTTCTAAAAAAAACCGAACAAAGCCGTCGGTCTGTTTGAACGGCATAATCAATCTCGCGTGAACAACGTTTACTACCGTCGCAGAACTGGAAATTCGGTGCGCGACGCCATATTATTATTAGCTGTGTACGTTTTTTTTTTTTTTTTTCCTATCATCCAGCGTGTTTTCTTATTTGTCATTTTTGTCCGTACGCTATCGCGACGGCACACGCGGCCGGCGATAAAAATGTTTTTCGTACGAGAGTCGAAGCGATTATATCGCCGAGCAGAGGTTACGGGGCCCAATCGAACGTCGCTCAAAATATCGACTCCGATATTATTGACCGCGCAGGGCCCGCGCCTTCGCCGTGCGTTTTTATATTCGCGTGCGATAAAAAAAAAAAAAAAAAAAACCATAAATAATTCGCGTACGAAATAATTCGATTTTCGGGGGTTGACTTTAGAAACGAGGGCGGCGGACCGTGCGGGGAGGGGGTGCCGCCGCCGCGCACGCACTGTGTCACACGCACGCGGTGACGGGGCACTGGGTGTGCGGCACATTACAAAAGCCTCTCGAGGGACGCGCGTGTATTACGGCCGCGGCCGCCGCCGCCACCGCCGCCGCATGATGGCCGGGCGGCCGTCGCGTCCCGCCCACGAAAGCGTCCCGTCGACGTCACACAAGATGGCCGCGCCGCCGTCACGCGACCCCGCGCGCGGTTCGGCGGGCGCGCGAAATTAAACTGACGTCACGGACGTCGTCGTCGTCGCCGCGAGTGCACTTGTTTTGTTTTTGCTTATTATGGATTTTTTTTTCTTCTGCCGCGCCGCGGAAAATCAAAAGGAAGCCGGTGGCGGGGACGACGACGGGGGGGGGGGGGGAGAAAGAGTCGAGGGAGAAAAAAAAAAACGACAACAACAACAACAATAATAATAATAATAATCATAATCATAATAACGCGGCGGTGAAAACGAGACTATAACCTCGCGGCGGCGGCGGGCGGGCGGAAAACGTTAATGAAAAACCCGGGCCCGCCGCGGTCGTGCGTATACGCGGAGCGCGGAGAACGGGACCGGTGAGAGAGAGGGGACGAGGAAAGAAAAGAAACCGCTCGCCGCACGGCCCGCGCGGAAATTAAACCGCACCCTTGACATAATTTTCGGCACCCTCCCCCGTTCCGCGGACCCCCGCGAACCGCCCCGCCGATGCCTTGGTCGTCCCATTAGCGTGCACCGTGCGGGTGCGCCCGCCTCAAGTTCATTAAACCCTCAGGACCGTCTGCTGACCTTGGTCCTTGTTTTCGCCACCGCCGCCGCCGCCGACTTCGCCGCCTTTCCGCCGCCGCCGCCGCCGCCGCCGACGTCGGTCTCCCGCGATACACCGAAATCGCACCCCCCCCCCCCCCCCCCCCCCCCCCCCCCCCCCNCCCCCCCCTCCCGTACCCCCCCGTCCCGTCCCGTCGCCGCCGCCGGTCGCGCGTATTATTGTTTATTGTTATTATTATCGTTATTATCGGGCCGTTGACTCCGTTGACCACCGCAACAACCGCCGCGACGCGACGAGACCGCATTTCGGCCGTTCAACGGCCGGGGCGAAAAGGTCCGCGCGCAGACCTTTTCGGCAAGAGGGGGGGGGGTGGGAGGGGGCGGGCAGAATATTTACATCGCTGTACGTACGGCACAATCGAATATTGTTTCGGTCGTTACGGCCGGTTAAATTCAACATTTGTCGTGGCTAGCCGCGTCGCGTCCTGAATTCGACTTTTGTCCGGGCAAATTTTCCAATGACAGCGTACAGTCGTATCGCGTGGCACGGCACACGGACACGTTTCGACCAGGCTTTTAAATTTGTTTTCATTACATCCGTGTTACGAAAGGCAATCCAAATAAATAAATAAATAATAACAACTGACAACATTACGTAAAAACCGAATTTCGGCGGGTGGTTTTCAATAAGGGACTGATCTCAATAGCTATAAACGTTGCCCGAGACTCGACCGACCCATTGCGGTGTAAACCGCGTCGAAATCTTTAGAATCTAGCGATTCGGGCCGTGCGTTGATCGATGTATCTCAAATTTAACCCCTTGTTCGTCCCTTCGGAGGTGGAATTTTGAAAAATCCGTCCTCAGTGTTCGCCCACGACGCAGGTGAAACCTCTGTGCGAAATTTCAAGTGTACTAGACCCGGCGGTTTGGGCTGTCCGTCGGTACATCAGTTTTCATCATTTTCTATACATAAAAGATATTTACGGCGGCGGTGACCAACTACGGCCCTCGGCCGAATCCGGCCCGTGACCGTTTATCAATCGCGGGCCACCGAAGTATTAAATCAAAAACATTAAATATAACCTCAAGTTCCGAACATTAATACACACGGTATGTTTATGCTTTACATATTTTTCCCGTTCGCAACAATCAATAATGTACGTAATAAAATAATTAATTTGGTTACCGCGTACCTATATTGAGATGCACCTACAATAAAATATAATGTTCGCCATTAACTCAAGAGCAAAAGCCCCGGGCCCGCCAAGAACTATTGGAATTTTTTTTTTTTATGGCCCCGTAAAAAAAAAAAAAAAGGCCGTTCGCCACTGATATACGTTATTAAAATAATTGAACTTTGAGCCGGCCAAAACGGTTTGAATTGTTATTCGAACAGCCGGGCAGAGTATCTAGAGTTGGGTATACGTTTTTGTCCTGTTTTCGCGTATTTACGTGGTTTTTTGAAAAACGGTTCGGTTTTTTTCGCGCGATCTCTTGAAAATCGCGCCCGCCGAAACGACAATGATTATCCGTCGATTGAACAGATATTAATTGATTTTAATTTTTCAACGGCCAAAAGAATGAACAACGTCAAACTATATGTTTGTGAATCGATCGGATTCGCCGCGGTACAAAACGAAACCGACAGCTGAAAGTTTCGTTAGGACATTTTTTTATTATTATTATTATTCATTCGGCCGCGGTACGGCGTATAACTAAATCGTGTAGATCCGTTTTTCCCCTTATAAAATAAGGGTTTTTTTTTTTTTTTTTAAAATTAAATTGCTCGGCAAAAAAAATAAGAGCACATTTTAAGCACACGGAGCTTTTAGAGTCGCGCGTCATCCGCCCTAGCAGTTACCGCCGTATTGCCGATCCGAGGATTATTTTCGGATATACGGGCACTGCGGTATACATTATAGTATATATTTTACGGTTAGGCCTTTGGAAAAAATAAACGGCATTTTTCTTGTTTTTTTTTTAGCATTTAATTCCGCACCCTCAAGTATAATAATATTACGCGTGTGTACGCGATGTCGTTTCATCACGAGTATTGCACGGGTACATAACCGAGGGCGGCCGAACTGCAGTGGTGGTGGTTCGACGATCGACCCCCGTAGATCGCAGACGGTTTCAATGTCGATCTCCCTTTGTTGTAGAATCTATTTAGCATAAACGATTGAAGTAGATGCACAGTAGATAAAATCGCAGTTGTCGACAATTTTTCGTTACCTCGTTAGACCGTTTGTTTTTAGTCTATCGACGAGTGAAAAAACGGTTCGACAATTTTCATGCCGCCCGTAATGTGATTTCCGGCGTATTTAATTTATAATATTATGTATACTATAGAGTATCGATAAATAAAACAATTGTTTGACCATGTATAACGTTTTAGTCGTATCGTTTGCGCGTGTATGTTTTTTGTTCCGAACACCTATTACGGACAATTAATAATTAGGGCTGTGAATTTGAAAAACCTTAAAAGTCCAAAAACACGTAAACAAATGCGAAAAATGCGTTTAAAGCCTCAGTCGAAGAATTCAATATAAAATAAATGGTTTTTAATTAAATTTTTTTATTTATTTTGTTAGGACTGATATTACTGATATCGACGTATCGCAAGCCCACAAATAACCAATCCAAGCAATATTTTTATCGAATCCTCATCTTTACCTAACCGGTAAAAAGCATATAAAATATAAATTCGACGTGTACACAGACTGTGTATACGTCAAAAATATGTACAAAAACTATGCGTGAAAAGACGTTAATTGACGGAATTCGATTAAAACTACCGGAAAAATGAATTAATAAATGAAAACATGACTTAAAAGTCCGAAAAATGACGTTGAAAATTGAAATGCAAAATAAAAATGCCACGAGTCAATTCGTTGTTACATCAGTCACATTGTGTGCTCAGAAAGCTACGTTTCACAATCGGCTAAAAAACAAATGCGCTTTCCCACAAATTCACAGCCCTATTAATAATTGCACGGTTTTTATTTTTTTTTTGTTTTTTTTTCTTCCACGACAGTCGATTCTCAAAGGAACAACTTTGTCTCGGTAGAGAAAATCGCGGAAAATGTATTCGGCCGTCCCCGGTATACTGCGTCTGTCTAAGCGGCGCGCCGAAACCGGCGGTCAAGTCGAGGGTGTCGCGGCGGTGGCCTCTCTTCTTTTGACGGGCGCGCGACGGGCGATTGTCTGCGGTTGTCCGGGCCGTATATTTTTTTTTTTTTATCATCGTTATTATTTTTATTCTATCGAATCGCGGTACGCACGGGGAAACATCAACGCCGGGCCGTCGTGCGCCCGTACACGGCTGGCGAATCGCGGGGTTTTCATTTTTCGTCCGCCGAAAAGTTTATCGAGTCGCGTGCTCGCCGTTTATTATTATTATTATTATTATCATCATCGCATACACGCTTATTATTCCCCCTCGGCAATATCCGTCGGCAATATGCGACGCGGCGCAAATTGTGTCGGGGAGCGGGAAAAGGTCTTCCGCATTACCGCGGCAACCGGTATTTCGCGTATTCTTATCGTCATCGTCGTCGCGTACGATATTACCGCGTATTATAACGTATAAGCGTTACGGTATTATTATTATTTTTATTTATTTATTTATTTTTTTTTTTTTATCGTAAACCGCCGTCGAAACGCAATAACGGCGCGATGGCGGCGGCGGCGGCGGTGACTAGACGAAAATGTCACGGACCCGACATTATAATATTTCGGTATACGCGGGGGTTTTTTTTTTTTTTTTACGGAAAAAAATAAAAATATACACGCTTTATTGTAATATTATGCGCGGATGTTAGAGAGGAAAAACTCGCGTTTCGATTCCAATAGTTTTCGAGTGCGTATACAGACTTACACACCCCCGGTGGAAAGGGGGGGGGTGGTAGTGTTCGTAATGGATTTTTCGACGACGTCCGTCCCGAAAGCGACCGGATTGCCGAGAGGTACCCATGTATAGCGTCAGGCGCTTTTGTATTATATGCGCGTAACGTAAGCCTTTGATGGGTTTTCGCGGAATTCGGTTTACCGCGTTCCGTATACACCTTTAACGGGGTTTTTTTTTTTTTTTTATTTGTTTTTTATTATAAAAAGTATATTCATTTTTATTTTTTCGTCGCCAAAGACTCGGAAAATATAATGCCGCACTTACAGTCGCCGCCGCCGCCGCCGCATAATAGTGGAGCGTGTGCAGCCGCGCGGTCCGTTGAAGTCGCGGCGCGCGGTTGTACGCGAAAAAAAAACCGTACATAAAATACGTAATGTATTTATTTATTTTTTTATTTTTCCGTAGGAATTTCTTTAATTCGCGATAATTATTATTGCGACGGTTCACGGGCGTCGACTTTTACTACGTTACACCTACGGCGCACAAATAAAGTTTACGATCACCGGTAACGGGACGGCGAAAAAAATACCGCGCGTACTCGCGTTAAAACTTATCATTTTATTATGATGCGTTTTCGTTTGTTATTATGATCATCACCGAGCCGCGGGGTGAACAGGAGGGAGTTCTTACGGCATATTCGAGCGGAAAATTTACCGCGTTATAAATATTATTACGCGTATTATATGACGTTTTCGAGTCCGATTCGAAATTTGGCGATCGATTAAAACGGGAAACGGGGTCGAAAACCAAAAACTCTTCGATATTTCCGTAGCTGAAGCGGGACAAACGCGCGCCGGTTTCAATTCGCACATTTAAACGTTCCGCGATTTTCAACGACACGAAATAAACCGTGCGTCGGAGCCTCCTTCCCGCGAAAATTTAAACGGCCCCGAAAAATCCGATAAACACACTATTGTAATAACACACACGCTTTCTCCTTTTTAGTCCACTATCTGCACGGACGGCCACTATTGCGTGTCGGACGTTTCCCGTGTCGAACGCACGATACCGCACAAAGTCTCGGCACTTTGCCTGTACAACTACCGCCGTACGGAAAACACCCGTAAGACTTCGCGGAAATGGTTTAGAATTTATATTTTCAGTCCCGGACAAGGACCACTTTGCGTAAAAACGGCGAAACCCGGGAAAATAGATATAATATTAAACGAAATATATATAGTGCAAATTTAATTATTTTACAATAATGTGACAAAGCAACACTATTAATCGAACTCCGCTCAGGACCGTCTTTCGTCAACGACGGTTAACCGTTGCCCACGGATAAACGTACAATTTTCCCTCCGTCTTCTCAACTTCTCACCGACAACAGTGACCCGCCCATCGTGCGAAGTATGTCCGGTTTTTTTTTTCCTTTGTTATTTTCGGATTTTAAATCGTATAAACGTGCATATTGCAAAAACCGTTGTCCGTTCGTGCAACGGAAACCGTACACGCGAAATGGACTCGAGTCCCTCGTGCCCCGGGACCAAAGACTCGTACGACAAAACGAGTTCGGCGTCGCAGCATATTGACCGAAACGGCAGCAAAATGTAAATAACACGTACGCGACGCGTAGTGAATTGAAAACGACGCGGTTTTTCGCGAACGCGCGTGGCAGGGTTCCCGAAACGTGACAGTGCGCGCAATTTGAGATTATTTCGGATTTTTCGAAAAAAAAAAAAAATTAAAAAAATATCTATGCGTATAATAAATAATCGCGTATAATATCGTACGACCTCGTTATTATTGGTGACCAATTATTGTGTCCCGCGCGGTTTTACGGGAATGTACGCGGGATATGACAAAAGCGGAAAGCGAGTAGAAATAATACCGTGCCGCCCGGATTATTTCGTGACGGCTGAACGTCCGGATTTCGAAACGACACGATTTGCGTCGCGAAAACCGGAATGATGGAAAGCAGCGCGACATTTTTACTCGCGAGGTCCGCGGCACGGGCTTAGTGCGATGTCGCGCGGGAGCGGGCTATCAGATAACGTTTGATTTTCAAAAATAATTGCATATCGTGTACATCATTTCGGTTCCGCGATTAGTCCGCGTCGAAGTTTTTTTCATTGTCGGGCGGCAATATAGTAAGTATTAGAGGTGGCGCTTTTAAGAGGGGGGGAAGAGGGGTAGCGAACGACGCCGGCGGCGAAATTCTAACGGTTTTAGAGCCGGCTGTGATATCGAGTGTATTAATTTTTGTTTTTTTTTTTATCACAAAAAGTGCAGCGCTCAATGGCGTCATTGATTAATAGATTGATTATACAATCTACGGGTTTTTTTCCATAAGTAACGGGTAATTCAGTAGTTGCTGTAAGCGCTGTTGTTGTGTAAAAGGACCGCGAACGATTTACGCCGAGTTCGGTCGCCTTTTGTATAGACTTTGTTCTACACCGTGTTGCCTGGCACTTTGTACCCGCGAGCAATAAGTAATATGCGATAGCAGATTATCGTATCGAATCACTTTGAGTTGAATGTGATATGAGTCAAAAACGCGACTGATAACGTATACAATTTACTCGTGTCGCTATTTGGTATGGTTATTTTGTTTGAACGAAACACTTAGAAATTGTAAATTATTAAACGCTAGGATATGAATTTTAAAATGTTGTTCAAAACAAGCACGGAGCACATTTTTCAGTTATACAGTGTAGGGAAGGGCCGGTCTGAGGTTGTAAAGAGTATTCGGTGAAAATAATTGGTAAGGGAGGGGGCGGAAATAAAATTGTTTCGCCCCGGGGCGCAAATATTCTAAATACGCCACTGAGTATTACACCTAGGAACGTGATTGACGACGCATTCACGTTTTTTTTCGCTCTTTTATACATATTTTCCTTTCAACGTATACTTAGAAGCTGTAACGATACGATTTTTATTTTTCATTTATAGCGAATTGAATACGGAAAATTTGTTCATCTCATTTCGTTGTTTAATACATTGTTATTATGAAACAATTCCCCGGGGAACACGTTTGCATTTTCGTTATACATTTTAAAAATTCAGTACGTAAAACGTTTGGAATTTATTTAAAAATAAATTCTAATAAAAGAAGTAAAAAAAAAAAAATCAATCATAATCTAAAAAGTTCTTTTATAGTATTCAAATTTATTTGAATAATTTTTCGAAGATTTTCACACCGTTTTAGGAATTTTTCGAATATTTTTAGGCGATCACGTTTCACGGCCCTAACCGTTAGTGTAAAAATTAAAACCGGACTGACGCGCGTACGAGTACAATAATATGGTCTACGCTCCGGGCGTAACGGCAGAGCGCTCTGGAGATTTTCGCGCGCCGGCGTGTTACGACCCGCGGGACAGGTATCACGCGTCGTTATTTTGTTTTATGACGACATTGCGTTTTCCGTAAATCCTCAAGACTGGCAATGTACGGGTAATCACCGCGTAATTACGTTTTGTTTCGCACGCCGGCTGACGGATTAAATCAGTTTAATTAGCCGCTGATCGGTTCGCATACCGCAGGGCGCACGCGCGCGATTTTCCTTTTTTCATCCGTCCGCTGCGCCGTTTCTCATTTACGCGTGTCCACAACGGCGTGCAGCGGCGAACGGAAATACATCGCCGACGTTCAAACCGATAACGAATGAAAACCAAAATGAAAATATTGATATCGGTAATTCGCGATAGAGCCGAGCGGAGCCGCTGTGTCGCGCGGCGTGTAAATCCCACGGAAAACGGTACGGCGAACGCGACGGCAAGGCCGGGTCCTTGGGCGTATTGTTAACGAGCGTAGTTACGAACGAAAACGACCACGCGGGACAAAACAGTCCTCCGACCGATTCGCCTCGAAGGCCCTGCCCCTCCCCCCCCCGTATTCGCTCACGTGCTCACGTACGAAGCGCACAATCGCAAAAAAACAATACCGACGCGATTTTTCAAACGGCAGTATTTTCCGACCGTACGTCGCCCACGTTCGACGAGTACGCGGTCCGTCGCGCAGTTCCAAAGACGGTATCCGTTCTGCGCGAACAGTGCCCGGTTGAATTCGCGTCGTTTACGCGGACAGCCGTTTTACGGTATCCGTGTGTTTTTTTTAAAAGTATCGAGGATGTATTCATTTTTTTTTTTTCTGTTCACGCGCGGAACGTCCGAAATGTACGGGGTGTTAATTATCAAATCTCTCACGTTCAAAAAACTCCGTACCTGCGCGTACTCGTATATGTGATTACAATAAACGCGTTAAATTAAATTCTTTCTTTTCTTTTTTTCACACCGCGTACGAACAGTATACACGGCACGCGTGGTATTACAATACTCGCGCGTTTGAGACGGCCCGCGGCGGTAGCTGCAGTCGTCTCCCCGGACGTGTTTTGGTTTTTACTCCAAACGTAATACACTGTCGTAGCGTATGGAATTGAAATTCTATCTGCGCGCGCGCGTCTGTCTGTCTGTCTGTCTGTCTGTCCGGTACAAAGTATCCACGGTTTCGTCCCGCGATTTCGACGGAACATTGCGCACTCGACGTTCAAAACGGGCGGATGATCGCCGCCTACTTTTTCTTTTTTTCATCTCGGAGTACGACCCCTCGAGAGTAAAGGTTGGCCGAAACAGATATTTTTCGGTGTTTTCGGAACGACAATTTAATTGTTTTTTTCTTTCTTGGTTTGCGATCATCTCCGAGACGCTAATGAAAAAAAAAAAAAAAAAAAAAAAAAAAAAATGTATTATTATCTATATTGATTGATTAGGTGGAAACGCGTTAAATTCAATTGTTTTTGTGATTTCTGTTTTTGATGGAATCGAGCAAATCGGGACAAATGTGGTAATATTCAACTATGGGTGTTATTATGTCAATAACGAAATGTCCGCAGGTGTTTCAAAAAAAAAAAAAAAAAACCAAATCGTGCAAGTATTTTAAATTAAAACCATATTTTCGGTGCACCGGAGACTTTGGATCCGGTGGCGAAATATATCAAACGGAGACCGTTCCTTTTGTGCTGCTGCGGAATAAAATGAGTGACACCCCTTTTGTGCTGCGTAAACGCGACACAACGATTATATTATTTAATCCGACACAAGGTAAAGCAAAGATTCGTAGGCCGGCGTCTTGAGGAAATACGCGAATCCGACCCCACGCGGTACAAATCAACAACTGAGAAATTCAATGGGAAAGTTTTGACGGGGAAAAAACAGGTCGCGTGCGGCCGGCCCCTTATTTGTATAAAAACTGAAACTGATTGAACTGCCTGTTAAGAACTGTTAATTGTAAACGTCAACAATTTGCCGTTGACAATAGTTTTCAACAATTTGTCGTACGTCACGGTATCAGAAATGTAATAATCGTATTATGTCTCGGTTGAACATGCACGTAAAATGAAATGAACGTGTACGCGTGTAGTACAGGTTCAAAAACTATTCGACCGATTCCTTTTTTTGTTTTTGTTTTTTTCTTTTCGCCGAAATACTACAGTTACGGCGGCCAGAGTTTCATTGCGTTTTTACGGGAATTCGTGTACACGTTTAGTCGAGTGAAATCCGAATGCGCGAAAACGGCAGGCGAGGTTGGAAAGCGCCGGAAAGCGGATCCCGAACGCCGTCGTCCGAAACGATTTTCCGGACATTTTTGTTTTTTTTTTGTAAACGGTCGCGAAGTTTTCCACGACGTAACGTGTCCGGGTCGGCGCGGTCCGAGACATTTATGAAATCGCGCGCGTGCAAAACAAAACGGACGCCGCCGATCGGGCCGGCCCCCGGGGTCGCGCTCTCCGGGACGCGTGTGCGCCCGGACCGTTCCGTTCGGTTCGCGCCTATTATTATCATCGCGCACCCGTACTCGTACGATATGCGTGTCTGTGTGCGTACCGTGTGTTTCAGATTCCGACCGGCCGCGTAAATTATATATAGTTTCGCGGACGCGTGAGGAGGAGCTGCGCGGGAAATGAGCTGGCGGTGTATAAACCGCACAAACCGCGCGTTATTGACCGAACATTGTTGTTGGTGTTAGTATATTTTTTTTAATTTTTTTTTTTTTTGTTTTTTTTCCGGCGATTTCCGTGTTTTACACGAATTTTACAATACGCGCAGCGCGTCCTGTACCGTGTTCGACGGATTTTTCTAGCGCTGTCAACGTTAAATTTGTTTCGGTTTTTTTTTTTTTTTTCATTTTCATCCCCTAAAGATTTGAAAAAATCTATTAGTTCACTTCGGGAAATGTAAAATATTCTAAAAATTGTATTGTATCATACACTCATATCCGATTAATGGTCCCTTGATTATAGCCGTTTTAATTTCCAGGAAATAGGCGTGAGAACAATTAATATTCAACGAAATAACACGTTATCCGATCTTTGACGGCAAAGAAATTGTTCATCGAATATGAATGTGCGATGTATTAAAATTTGTAGAACAATATTTTTTTGCAAAATGGCAATTTTGAAAATTTTCTAAAATGAATAAAAACATTTCTTAAGTAAATACACGGTTATTTATTTATTTGTTTTTGTTTGTGTGTTTTGTTGCCAATCTTAGATTCCGATCTTCTTTTAACCCAAAGAACCGGGTTTTCGTCATTATCTCGAATATTAACGGGAATTTAAAAAAAAAAAAAAACACCTCTCTAAATTACCACCCGCAGAACGTTTCCTTTCGGAAAAGGTGTTGGAAAAGGCGTTCTCATAAAAAAAAAAAAAAAACGACAATAAACATCATTGCAAAACCATAACCCGTTCCATCCAGAATCGAAAGAAATCGAATATTCACAGCGCAAGAAAACTCCGTCAAACACGGCGGGACGCACTGTACGGCCTCTACGTTCGGAGGGGGCGGGGCGGGGGGTATATCCTAAGAGAGCAAAAGAAAAAAACTGTAGTACGTAATATCGTGTACATGTACAGTGGACCGTTGCCGCGGGACAAATTACGCATGATACGCGACGGTAGCCGTTTATCATGACGGTCATGAATTATAACCGCGTTACAACTTAAAATAATATGCGCGCAGACGGGACGGAATCTCTCTCGGCCGGGCCCCGACTAATTATTTTAATTACGAAAACCCCGCGGCGACCGCGCCGTCTCGCGTACGATAAAATACGAGCGCCTGCTCGCCGCAGCGGTGCGGAGACGAACCGAGCGACGGCTTACGCGTACGCGCGCGTCGTATACGTCTCTTTCTTCTCGTGAACAACAGCCGTTCGTCGTAAAATTGAAAAAGGAAAAAAAAAAAACGTACCAGAGGGTTATTTTTTTATGTACATATATTTACGCTGTATTATACGCGAACAGTACGCGTATAATTAGGCGTGTGTTTTTTAGGGTATAAAACGCGCGGCGGCGTCGTCTCCGGGACGGAAATCTGCTCGAAATTACTATTGCATTTCACGCGATATATTACGATGTTATAAAATGATATATAACCGCCGCCGCCACACAATAATAATGATAACACCGCCGTTATGTTCTCATGGTCCACGCGTGTGAGGCGACACACGCGGTGAAAAATAGAAAAAGAAACAAAAAAAAATAAAATAAATACATCCCCGGGAACCGCGTCTCGTCCGTCTCGCGTCGTTTTGTACGACGCGTCCACACGTGTACCGCAAATGTCGGCGCGGGAGAGTCCGCGTTTATCGTTATTATTATTATTTTTTTTTCATCTTCTGTTTCATTTTCCTCGACGGTTTTTACATCGGGGCCTTTTGTTTTCACGCAATACGCTGCCGGCCCGTGGTCGTACAGAACGCGGCGTACGATATTGTTATATTGACGTTGTCGTTTTAAAAATACATCGCGCGCGCGATGTTATAATAGTCCGCGTGTGGCGCGCGGTACGCGACGACAAATCAGAAAAAAAAAAAAAAAACCCCGAAATCTTCTCGGTGTAATAATACGACGGCCGTCGTCGTTTCCGATTGTGTCCCCGCGACCGAGATCGTCCGCACATCACGTGCGCGGAGCGCGTACGCCTATTTCTATTTTCGGAAACGCCGGACAAAATGGAGACCGCCGGGCACCCGGGTGACTTTCACACGAGCTTTGCCGCGCTGGCCGACCGCCATCTCGCCGCCGATCGGGGCTCCGTTCCAAAATCGGACTATTTCTCGCCGGCGCGCGTGCGTCTCTCTCTCTCTCTCTCTCCAAACACGTCTCGTATACACGCGCGCGTCTCTCTCCGTCTCTAAATACATGTCCGTGTGTGTCCGTCCGTCTCTCTGTCTCTGTCTCTGTCTCTCTCGCTCTCTCTCTCTCTCTCTCTCTCTCTCTCCCCGTCGGCCGCCGCCGCCGTCGTAGACAGCAGAACACAATGTATCCGCTGTGCCGCTGTGACTGACTGCCGTCGCGTACGCCTCCCGGGAAGGTTTACGGCGCGGGAATGCCTTTTAAAACCGACCGACCGTCGTCGCCGCGCCGCGCAAAGTTCCCGTACTACGGAACCGCGTACAGCTGGCAATTACCGTTACGCCCGAGTTCGGACGGGCCGACAGACGTACCGCCCGTATTGCCCCCCGGGCGGACAGCTATAAACCGGACGGTCGAGCGTATCAGTTCCCGCACGACGAACGAAAAAGATTGCGGTGTTCCGACGCGGGGACAGAAAAAAAAAACGAACGAACAATACGCCCGGGAGTTCCGACTCGAATACGAATTTCCCTTCCCGTTCGCCAAACGCGCGACACGCATAACGAGAAATCACGTCAATTTCTCTGCGCCGTTGAACGCGTACCGATCCCAATTGAAACGGTCGGTCCGTACTCATTATTGCCGTCAGTATGCGGAAGAGGCGGCGCGCGCCGTACAGAAAGTGATACGCGTTAAAAAACGTCACGAAACCCCGGGTCCGTCTAATAATAATTTCTTATCGTCGTTTCGGCGTGCCGGTCTATTTCTTGTTCGCGCCGAAACTCACGTACCGGGTACGTTTTGCTTGTACGCCGCGGGAACTTGAGCGCACACAAGCGTACGCTCACCCGGTTACGTTTCGGGCGAGAACTTATCGAATCCCGACCGGACGGCACAACATGCCCGGACGTCCGGCGGTCGGCAACCGCCGGTTTCAACGTGGCGCGCTATCACTGTCGCTAAATTTTTAATATAAAAAAAACAAAACGCAATCCCTACGATCCGCGATTAATTTTTTTTTTTTTTTTCCAATCAGTACGCTACTTTCATCGATCGCAATGTGTATTTTCATCAATGTCGCACGCGAATCGATCTTAAGCTATTGCAATATCGCGTGACATGCGTGTTGCAAGACTCCGCCCGTAATGATGTTTCGAAATAATAAAAACAAACTGCACCGTACATCTGCACGACCGCAGTACGCGGCATCAGGCTATACGGCGCGTGTCGACAAACGTATTTCTCGCAACTGCAGTTGTTCTATATAAAACCGTAGTTTGAAGTTTGACGGAAATTTATCAGGAATATCCGATGCGGTTTTCCACTATAATATACTTACGTGGTGTTTTACGCGCAATATTATAATATTCTGATTTTTTCAAAAACTACATTGTCGACGACACCAAACCTTCCGAACAATGTAACGCGCTACGGACTCTTTATAATCCGAATTGTTTCATGAAAATTGTTCTCGACACTTCTACAATAGTTATCATCCCTACGACCAATTGGTTATACGTGATTTTAAATGTGATGCAAATTAGTATACACCGGAGAGTATCCGGAAAAATCGCTTTAAAAAAGTTATCGGCGTCTGTTCGACCTCCGTTTGATATAGCGTTGACGTTATCTATATAAAACCGGAACGTCGTAATTTTCTTCAACTATTATTATTTTCAATAAACGCGCATAGATACCAACGTTGTTATTACCATCATCAGACCTCGACAATTTTTCATTCTCTAATCGCCGTTACTATCTCGGTTATTGACAGATACACGCGACAAGTTAATCGCGTAACATCACTGGCCCGTACTAAATGTATTGGCCGCAGACTGACTAGTACCCATACAGCGTGTAACTGGACCGTTCGATATTTTTACGCGTAACTGCAATGTCACACTCCGTGTATAATCTATGACACGCGTTCGATCATTTGTGCTACTACCCATACAGTTTCGAATCTGGATTATTACTACCCGCCCACCCGAAATGTTACTTCTATTATATTTATTTTATCTGTCTATTTGTGTCGTCTTGATGCGATTATCGCAAATCATCATTTGTACATATGTCCCGGATAAATGTCCAGTCGCGACGCCGCAGCTACACCCGTGTAAGTGCTCGTACCTCGCGCCCGTACGGTTTTTGTTCAACCGATACTGCGCGGCGGACGGTTAGACGAAAACCGAACAACAAACCGAACGGCTTATTAACTTGTTAATAAGGTCGTGTAATAATCGTCGTCGTTATTATTATTACTGTTGTCGTCTCGGCCGTCGTCGCCCCCCCCCGGGGGAACGCGCGCTAGCACCGCTCTGAAAAATAATTGAAATAATTGCCATTCAATTGGTAACGGTTCTTTTTTTTAACCGGACAACACCGGCGACGGTCGCCGTCACCGTCGGTTTATGAAATGTCGCGCGTATATATATAAAAAAAAAAAAATAATAAAATAATAATAATAATAATAATAAAAAATCCATTTACGAACGGTCGCGATCACTGGAAGTCGTAGTTCTTCACGTCTGCAGCGACATTGTTACGACCGATGCACTTAAGTGGAATTTATTTCTCTCCGTATACAAAAAAAAAAAAAAAAAACCGTTTTAGT
>CABPRJ010000952.1:1456258-1470015 GCA_902439185.1 Cinara cedri | reverse complement strand
GGGAAAAAATAACTTTTTTTTTTTTTTTTGTTGGTTGCTTTCGTTTAGTTTTGGCCACGGTTTTTTTTTTTTTTTATATATATAAGAACCACGGAACAGTAGTAGTTTTCTATCGCATAATTGCTCTCGTTTTGTTTGACGGTTATCGACGGTTGAGAGAAAAGTCAAAATAGCAAATTACGAATAATGTACCAAATGCGGACAAAATCGATTTGTGCGGGGTTCGTATACATCCGATATATTTCGATTGTTTGAGCGTGTGCCAACAGCAGAGCGCACAATCAACCGCTGTAATGCACCGAGGGGAATCTCGTTTTAAACAAATGTCCTCGGAAAGTGGAACCGTGTACAATATACGTGTGTGCGCGCCCCGCTCGTACGACGAGAGTCTTGGCACCGCGGAAGAGGGGACCGCACTACGGTTTTCCGGCTACGCGGCGTGTCCTGCGGGAAGGAATTCGTGATCTCGGTTTACCGCTGCCGGTTACAGATTGACCGTAGATTTATTTTTAAACTTTCGACCGAGAGCTTTTAATCGCGCGCTCCGCGACCTTTGCAATAAGCCCCGGCGGCGGCGGCGCGGTTTTGTCCGCCCAGAGCGGGTCTTGGCCGGGACGTATGCGCGCAGTTTTTCGACGGTAGGAGGGCGGCTAGCTGACGAACGGTTTTTTCACCGGCTGCACGTTCGGCTGTTCTTCCGATTTATTTTCTACAGTGTACTGTACAATAGCATAGCAGAGAAGTTCGTGTCATATCCGTTCGTTTTTTTTGTTTTTATCGGTTAATCCGTTCGTATATAGCAGCTATAATACATTAATATTTATATGGGCTTTTGTAGTTTTACGGACGAGGTAAAACGGGTCTAAAACATTCGTACGTGCCGACTGTGACGACTGTGTAGGTTTATTTATTATTGTTATTTTTTTTTAAACTCGAAAAGGTCTTGTCGATATTACCGGCAAATGCGGTCGCGCAAACCGTAACGTCACCGTCGCACGTTATTGGCGCACACTGTAAACAAAGGTCACATAATATATTTTTGCGTCTTACCAAATATTTAAAAAAAAAAAAAAAAATAATTTTTCGGGATTTCGTACGTTTTTAATGCGTAATTCGGATTATTGTTGATTGAACGTTCTACCGTAAATGATCTCGTTGAAAAAAAATTTAACGTAATACCTAAATAATTGTCCGAGGCTAATAAATATTATTCCAGTACGCGAGTTTCGCTCATAATGGACAATAAGGCGGTGGTTACAACGGCGGGTTCATGAAAAGTTATGCGGCTGCAGATGCCGTTTTGTCCGCGTGCTTAACTGCTGGCTAATATTTATACTTAATCATCGCCGGACTCTTTTGTTTCTAACCGTTAGAAACGTATGTCCAATGTTACTATACTCACGTCAAGAAGTGTTATTGCGTAATGTATTTATTTTTTTTGCCGCGTTTCAGTTATTTTTCCAAACGTATTCAGTTTAGTTCAACCACTGTCCGTTATTGCGTTCAAGTTGTTATAATATTATTAGGGTTTCGTCAAAGTATGTCTGTTAAATAAAAACAAATAGCCGGGCCTATAGACGCTCTCGTCATAATTTACGGGTCGTGGCGTTTTTGAAATTTTTTTTTTCCCAGAGTTTTGACTTTGCGCGATTTTCTTTCGAGCACACGCCTCTCGGACTAATCTCTTACTTTTCTTTTAATTCGGGGGGGAGTCTTTGCGGAAAACGAAACTATTTTCAACTCTCCTCCCGCTCCCCTTGCGCACATTGAAGTACAAACGCCGCTGGCCGTTCGCCGGCGAGCGGACGACGGCTTTAAACTGGCCGGGCTTGTAATACCGCGACAGAACAGAATCTGTACGTCCGGCGGCGTACGTGGCATTTCTCCGCTCGCACCGCGCGTAATCGTGCGGTTATTATACAGGAGGCCGGGACGGCGAACGGCGCCGTTCGCCTCGCGAGACCGCGCGCGGGGGACAGACGGCTCACGTACATTATAGTTTAGTATTTTTTTTTTATTTTTTTTTTTTTCTTCCCTTTACCTTAAACGACGACTGCGTGTAACGATTGGTAGTAATTTTTATCGGCCGGGGCAGACTTGCCTTACTGTGCGACTACTCCATAACGGGTTCGGTATCGCGTTTACAACGTAGAGACGAACGAGCCTGTTATGGATCGAGTATTATGGCAGGAAAACGATGAACGGACACCGCAGCGCGTGTTGACGGACAAAACCAGACTGCACTGTGCACGGTCCGCTCTGCGTGCAGTCTGAACGCGGCGCACGCGGTCATGAGTGCAAAGACACGCGCGCATTACGCTGCTTACGGGGTTACACGTACGTGGTGGTGTTGTGCGGAAATCGGAATGCAGAGTGTATTCGAGAGTTATCTAGCCGCACATCGAGCATACAACTATACGAACATATATTTGACGAGTTTTGTGTTTTCGTGAATTAGAAACGATACCGGAAAAGGCCGCGACGCGGTAGACCGAAGCAACGGTCGGGTTAGAAAGTAGTCGAAAGAGACGTGCGGGAGTCGAGACCGAATTGGAATGGGCACGTGAACCGCGCGTTTAATAGGTGAGGAGTGCGCGAGTTCAGTACAGTTGAAAGCATTCCGAATAACTTCGATTGTTCGGTAACCATTCTGAATGGAGATTAATGGATATTTTATGCTTTTTTTGCCGGTAGCGTGTGTTAGGATTTCGCCAAGAATGGAGGTGTTGCATTTGGAAATTGCGCCGTATTGTATACCATGTAATTTAGGCTAAAAAAAAAAAAAAAATTCTTGATTTATAAGTACATTTATGTAAGCACATAATTTATATTATTCCATCTATGATATCGTTACGTTCGAATGACTTGACGTATTACCCGGATGAGTAATTATTATTGTAATCTATTTACTGCTTAGATACGCTAACCTGTTTTACTTGATACAATAATAGTAATTCGAATATATAGGTTTCGTTTCAAACAAACAAATGTATACTTTGGGTGTTTTTTGATGTATTATAACTATTATAACTGTAGGTTAATTTGTTGATTTTCAGCATATAAAAGTAAATAATTTTGAAATTAAAAAGATGCCCTAGGATTACGGGGACTGTTATAAGTAATTTAATGTACATCTGTAAGCAACGATTAACCATTGATAATGAAAAAACGATTCTGAGTGAAGTTCAATCGATTTTCAACAATATATATGTCATATTATGGTAAAATAATCATCTACATATGCATTATATATTTTCTTTGACAATATTTTTTTTAATATTGTACCTATTTTCCCGTTTTTTCCATTTGTTGGGAAAACTTAAAAGATAATCAAAAAATGACCTCCCTAAAGTAGTTCCCCAGTCTGGTTTACTTTTAGAAAAGGTGCTATCATTGGAAATTGAAACAAAATTGTTGGTAGAAAATATGTCCGCAGAATAAAAAAATAAACATCATTGTAAAACCATAAGCTTCTTCGTTCCACTCTGAATCTAAAATCTGGACAGTCGTATGATTTTTTAGCAAGTACATCGTTACATTGGGAAATCGAAACTCATGCTGAATAATTACTCACGCAGTAACGAAATATCTTATTAAATTCAACGGTATAGGTATTTTGAACCTATACGCAGTTAGTATTGTTCACGCCGTGCACATTTCGATCGGTTACGTAAAATCCACCGCACAGACAGTCTGTTGGAAATAATTTGCCGTGCGTGACTATTTAACGACATTTTGTTTGGGCCGTCGTTGATTCTTCAATAACTACGAATCGTCGAATTTCGACTTAGGTGTAAATAGTGTTCGTTGACCCGAGTCGGCAATATCGAATTTTCTAAACGAAGGTCGAAACATTATGCGAAAAATCCAGACTAAAAGATCTTTTTCGGTAAATTTTCAGTCGGACACACTTCGGCCCCGTGGTCCGTGTGAGGGAACTGTTTGTAAGTGAGACCTGGGAAAGGTACGTAGGTTACGTACGGTGGGGAAATTCAGTTTATACACTCGGAAGCAATCAAAAAACGATTCTGATCGAAGCTTGATAAACCGAAGAGGGGTTAAAACGCAAGTCGTATTTTTCCTCCCCTCGTTGTTAACGAATAATTTAATCCCGAACGACAGTTCCGGGATTTCGGGATTTGTTTGAACGAATCTCGGGATTCTGGGCTTACGACATTCGAAATATAGGGTTGAAAAATTGATTTTTCTCTTGTCTTTATTCGATTACAATATGCTGTTTTTTTTTCCGCCGACGCGAGTGCAAGCATTCGATCGATCCTCATCGATTACCCATACGGCCAGGCATCGTCGCTTACACTGCGCATTTTTACCACCCATTGAAAAACCGCAACGTCGTTATTGTCGCCGTTGTATAATAAGCGTATATTACACTCTAGCCTGTATGTCCCTCACCCGACGGTATAGTTACTGTCGCGAGAGCGTGAATTTTACGACGGTGAGTGTAGTGACAGCGCGTGCGGAAAACACGACGGCAGTGCGAACTCCTGTGTAACAGAAACGTCCGCGGAAAGTGCGTCGCGGTAGTATCGTGTACAATACGCGCGTTGACGTGCGGCGACAGTTGCTGTTTCGCTACACCGCAGTCTCGCGATAGTGATTGTCGACTATCGGGCGCCCCCCCCCCCTCCTCCCCGGTTCACACGACACGGCGACACGGTCCGCGCACATATCTACGATAACGGCACTTGTTTACGCGGTATTGTGAAACTGTCATCGCGATTGTTGTGAATATTTCGCCGTTGCATCGCGCGATAGTTCACGACCGTCGCCGCGCCGGCCAGCCGGCTACACTGTCCCCGCGATACGCGACCGATACGATAGTAATTATTCGCGTATGCATTCGTATGCAAAGTAACGATAATCGTATATGTTAATCGCAACCCTTTTTTTTTTTTAATAAGAATGGAAATTTGTTTTCTCACGATCGTCGCTTCCGTCTGCGCACCGGCGGCGCGGCGGCGGTACACGCCATATCACGGCAGATAGGTTTTATTTTTTTTTAAATTTATGCGCGTCCGCGAATCGCGATAATAATAATAATAACAACAACGAAAAAAATAACACGGCCGTCCTACTCGACACACACGCGGAATATCGCATTCAACGATATTCAAATAATATTATTATTCAAATGCGGCCGGGCCGGCGAAGCACATATTTAACGCAGCGGCAGCTACGCGGCGTGTACAGCGTGTAGTAGACGGGGATGCGTGCTCAATAAAAAATGGCACCGCGCCTTTTTTTTTTTTTTTTTTTCCCCTTTTTTTTCCTTTTCGGTCTTTTCACCTTTGTCGCGCCCGGCAGTATATGCAAATGCGCGAAGGAATCGCTATAGCGGCCCGACGACGACGGCGGCGGCGGCGACGCGGTTCCCACACGCGCGCGGTGCAACAAAGGCGCACGAAAAACTGCACCGCATCGGCATAATATTATGCAAATATAACGCGAGTCGCTTATTGTGCGAAAAAAAAAATAATCGTAACACACAAAATAACAGCAGCGTGTGTGAAAACGTCTTTTTATTATTATTTATTTTTTTTTCTAGGTAGGCACCAGCTACCTCCGTCGACCCGCGGAGATTTGCATATTTTAATGTTATGATATTTTACACTCTCGCGCGTATAATATGCTCGGAAATGCATTTTGTCATCGCCGCCGCCGTCGCCGCCGTACGTGCGGCAGTCAATGTGTGTAATAATTGTTCAGATTTTTTTTCACACGACGTTCTGTCTTTTGAACGCGGCCTTCGCGGCCCGGCCCCCGGTACACGGATAATAATTACTATTTGTAAAACGGCGGCGCGGAGCGTTTCAGACTGTATAAAGTGCACCAGAAATGGAAAAAAAAAAAAACCGGCGATATTGACGGCTGTGGGATTTTCAAAAGGAGCCTCGGTGTTCGCGGGGATTCGTCACCGGCCCGCGTTCGAACCCGCGAGAAAACGAACGGATTTCCATTTCCGTTTCACACAAATACATTTAAATCGGCCGGCTGCCGGTCGAATTATAATAATCGTGCGACTGTGCAACGCGTGACGCGCAAAACGGGTACCGGGCAAAACCGTGTTGTAAAATCGACGATTTCCCGCCGCGGATCGACCGCGGGGCTTTCGCGCTTATGCACGCGCGAAGCGCGCTCTTCGCCCTCGGACTTTTTTGTTGCGTTTACGTCGCGCGGGGTTCCGTTTTTACCGGCCGTTTGACCGTAACGCAAGACGCAATAAGAGATTTTTTTTTTCCCGCGCGCGCGCGCTTTCGTTACTCCGCCGCCGCCGAATCGTATCTGCGGACCGCGCGCGATTTCGGTCCGACCCGTCCAATACGCGTTTATACTCTGGCGCGGTCTCCGGACGTAACGGTCGCACGTATGTTATTTATCAAGACTGTACGGTTGTTGGAAAGCGTATTGTTTCGCGTTTGTTTCGGCCGATCGTCAAATGCGGCTCACCACGTACGCGAATTCGAATTGCGTAACAGCAAATTTATTTATTTCGATTTTTTTTAATTTTTTTTTTTTTTTTTCATCGGATCACGTATTCCTTTTTAGCTCGAATTCTATCGCTCGACATTTTTACGCACGTATTTGTTTGGTTGTGCTTTACACGGGCCGTCAAATTTATATTTTATAGAATAATATTTTACGCGAGCCGCGCACGGGTTATCGGTAAATGTAACGGATTCGATAGAACGATGATAATAATAATAATAATAATAAAAAAAAAAGGTAATAAAATATTAAAAACCATTTCAAGCGCGTTTCATAACGCCGTCGGTTGAGACTCTCGACGGGCACTACTTTTTTATTCGTTTCGAGGGCCTTTCGCGGCATTTATTATTTTTCATAATTCGCCTACCCGTCGCGCAATAAATATCGCGACGACCGGCCGGACGTGCGCGTACGCGTTGCTGTTGTTATCGTCGCCGTTACCGTCACGCGCGCACAGGCCAGCGCAACGCGTTTGTCGTTTGTCCCGCGGTACGAGAACGGAAATCGGTTTTATTGTTTTACGAGGGCCCCCTCTCCCCCCCCCATACACCGGCAACCCGCCGGTTCGAAACGGGGCTCCCGCGCCCGCGGAACGACCGGCCGCCGAATCTTGTGAGTATAATTTTCGCGCGTAATCAACACATAATGTAAACATTCACGAGATATCAATACTCTCCGAGTTCAGCTTTCGTTTTAGCTACACAAAAATTAATTGTTTTTCATCCAAAAAACAGTACTCGCTCTATAACATTCTAATGCGATTTTCATAAAACACGCGCAGTTCCGTAAGGAACCGTGTTCTTCTTCTTTGCGCGTCGGTCAGTGACATTTAAATAACAATTCCTTTCATCTCCCAGAAACCAGCAATTTGGATCGCACGACCTCTTTTAATTGTTTCCCCCAGAAAATCGTCCTTCTTCCCTCGTGTAATTTATTCGATGCGTAATCGATTTATACATTAATACCGACAACATTTACGCTCGGGACGGGTGGATACAACTTTTTACCGATATTCGATATTCCGAGAGGTGCATAGTTCCGAGATCCGATACATCGGATATATCTGAAATCGAAAACCACGTGATGAAAACGGACCGCGGTGTATCAGTTGAAAACCCGATTTCAGATTCTGAGCGAAGCGAGCGTGTATCGGTTTTATAAATTTGTATGTTTTTTTTTGTTTTCTATATATATATTTATACTGTGGACGAAATTTCTACCAGAAATCTTACTCCGATGCATCAAGTAGAGTGACGACCTTTTCCGAAAGAAAATTTTGTCATCTAGTTGGTAATTTATCATCTGGGGGGGTCACTGTTTTGATTAACTAAGCGGTTATCATAACGAGCGGGAAAAACCGTAGGCAAAATGGGAACGGTTGTTTTTTTTTTTTTTTTTATTGTAATTCAGTTAAATATTCGCGGAGACTGGAAATGTCGACAGAATACCCGTGTACGCCATTTATAGACGCGCCAAAATTTCGGAAACGTTTCAGCCGCTTTCCGTGCTATTTACGGATATTTTAATTTTGCGAGTGATTTTTTTTTGTTTACGTCATTCCGTACAGGTCGTCTCCGTGGGTGAAACCGTCGGACGGAACATTGGATCGATGGCCCCGCGCGGAACCGGACAACGGACACCGGTACGGATTTCGAACAGGCGCGCCCCGGCGGCGACGAACCCGCGCGTGTAACGGTGCCGTACCGCAGTCCGGCCGGTTTCCCGCGGTGGCGACGGGACCGAAAAACATAAACACGGACGACCGTCGGGCCGGGGCGCGACGCGCCGCACATATCGCGAAACGTCCCGTCGGCCAAGGGGGAAAAAAAAACCCGCGGGCGATTCGCGTCTCCGCGCGCGCCGAGACAGCGCCGCCCCCCTTCCCCCCCTCGTACCCCTCGGCGCCCCGTTTACCGTTAATACGACACCGCAGTTCGGACTCCCCCCCCTCACCCCCGGGGAAACCGGAAAACCGAAGCGGCCCCCTATCCGCGCACAAGTACAACGCGCGCCGCGATTGCGTCCCGCGCGTTCTCTTCGTTTTTCGGTGCGCGCGGCCCCGGTACGCTCGAACCGCCGCCGCCGTCCGATACGCGCGCGTACGGTCGTCGTCGTCGTCGTCAGTTCATAACACACAACCGCGTGGCGAATTCGTTGCCCGCGGATTCGCCGCCCTCTGTGAAACTCCATTTGAAAAGTCAACGCTAAGCCACGCAATATATTTTTAATACGGTTGGTTTGGGTTTCACGAAAACAATTATTCGTTCGCTGTTTCCGCGGACGTTAGTATTTTCTGATCAACAATTAACCGAGAACGGTTATAGAACTGTAACCGTGAAACCCGGCAATTAAACGCGCTGTCCGTGCTGTATTTTTGTTTTTATTGCGGTATCGCCGAGGTAACCGACAAACCGACACAAATTAACGGTTCGGTTTTCGTATCTAAAATACCATTGCGGCTGTAATTTCGAAACAAAAACCATCTGATAAACCATCCCCGAGAACCGCAGATTATATCGGCGAAAGCCGCTTGCCGGTCGGTCCGTGGTAGATTCCGGATCTACGTCGACGGACGTCCGGACATTTTCGCTCGCGATTTACGCGATAACGTGCACAGATCGGCGCTAACGAGCGACGGTGTTCGCGGCGCGGCGCGGTTTGTACGGTCGCCATTGTGTAGCACTCGACGCGAAAGGGACGAACCGGCGCTGAAACGCGCGCCCGAACTGGCCGTTTTGTCGTGGAGCTGTTGCGGTTCGGGGAGGGGGGTGGGAGGCGGGTCCGTACGTACCCGCGCGGTATAATTACACGCCGCAGCCGAGTCCGTTTTATGCGCACGGAGACTGTATCATTATTAGATCGGAGCGATACGCACCCGAGTGCCAAATAATCGCCGCGGTGTTTCCGATAGTTTGGACGGCCGAGTCGATAATTTTATACCGTACGTAACACTGCGTAAATTATATAGGTTTTTACGTACGTATGCCCGCGCCGTTGTGAACCGCGTCTTCGAAACCGTTGTCTGCAGTTATTGGTCGCGTGCGTCGCGGTCCTCCGTCGCCGCCGTATTATTAATGCCGACGGAAGGGTCCCGGGAGCGTGTTGTCGGCGACATCAACACTCGTCCCGAGCGCGGGCGAACGAGACGGAAAACGAGGCGTGTTCCCGGTGCACGTGTGTCGGGTGTTCGCGGGCCGACTGACCGGGCGTTCGAGGGTTTCGGTGTTCGCAAACCTCCTAACACGATCTAGAATTCCAATGGCGCTTCGCGGAGAGGCGCGGGAGGCCTTTGCGAGCTCACGTCAGAATGTTCAATAACCCAAACCGATCGAATTATCAACAAATACACGAATCCCCGGGTCTTCCGACTCGGCATATAGGGTGATGTTTCTATTTTTCGTGCATATTTTTTTTCCGTTCGGAAAAAATGTTGAGTGATTTTAAAAAAAAAAAATAAACACACCAACTACAGAACCTAAAAGTGTACACTCGAAGCTGTTAGATCGCTGCTATAAGTTCTATAAACCGTAAGAAAAGTGATCGCAATTTAGGGATTGCCGTTTATGGTCGAGAGGGGGGGGGGGAAAGAAGACATTTCGCCCGATAACGTAAAAATTATTAACAAATACATTCGTAAACAATGTTGTACGGTATCGTCGTTATTATTACGATTCCATAATGGTAACATGCATAATAGGCGTTATTTGTATAGGTAATGTTGTGAGTAACGCCGTTCAAAAATTATATTTTACTGTTCGCACGTAACAAACAAAAAAATTGATATAAACCGATGTTATTTACTGTATACTGTAAAGTGTGCGGTATATTTTCTTCATAAAACTTCGAGCAAAGTCGCCACGTGTTAATTAGGTTCGATCGGGCGCAAAGTTTACAGACACTAATAATTGATGTCTCGGAACGAATTTCCCGCCGGCGCTCTTCAAAATTTGACACCGAATTTTCGTTCTGTATACGTCACCGGCACCTTACTGTATGCACCCGTAATACCGGATAACTTTGGAATTTAATTCCGTAACGTATTCGATAACCGTGCGAATCGAACATCCACGTGATTAAATCCGATTGCCGCGATTCAATACGATCCGAAATATTTTACCCCGATCGTTATCGTTAGTTAAAATCGCGATTAAAAAACGCCGCGGTGCATTTCACGAGTTCGGAAAACCCCTCTCCCGGGGGGGGGCGTGTGTTATTTGAGTTGCGAGAACTGAAGAGTGTGCGCGCTTGCGGGAAAAGAGGACGTCCGGCGCCCCGATAGAAAAAATGATCCCCCCCCCATCCACCCCCTCGTATCGCCGTTACGTGCTTCGGGCGCTGTGGCATTGCTGTACCGCGGATATTTTAACGTATTTAGAACGGGGCGTTCTACTCCGGAATTCCTAACTTTGATGTCTAAGCGGGCCTCCGGGTGTTTCGGAGACAGCAATCTGTCGCAAGCCGAATACTGTGCGCTCGGGTCGCGCGTTCCGCGGGACGACCGGAGTCCGGGCGCGCGAAACCGCCGGGCCACCCGGGAAAACTGGACGCGCGCCGGGGGACGTGGTCAAGGGTAGCCCCGGGTTTCGGCTTGCAGTTATTTTACAACGACGCCGTCGCCGTCGCGCACACGACACTGTAAATCGTAACAATAACGCAGTGGCCTCCCATTGTGTTTGTATACGAACGCGCCGCGCGTGTCGCGACGGTATCGACGAGAATGTGAAACGGTCCGCGCGTGCGTGCGCGTACCCGGTATACCCGCGGGTGTACCGCGGGCGAAGAAAAAATCTAAACAAGAAGAAGAAAGAAATCGTCGGCGAGCCTACGGGTTTTCGTTTTTTTTTTTTTTTTCTAGCCCCGGTATCTCGTTCGCGTGCGTGCGCGCGTTTTCCATTGTTGTCGAAGGCGTACGCGCGCGCGCGTGTCGCGTGTGCGTGCACACGCTGTACTTGTGTTTTTTAATACATTACAACGCCCGCCGTCTCGGCCGGTCGTGTTTTTACGGGTCGCGTATAGGCAATTTTCACGGACGCGCAAAACTGCTTCGCCGCAGACGTGGGCGTGCCTGTGAAAAACGTGGTCGGTGAAAATCCGAAAATTCTAACATTTAACAAAACCCGTACCAATTTTGAACCGCCCGAGAAAAAAACGAGAGAATTAGCGTCAATGTATCCGACGTGTGTTTTACGTTTTATTTTTTTTTTTTTTTTTTTTTTGCCAGGCGACTTTGACACGTACAAACCGTTTTCTATTCGAAAACATTCCAACTTGGTACCAACTTCGAACCGAGTGGCTTTGACGGCGAACTGCCATTTCACGGGAGAATGAAAAATGCAAACAATAACGCAGTCGTACAATTACTTCAAACGGAAAAAACTGTTTTGATCAAAGTCGATCGGAATAACAGGACTATTCGAATCTAACGCGGAAAACAGGCGCGACCGTTTATAAAAATTTGAGTTTTTTAATCCCGTATTTCTCGTCCGCTCAAACGCTCCGCGCCACCGTTCGGGCGGAACACACTGCGTATCCGAACGAGTTTTAGGAACGTTACACAATCGGTCGGATCAGGTAAAAATGTCCTGTACGGGTAGTGGAATATTTCGGTGGGCGCGTAGGATTACTGTACACGTGTTTTCTCCGCCGTGTAGGATTGGTATTTGAATTTTTTTTTTTTTTTTTTACGGTTTCCAGTTACGTGTACGAAACATAGCAACGTGGGAGGCGCGCGCACTATTGTTACAATACGGCGTGATTCAAAAGTCTTCATCCGAGTCGTTGACGAAATCAAATTTATTCCGAAAATTACAATACAGATGTGAGGCGAATTGAATAATATTTTCAAAACAGTCACGTTCGTATACGGTGCGTTACGAATGTCCAACGCGGCTCCCGCCGGGTACACTTTGTCTGAACGGTGTTCGGATTCCTCGCAAACGCGTCGTCTGACCACGCGCCCGTGTCGCCGCGGTGTTCGCGGTCCGGGTTACGAGCCCGTCGGGGCCTTCGGGTAGGCGCGGCACACGGAACTTAAATTTTCGTACGCGGCTCCGTAGAGAAATCACTTAGCCGCGGTGAGGTCCCGGCGTCGGCATCGCGGCCGAGGCCGAACAGCCGGACCGCCGGCCGCTCCGCGCCCGATCGCCACTGTCGACGGGGTCCGTTGACACGTTCACGCGTCGGCTCCGTCCCGTAGTAAATTCGACCGCCGTATCGAACCCCGAGTTGTCCTCTCCCCGTTCCCGGCTTCCGGCATTGCGCACTCCTCAAACGTCACCTGTCTTTTGCCGAAAATCTCGTCTCGCCGGACCGCCAGGCTCCCGTAGGATACGGCGGACTATCGCGCGCCGCCGGTCCGTTTCTCCGCGACACGCTCGCTTCCAGGGTGCCCGCCTGGATTTCCGTGAGGTGAGGCGGCGGAATTCTCGCGGCAGCGGGGCCGCGCAGTCCCGTCGACGGTTCACCGTTATCGCGCGCGCACAATAATAATAATAATATTTTGCTTTATGTACCGACAATATATTATCTCTACAGCGGTTTAAATTAACGTTTTTTTTTTTTTTTATTATTATTTATTATTGTTCTTTATTTATTTTTATTTTTTCCATTCTAAAAAACCAAAACGCCGTAACTCTCTCTGTCTCTCCGCCTGTCTCTCGGTCCCTGGGCGTTACCGGCTCTTTTTTTTTTTTTTTTTAGGCGGCTCGCGTTTTTGTTCGCATCGCGCGGAAGCAATAAATTACTGTATCGCCGTTTGTTATAAATATTATCATAATATTCATTATGATAATACGCGCGCGCGCACCGACAGCGTATTGCATTATCCTTTCCGATAGCGCGGCGATATTATAATGTGATCGACTCGTGTGTATTTTGTACACAGCTAGGTACTAGCCGCAGGTATTTTTTTTTTTTTTTTTTTTTTTTTTTTATTATTTATGTTAATATCGCCGGCTCCGTGTGCGCGCACACACGGCTAATTTATTATCGTTATTATCGCCGTACGTCATCGTGTTTGTACCCCGCGACCGACGAACAATACCGGCGACTGTACGGCAAGACGAGCACTCCGTCGTACGGTCGTCGCAGTCGTATCGCGTTTGTGTACACACGCCGCGCCGTACGAAAACGTTACACGCACGTCCCGTGTCCAATTTCCGAACACCACACGTTTGGCGGCGGTTTTTTATTATTATTATTATTATTATTTATTTATTATTGTTATCTTCTTTTTTTTTTTTTTTTTTTTT
>CABPRJ010000952.1:1416845-1442216 GCA_902439185.1 Cinara cedri | reverse complement strand
CCCCCCCCCCCCCCCCCCCACCGCCCCCTACTCACTACTCCCTCCACCCAGGTCTTCTCGTATACCTCGTGCACGCGGTGGCGGACGTCGCGCGGCCGCCGCCGGTGAAAATAATACGGCCGGGTCCCGCTAACGTTTCCAAGACGGATGCGAGTCGGCGGCGCGCGCGTACAGGTGCGGCGCGGCACAATAAACACAATATATTTTTATATGCCCGCGCGGTTTTCGTGCGGCGGACCGGTTCGTCGGAATTTCGACAGCTTTGACCCTCCGGGGGCCCGGCCCCGAAACCGAACGCGCGCGATAAATTTTTCACCGTACGGGCAGTAGGAATACCGCCTACGTCAGATAACGTAATGCGATAAAACGGGGGAAAAAAAATAAAAAAAAACCCGAACCGCTATCCAGTCTGCGCCGCCGCCTCGGTTTAGCGTCGAGTCGTTTTTTCCATTTCCCCCCCCCCCCAATCCCCTCACCGACCTCGTTCCGCGGTCCGTTTTTTTCCCCGCGTCTCCGCGCGCACAACACGGGAGGCGAACTCGGCGGCCCGACCGTCGCCCGGCCTACGGCCTGCGTATTACTCGGCCTACGTTTCAATCCCCGCCTCGTCCGCCTCGCCTGCCCGCCGTCCGTCTTTTCCCCGCGCGATATCACACCGCCGCCGGCCGGCCGACCGCTCGCCTATCTCGCCTCTTCCGAATTTCAATCTCCGATCTGCGTATGTCGCCTGTCGTCGCCCCGGAAAACCGACCGTTCACCCGTCGGTAATAGAACAGATACGGCGATTTCCGTCGCGGGCACAAGCGATACACAGAACTCAGAACCCCGAGTTTGTGCGGCGTTTCGCGTGCAACAAGACAATTGTGCCCGGTACCGTGTATTGTACGAGTAGACCATTTATACGTACGCGGTGTGAGAGGCTAACTAATTTCGAGTATTTACGGGGGCAGCGAGAACGTCAACGGCGCCCGCGAGGAGACGAAACGACGGGTCGCTTAATCGGGTCGATGTCACACAGTTCGTATCTAAGACCGGCGCCTATTGACGCGCGCGGTGCTCGAACGGTCGCTACGGATTCGGACGACACAAAGCCAAAAGCTTTGGATAAAAGACATCGAGAGAAACGTACGGTCCGACAAGACCCGTTGACGGAGAACGCGGAACACGGGGAAACGAAAGAATTCGAAAACAACTACACGGAGAACGAACGCTATAATCAGGGATCCGGTGGCCGGGGGTCAGACGGACAGGGTAGACTTACACAAGTAGGCTTACGGTTAACGGAAGCCGGGAACGCGAAAACTGCCGCCAATAATATTGTAGGATATAGCGGAGGCTGTGGGCGGTTGCTGTTTTGGGCCTTGAGAGTCTGCGTGCTACCGACGGCATTCCTTTCGGTATCGCGGTGTAACAGAACGGCTGTTTTCGTAGTTCGTTGGAAATATTGTTTTCGAAATAACGGTCGGGACCATATGCCGTTTGTGTTTCGAGAAAAAAATTGTACGAGTAAAAGTCGCTTGCGAAAAATAAGACGTATATGTACGCGTCTGTCGCGTTTTCGTCGACTTCTCCGCGAAAACACCACTTTCCGGTTGACCTTCCTCCGTGCAAATACGTTCGTTCTATACGCTAGCGAGTAGGTCGCGTTTTAAGTCGTGACGAAATCGGCGATAGTAGTCGGTTCCCGGTAACGGTAACCGATAACTGCGGTATTCGCGGTCACGCGTGCACGCGTCTTTAGGACGGCCCACGGCGAGGTTTTTGCATATTCACAACGTCACGGCGGTTGTCGGGAGATCGGCGGATCTGAGATCATTAACGGAGCGGGATGCACTGGAATCTCGGGTACTCGAAACTTACAAGACCGTAACTGAAATCGAATTTCGGCGAGAAGAGATGGTTCAAAATGTGTTCGGTTTATTACTGTGCGTTCGTTCACCGTCGGCACTCTTGAAAGACGGATAGTTAATTTTTTATTCGGAATACTCGAACACCTTAATCGAATAAACGAGCAAAAAATTTTCAGAATACGTACTCGGATATATTTTTCTCTTTTAGTTAATTTATGCCTGTTACGCAATAACAGTTTTACGGCTTGATATTTTGTTAAATAAACTGATCACGCCGTTAATTGGCCAATTTTTACAATTGTCTATTTGATTCAACGTAAAAACAAAATGCCACGTTCATAGTTTATATTATGTGGCCATAAAAACCTACGGTTTAAAAAGTAAATTACAAATTTATCGACAGAAATGCGATCGCCACGAAATCCCTCCGTCGCATAAGCCACCACCGCGTCGAGATGCACGCGTGAACGTAGTTCCCATTTTAATACGTTTTAACCGAACGAAACGTAAGTTTTATAGTTTGTTATCCGTGAGTCGGCTAATTATCGCGAGTCTATTTTTAGAATAACCGTACACAAAGATTATAACTCTCGAAACTCCATAATTTACTTTTGATGGACGCGTTATCGATGACGGCACATTTCATTTTTAAGAGTGATCTCCGTTGCGAATAAAACACTTACGGATTCCATAAATTAATTTATAATATCAGAGTACAGGTGTAATTTGTATTTTATTCGGTTAAAATTGATCAGTCGTCGTAACAAAATAATGTTTTTGTTCATTAATAATTATATTCCTTTTTACTTTTTTTTATTCCGAAAGAAAATTTTCTTGAGGCGGTACTTTAAGTAGGTAGTTTTTTTTCGATTTTCCCACGAGTGTTTCCGATAAATGGTAAAAACTGAAAAAAAAAACCATTTGAAAACCGGGAAACACGTAGGAAAATCGGTACAATATTAAACAAATATTGTTAGAGAAAATATATGATGCCTGTTTAATTATTTCACAATAATATTACGTATAAATATCGTTGACAAAACATCCCTATTAATTGAACTCCGTTCAGAAGCGTTTTTCCGTTAGCAATGGTTTATCGTTGCTTACAGATATACATTAAATTACTTTCTATATCCTACCTTCCCGACTTCCCACCTACAACACTTGTCTGCACCTACATGCGAAATACGTCAGTCTTTTTTTTTTATTATACATTCAGAGCCATCGCTACATCCTGTACTATTTCACGTCAGTTTTCTTTATTCGCGCACGCTTTCGGCCGGGACGACCTCTATAGGTGTTTTCCATTTGATTTTTCTGGTCTTAATTTGCATAATATCTCATCATCGTTTCGCTATAAATTGGTCACATCCTCGTTTGCTACTGTTCGGTGTTCCTCCAGTTCTCACAAAAGGACCGTCAAGATGCGTCGGAATATTTTCCTTTCAAAGATCATCGACGTTCCCACGTCGCCTTTTGTACCGACCACGTTTAGTTCACACGGGACTGACCGTAATTCGCCTTTTCTCGGACTTTCTTGTTGAGAGTTTGGATTTAATCTGCAGTTTCACCGGTGTAAAACACTCTTCATTATTGGTTGTTGCAATTGTTTTCGACTTTGTTTTTTCGTGCATATTATACGTATTCGTAATACTCGCCGTTATAAAAATAAATACAATTTTCAGTCTTCCCCTGTTCTAGAATGGAGACTAAATATTTTTTTTATTTTTTTTTTATGAAAAATTGTCCTTTGTCACGTTATCGCGTCGACAATGATTTGCTCGTGATTAAAATTCGTATATTGTATAACTATTAATAACATACGATATTTTATTGATCGTCGTGACCGTTAAGCATGTTTTTTTTTTTTTTTTCTGCCAAGCGTATAAAATACGTTCCGTACAAAAGGTCTTTTCAGCCTTTTGTTTTAACGTACGAGTAGGTAGGTATATACACGTAATGCAGTTTGGAAAAAAAAAATCGCCTCACAAAAGAAAAAAAAACGCCCCATCGCGGGAGCCTGCGTCGTGAGCCCTTGAAACGGTTTCGCAGCGTTCATAGAAAAACAATGCAACGCCACACATCGTAATCGTCGTTGCCGTCGCAGTCGTGTCCAATATATTATAATATTATGCACAGCCTTATAAAAAATTAAAAATAAAAAAAAAAAAAAACCGTATTGGCCATATTGTGTCGCGCGTTTAATTATCTGATCACGCTGTACAGCTGCCGCTGCTGCTGCTGTTGTCGAAGAGTCACACGCGCCAGTTCTATTATATATTGCTTATTACACAATATCATAATGAAATATTTGATTGTAGTGTTTTTTACTGAATTTTTTTTCCGCTAGAAAGACATCGGGCAAAAAAAAAAACCCAGATCGTCATATCATCGGGGAAGAGTAAAGAGTGAATAACAATAATAAAAAAAAAAAATTTAATTTATCAAAAAATTAATTCGTTCCCGGCGACGAAAAAAAAAAATAAAAAAAAAACCCCAGCTTTGACGAAGTTTTTTTTTAACTATTCAAATATTCAAAGGGTGATTTAGTGTATATAGTGTGTGCAGCGTGCGTTATTCACTGCGGCAGCAGCCGCATGCGTCTAGGAACCGAAAAAAACCTATCACGACTTTTGACACTGACAAGGGTGAATAGGATTTTTTTTTTTTTTTTTTTGAGGTGTTAGACCATATAAAAGCGTTTCCCACTGAGCGCAATTATATATATATACACGAAAAAAAAAATAATAATAAATAATAATAATTATAACGCAAAAAAAAAAAAAAAAAGCCGAAGAAACAAAAGAAAATTAATAATACCGAATAAAAAAAAAAAAAAAAAGTAAAAAAAAAGAACTCCGACCCCTGTGTTGTTAAACGTCTCTTTGTCGTAGTCGTGGCCGTCATCGTAGTCGTCGTCGTCGTTAACGTAAAAAAAAAAGGGGGGTAACCGATTTTCGGGTTGAAAAAAAAATAAATAATTCTTCAAGCAGATGATAGTTGCCGCTGCACACGGGCCTATATGCATTTGCATATAACCGAAACACGTCGGACAGGGGAAAAAACGAAATAATGAATGCGCGGCGAAAAAAAAAAAACCAGAAAATCAACAATGGTCGCTGTACTATAATATACAAGATTATACAATACACAAAATATGATTATCGTTGTTAGAGCTGCGGACGGGTTCACGTTTCGAAAACACACTCGTATTATTTCGTGTACATCATGGATTAAAAAAGCGTTAAAAACGTGTACGAAACGCGTTCTGTGACGAAAAAGTATGTTACGATAATAATATTTCCGTGCGTTTGAATAATATCGGTACGGTCGACGCAACGTTCGTATTGCATTTTATATGATCGTCGGGCGGTTCTATATCGACGAGTGGAAAAAAAAAAAAAAAAATGTCCTAGGATAATGGTGACGGGCGCAGCCACAGTTGTTGGTGAAAAATCGGGATGGTAGGATATAGAGGGGACGTTGATTTGTATCTGTTAGCAGCGATAAACCGTTGCTTATTAAAAACATTCTGAGCCGAGTCCGGTTGACGGTGATGATTTGTCGACAATATATTTACGCGTCATATTTTGGTGAAATAGCTGAACAAGTATTACATATTTTCTTTAATAATATTTGTTCAATATTGTACCGATTTTCCCGTATTTCTTACGTTTTTCCCGGTTTTCCCGTGTGTTTTCTCGGTTTTTGCACGGGTATCGGTAAAAAAGAACGACCTCCCTGAAGTATCTCCACAATAAAATTTCGTTTTCGAAAAAACGCTACCATTGTGAATCGGAACGAAATTGCTGGTGGAAAACGTGTCCACAGAAAAAAAAATACACAAGATTTTACTAATATATTACGTACGTGTTTCCGTTTTTCTCGGGTTTTTTTTCGGTTTTTCAAATTTATTGAGAAAACTCCCGAGAAAATCGAAAATTAACCTCCTCAAAGCACCACCCCAAGAAAATCAATTTTCCGAAGAGGATTTGCATAGTATACATTGGAGTAAGCTTTCTGGTAGAAAAAGTGTTTAAAAAAAAAAAAAATAAAATAAACATCTTAGTAAAACCAATGTATTCTTCGGTCTACTCGGAATCTAAAACTAAAGATTTATTGAACCCTGACTGAAATTGCATATGTTGTTTTTTTTTGTTTTTTTTTTCGCTCGTTACTTTTATTCCGACACGCTCTTTCGTGTAGGTGCCCTTAAATTTCCAGTTCCCCGCAACAGCCCTATCCGCCATCAAGTCCCAAACGCGAACCCGTATCGTCGATAATAACACGCGTTTCGGTTATTTCCGTCGTGGTTTCTATGATACCTATTAGTTGTTTTTTTTTTTTTTTGTTATTTAATTTTTTTTTTACTAAATTACCCCCTTCAGAATTAAAAACGAAAAAAAAAAAAAACGCGACGAGGAACATTCGCGTCGTTTGCACGAAGAGCTGTTAGCCGGTATTGTATGCGTAGTTATACCTACGCTATATTATAGTTTTTAGTCGAGTCGGTAAAATAAATATATTTTCCATGTTATAATAGTCGACTGGCAAGAATATTTTACACACGCACACGTTAAAATAAACAACCTTCTGTATAATATAGGTATTTCCGACGTATTTTTTTTTTCTTTTCAAAGTTTATGTTATTTAAAAATCGATATACGGACGTGTTATATTTTCAAACGGAATCAGTGAAATGCTCGTGAACGCGAATAGTGCGGAACGTACCTATTTAGGTACTAACACGATATATTACATTCAGTTAAATTGAACACTTTGTTTTTAGATTCAGAGTGTAGCGAAGAATGTATTGGTTTTAAAAAAAGATGTTTTATTTGTATTTTTATGCGAACACTCATTCTACCGGATAGATTATTCCGATGTATACGATATTTGACCGTTTTCTGAAAGGTAATTTTCCCGGGGCGTTACATTAAGCAGGTCATTTTTATGATGTTCCCAAAAGTTTTTTTAGTAAATGAGAAGAAACGGAGGAAAAACAGGAAAATCGTTACAATATGAAACAAATATTATTGAAAAAAATATGTAATGTCTATTTAATTATTTTGCAATAATATGACATGTATATTGTTGAAAAAGCAACACTGTTAGCCAAACTCCGCTCAGAATCCGCTTTCGTTAGCAACGGTTGATCGTTTCGTACAGATATACATTAAATTCCCTTCTGTATCCTATCCTACTTTCCCGACTTCTTACACAAATCAGTGACTGCACTCGTCTCCGTTATCCTAGAACGGTTTTTTTCTTTTAATGCGTTTTTTTCTCTATATTATTGTACCAGATTATTAGCGAAAATCAATTCGAAGAGAAATACGAAGAGATCAATATTATAATTTACCGTGATACATCAAAAATCGATTTTAATATAATTTTTATGTAGCCGAATACGTTATGAATAATAATACATACGGATTGTATTATAATTAGGATCGGAAATATCATAATGCGCAATAAATTTCCCAAAAATGTTTTAAAAATCCAAAATAATGAAACTAAAAATTTTTTTAAAAAAACCGACTTCAAAATAAAAAAAATAGCTGATACTGGAGATGGGAGCGGCCACTGTTATAGGTGAGAAGTTGTAAAGGTAGGATACATAAGGTTATTTCATTTATATCTGTATGAAACGATAACCATTGCTTGACGAAAGACGATTCCGAGAGTAGTTTGTTAATACATGACTTTTGCGATTTTCGTTAAAATTTTATTTCAAAATGCTTAGTAAAAAAAATCAAAATCATCGGAGTCATCCGATGATTTTTAAAATTTTATCACGTTAAGGTAAGTCCAATATTAGTATTATTACCAAGTTTCAAGTCTCTACGTGTATTTATAACCGAGTTACAACAAAAAACTACTCCCAAAAATTAAAATTATTTAAAAGCTCAAAAGTTTTAGCAATGGCGCCGTTAGAAAGTAAATCAAAAAGGCAACAAAAAAGAAGTCTTGTGATTTTTCGATTAAATCATTTTTTCTGGTAGAAAACGTCGTCCGTGTTTTTTTATAAAATAATAAAATCGTAAAATTGTAAGTTTTATTACGTTTTCTCCCACCTAAGTACTTTTGTTTGGAAACGGCGTCAAAAATCAAAAAAAAAAAATGTCAGAAAAATTGCTACACGTAAAAATCGGGAGCTAATTACTAAAAAAAAAAAAAAAAAAAACGTGTCCACGACTTGATCAAAAAAAAAAAAAGAAGAAAAATAAGAAATAAACATCTTAGTAAAATCAATAGCTCCCTTCGCCGCGCTCGAAATCTAAAATTGTTGAAAAACCGTCGAGTAAAAAAACGGCTTATTTTCATTTGCGAAACACACGAAGCGAAATCGCGACAAAACGGCCAAACGTAAGACGCGTCGAAATCCCACGTCTCGCCACTTCTCCTTGTGACGGATTAACGCCGCCGAACCCGACACACAGATATAATATTTGCGTACCTACGTCCACGGTCGGGGGCGTCGAGCCGAAACGGCCCCCGGTCTTGATTATTGATTACAGAACGGTAACGGGATATATAAAACCGATGGTATTAGAAATAGTCCGTCGTATAACCGTAGACGAACTCTAGGACGCGGCGTAACGATATTTCGGTTCACGAAAGACGAGAGAGACTGGGGCGATTTTCGTTCCCCTCTCCGCGAACGCCGTGTGTTTCGTTATTTCGGAATCGAAATTCGACGATAACAGCTCGCAATAAACGACCGTTGTCGGAACACCACGGACTTTGCCACCAGAACAGATTAATCTATTTCTGTACGATTTCGCGAAAGCGTGTATATTAATCGCGGACAAGCTAGGAACGCGCACGTTCAACAATCGGTTTTATCATAACCATTGTCGATTATAAATCGGGCTCAGTCGGCCGCCATTACTGACCTAACCTAATCCAGCATCTCTTGCGGTTAGCGTGGGTATGTGTCCTCACTGTTCGTTTATTGTCTACACGCGTATAAAACGATATCGTGGTATAATATTAATGCGTGATGAAATCGCGCGGCGTCTCGTCGGCGTGTAGTATTATTGCAACGCGAAATCGGAAGGTTAGCAAAATAATAATAAAAAAAACAAAAACGCATCGTCCGGAGTTTTCAACCGAAAACGAGAGCGGTTCCCACGACTCGCCACGTAATAATGTAATCCGCGGAATTCACTTTTTAACCTACACGCTGCATTTCTTTATTCTTTGAAATCATTGTCATTGTTGTTATTACTTGAATTTAACGTTTGCCAAAATCGCCCACGAAAACCTAATTCGATCCGCCACCCTTTAAAGCGTCCGCTTATTCACTATTCCCGCGTTCCTAAAGGCCCTTTTCGCACTGAACTCTGTTTCAGCACCGCCCGTTTAGTCGCAGTAGGTTTGGGCTTCTCTTTACACCCGATGTCCTGCTCATATCATCGTAATCGCTTTTTACACTTTCGACGATCTCTAAAATAATGTTTTTTCGAATGTTATCGTGCGTAACTCTTTGGTTTTTGAAAAAAAAAAAAACCCCCGTTTTTTTCCTACCCGCTTTCGACCTAGCCAGCTATAATATTATAAGTATACAGTGGCGTGTTTGAGGAAGAAGGCTAGGGAGAAATATCTCCCCCCTTTGTCATTTTATCCGAAAATATATATTTTTAAAGTCAATTTCCTTTACTTTTCAATCGGAAAGAATCAAAAGCGTGTAATTGATATCCAATCGTATGGTTTTAGTTATTAAAAACACCATGTATGCCGACATTCCCTCGTTTAAAACGAAATCCATCCGAACCGCTTTAACACGGAGGATATCAAATATTGTACCACAATACAGTAAACAAACTAAATAACAATGATTAGGTACTAACGCAGCAATACCTGTAGTAGTGTTTTGATGATTGCAGGGCAAATAAATTGCTCACGGAAATAAATTTAAAGTTGACGGTTTTCTGTTTTGTTTCACCCAACAAAGACACGCGTTTTACGACGTGACATTATGATTTACGACGTCGGGGTTTCCGACGGATGGAAACGACTCCCTCCCCGGCGAAATCCTTGGTACGCCACCGCAGTCGCGGTATATTTCGTCTTGTTTCCGAGCGACTTAAGTCACAACACGGCGATAGTAAAACGCACGAGTATTCGATGTGGACGTGTATAGCGTGTGGTTTTCGTTAGCCCATATCGTTTGACGGCACCGCGCACATAAGACGACACCGCGATAATGTAATTCGTATTTTTCTCGACCGGGACGCATATCTACATGCAGTTGTCAGGGCTCGTAACTTGTAGCTCTAAAAAATGGCTGTTATGGGCGCGATAATACGCACTCGAAAACATGTAAACAAGCGTTTAAAAACGAGAAAATAACAATAACAAAAACGATACCGGATATCTAGACACTGTGTGTTATGAAAAAATAAAAATACAAATGCACGCGATACGATTGCGGCGGTTATCGATACGATAACCGTCTGTCACGGGTCGAAGCGTCCGGCTAATAGAAACGAATGGACATGTCCTAGACCGTACGAATTATTCTCGTCGTCAAGTATACACTTTGAAGCCTGCGGTGTATTGTAATAGCGCTAAGCATGTACAAAACGGGGAAAACGGCACGTAAACTGCGAAATATGCCACACAAACTTTCGCGCATAGCTTCGCGAAACAAATTTATTCTAGCTCACGAAAGTATCTTTAAGATCGCTGAGAAAAAAAAAAAAAAAAATGCAAACGTTTAAAGTTATAAGCCCTGATTAGTTAGACAAGTTATAACATAATTGACGGACACAGTATAAGAGCGACGCGAACGCATTCGTCGGCACCGTCGTTCCGGCCGCGTGCACTTACCTATAAATCCTATAGAAACGGCGGATATTGCCGGGACGCGTCCTCGGGACTCGACGGATTTTCGATTGTGTAATCGCGGAAATAATATTGCCACACGGCGTGAGCGCGGAACGTGTAAAAATTACGCATTATTTGCGCCAAAATTAGTAGGACGTAGGCGCCTATTTAAAGTCGTACCCAACGTATGACAAAAGTGCTAAAGATATTGTTTGATAAAGTAGTATCACTTGCGCCAATATTAATAACATTTTGTACATTTCGATCAAAACATTGAGAATCGATAAAAATAAAAATTTTAAATCGTGACAATAAAAACAACAATATCTTCTTCCCGTTAACAGCTCATGGGGTTGGTTGGCAGGTTAGGTTCGTTCTTCGCGATTTTCCGCTTTCCGCTTTAATTCATTGTACGTTTCACACCCTATATCCTTCTCCGCACCCGTTCCCATCGTTATTCTAAGACAGCTTTTTGTTTTTAATTATTATTATTGTTGTTATTCAAGATACGTACCGGAAACGACTTCGTTTTGCGCACGTTTTCCGCCGTTACTTCTGGGGCCGACTGCAGTCATCCTAAGCCCGTAAGACCGGGAAATGGAAACGCGCGTGTTCGGGCTGTGTTACGCTGCGAACCGCGGGAACCGATCCGACCGGCGTAGTGCATAATATCATCACGGGGATCCACATGGGCCCTGGACAAAGACCCACAATGTCAATAGGGTCGTAAATAGGGTCCCGGGTATAAGCGTCTATTATCACGCGTTATGGCGTTTTATCGTTACAACGTTTTACGAAAACGCGTCTGCGCGGCGCTTGGTTCGATCGTCCTTTTTTCTTTTCCCCTGCGTTTTAGATTCCGAGTTTGGCGAAGCGAGTGGAGGAATGTATTGGTTTTACAAAGATGTTTCTTTAAATTTTTTTTTTCACGCAAACACTTTTTCTACCAGAAAGCTCACTCCGAGTATCGAGTATAGCACCTTTTTCCGAAAGGACATGTTCTCCGGGTGGTATCTTAAAGAGGTCAGTTTTTGAAAATCCTCTTTAATATACGAAATAATGAGAAGAACCTGGTTATTTAGGCTAAAATAGGTTGAAGGATTGAAAATAAGGCCATCGTCGGTAACCGTTTTTTTATTTATTCTTTGTTATTATTATTTTAATTTCTTTTTAAAAAATCATTGTTGTCACGGAAACGCACATTATTATAATCGTTTTACCATAATATGACATATTATATATTAGGTATGCTATAGGAAGAAATTCGAGTGAAAAAAAAAATCACTTACTCAAGTTTGGGAGGCAATTCGAAAGTCACCATTTTTTCATTCTCGTCCGTACGAACAAACAGAAATAGACTAATGAACAATTAGATATTCGTTCCGGATGTTCCGAGACCCCCTTTAAAAGTTGAATTTTCAAAAATCCATTCCGAACGGACGCCTACGTCGCAATAGCTATCCGTACGCCGTATTTCAGCCGGATCCGTCCAGCGGTTTGGGCTAGGCGATAATGAATCAGTCGGTCAGTCAGGCCGTGTTATGTTGTATTACATACGCGAGGGATTTTTTTTTCGTTTAAATAGTCTCTGCGTATAGTAAAGGGAGAACGTACACGGACCGTTGGAATCGATGTACTGTCGAGTAGTTGTACGAAAAAAAAAAAAAAATAAAAAATAAAAAATGCACGCACGTGTTGCCGTCAAAGCGGGTAAAGCCGCATAAAAGTTACATCCGTTTTTCCCGGCGCGAAAAAGCGGCAAGTGCATACGAACAAACGGAGGATGAACACTTACGCCTCGATACAGAACCGCGGGCGCGCGCGCGTGCCGAATAATACGATATTTCAGAGCGTGTTGATTTTCCGAGCCTAATTTTCTAAGTTGATTTTTTCCCCCCGCTTGTTAACCGATTTAAATTCAAACGAATACGAAATTACGTTTCGTGCTCGTATTAACCGTATCAATAAATCGCGAGAGTGAAATAATATTGTTTCTCCGGTAGAAAACACAGTTGATAATGTAATCATTGCTATATTGTATTCCGATACTATAATATCATATTATTATTCATACCGACCGAATGACCGCGGGCGACGGGTTTTGACGAATTTCAACGGTGCCCTACAGATATGATTACAATAACTACTACCGACACCTTTTCAAGCCCGGAGTAAAAAAAAAAAAAAAAAACGTGTGCGAGATATTGCCATTATCTTGCGGATGATAACCGTGGTCCGAACTGTAGTCGCGAAATAGCCGGTTACGACCGCAGTGGTTTCTATCGCGGTTTCTTACAATGGTCGCGATAGATTTTTTTCAAAAATTTTAAAAACTTAAAATATTTAACACTGTATATATTTTGTTTAATTTATTAATGTGTCGTGCGGTGAAATCATTAGTTTTCGGGAGGAGGGCTATAGCAATTCTGAGGGAACCGAGCCTTCAGCCGAACCCCCCCCCCCCCTTTTCGCGCCCGTGTTAACAATCGAACGTCACCTGTATATTGTTTAATTCGGTAAGACCAACTCGTTTGGATAACGATTTTTCGGTCATCCTCTAAGAAACTACAATAACTGAGGTACGTGGTATTGCGTTATAGGCGACGGTATAATTTTTATTATAACAATATTAGACGCGACGACGCCCGTCCGATAAATCAAAAACCCGTGCGGTGGGGCGGTGAGAGGGGGACAGGGAGGAGAAAATATTATTATTATTATTATTATTATGGCGGCGTATAACCTGAGAAAAAAAAAAAAAATCATAATATTATATTTTATTATACACTTGTATTATTATTATAATACGCGTCTACGACGACGCAATCTCGTTTCATAATCCGAGATTTCGTCCGCGGCATTATCGTCGTCGTGACGTCCCGTTGTATTATTACAGTATATTATTATTTTATTATAATACAGTCACCTACATTATTATTATTATTATTATTATTGTTGTTGTCTTCCCGGCCTGCCGAACTCGCGTAGTACGACGGATATTTTATATTATAATAATGCGCGTGCATACCTATACAGGGTGTACCTGCAGGATTTAACGAGTTCCCGATACACGCGTAGATAATACCGGCGAATGCCGTGACTACGGGACTCAGTTCTCTGTGGGGTGATGCGAAAATGTGTTTTGTTAAAAACATCAAGAATCACAACTAATACACATCTGTATACGAATACACACGTATCTGTGTACGCATAAAAAGGACGGACACACTTCGCACGTGTGTGCGGGCCACTGTGTAGTAGGCGGGAATTCGGGTGTAGGTAGGATACAGACGGGGATTTAATGTACATCTGTAAGCAACGGTAAACCATTGCTAACGAAAAATCGATTCTGAACGGAGTTCAGTCGATAGTGTTGCTCTGTCGACAATATATAATACGTCATATCACGGTAAAACGATTGCAATGTGCGTTTCCGTGACAACGATGATTGTTTAAAAAAAAGATTTAAAATAATAAAAACGGTTATCAGTGACAACTTTATTTTCAATCCTTCAACCTATTTTAACCTCAATAACCAGGTTTTCCTCATTATTTCGAATATTAAAGAGATTTCGAAAAATGACCACTATAAAGTACAGCCCGGAGAACGTTTCCTTTCGGAAAAGTTGCTATACTCGATGCTCGGAGTAAATTTTCTGGTAGGAAAAGGGTTCACAGAAAAAAAAATAAAAAAAAAATAAACATCATTGCAAAACCAATACGTTCACTCCACGCAGAATCTAAAATTAATGTTTGTCTGCATGTCTCTTATACGTTCGTAAACCGTTCTTCCGATTGCGATTATGAAACTTTAGGAAATTATTGGACGAATGCCTGCGGATGTTTCTGGCATAGAACGTCTACGGAATTCTTCGACAGCACCGCTATCAACCGCAAAAACCGTTTTACCGGTACGTTTGGTTCGAAGACAAAATTGTATATTTTATTTACGGGCCGTCTTAGTGAACGTCGGATGAAAAATCAAATATTATCGGTTGACCGAGTGGTCGCGGGCAAATTGTTCTTCTTGCCGACGCGGTCGACACCGAAATGAGAGAAAAACACGAAAATCGGCGCAGGTAACGCCGGTCGGGACGGCCTTAACGAATAAACGACTCATTCGCCATTTTTCACGTCACCGGATTTTCACACAACGTGTACGTGTATGGGCCGTGGCGGTTTATCGGGCGCGCCCGGATTTTCCGTCCGACCCGCCGATTGACATTAACGCGTGTACGTTTCAAAATCGTTCTTGCGCGAGACCGATGGGCGTTGAACCGTATCATTGGTTGCCGACGAAAAACGATTCGCGGTAGAAAAAAGCCAAAACATTGGCGGGCGAGACGGGTACGCGCGATTTCGGCGTCGCCGCTGTTCAACGGGCACCTCTGTGCGTCTCTTGTGTTCCGCGCTCGGGAACGCTGCGCGCACCCTATCCGCCGTCCACATCCAATGCGCGCAATCGCAATAATCCCGCGGACACGCGCCCTGTACACCGCGTATCCGTGTTGCCCGGGACGCTGTTGTAGTTTCGATATATTTTTTTATTTTTTTCACAGATACCGGGTGGCCGTCGGCCGTTCTCCGCGACGAGACGCGGCGATCCCCTTCTGAAATATACGCGTCGCGCGTTCTATACGGTACCGGATAGCGCGTGTGTCGTATCGTCCCGCGTCGAAACGGACCGGTGTCCGCCGGGGATCGCGGAACGGCCGTTCGGAATTCCACGAGCGTGTGCGTTGTACGGTTCTCCCGAGCCGCGACGGCGTTTCGCGTCCCGGGAAACGCATTTTCCGTTTGCGAACGCGGTCCGGACCGTTCGCGCCGCGCGCATTGAAAGACGCGGCTTTTATCGGCCCCGGTACGGCGGGGGCGGAACAAACGGTTTTTCTCGAACCGGAATCGTCTACGGACGGCGACGCAGTCGACTGTCGCGGGGTTTCAATGTCGATTTCGGTGCTCGGGCACCGGCGTTTTTCGAGTCGCGGTTAGTGGTTACGGACACGACCTCGCGAAACGTTTCGCGAACACGCACGCGCGTAACGCCGATACATCCTCCACGGGCGCCGCGGGAATCCGCCCGGAGGAAGAGACCGAATCGGGACCGTCCCGTTTTCCGCGGTGCCGGAATTACCGTACGTGACGATACGGACCGCGCCCCGGCCCGGAGGCAATTGAACGCGCGCGTACCGGGGGCTCGTCCCGACGCGCCGCGCACAATAATTAAAACGGATCGTGTACGCGCGCGCTCCGTATACATTTCATTATTACGATTATTACATCGGCGCACAACAACACATACGAATTGTAAAGTAATTATTACGGTCCGCGCGTTTTGCGTGTACGGGCGAGTTGATTAAGAACGGCGCGCGCGCGCGCGTGCGCGTGTACTTACGTTTATTTTATTTTTTTATTTATTTTTTTTTTTTTTACTTTTAATTAAAACCAGCTCGGTCGACTACGCGCCCGACGCGTACCGCATTACATTGCGAGTACGGTATCGTGTGTTTACGTGTATACGCAACGTAGGCACACGTGTACCTGTACGCCGTATAATTATGCATTACGGAGCGGGAGAGCGTTAATGAACGCGGCGTATAAAATAATTATTACAATATTAACGCGCGCGCGCGCGCGTATACACTGCGCACACGAGTACGTTTCATTCTCTCCGGCCGCCCCCCCGCCGCTTCCCCTTTTTTTTTATTTTTTCCTCTCGTTTTCCCCCGTTCGCCCGTAATACACACGGTCTTTGGATACTGTACGTATTATATTATTATTATTATCATCATTATTATCATCGTTATTATTGTTGTTGTACGCGCGCGCCTGCCTACTGTCTGTGTAATACGCACACACGCGCGCGCACACACACGTATGTTATTGTTGTTCGTTATTCGGATTCCCGGACGCGACACGGTGCCCCGCGCCGTACACCCCGCACGTTTCGTACGATACACGCGCGCGGGCGCGCAATAGGCGCGCGCGCGGTGATATCACGCGCGCGCTGTAATATTACAAACGTTATAACGGTAAGTCGCGCGGTAACAGCGATAAAAACAATGGCGAGCGTACGCGTCGTTTTTCGCGTTTTCGATTCGTCGGGTAACCCGTAACCCGCTAACTGTAATGCCATACCGCTGTCGGGTTTTTATTATTTTTGTTTTTTTTTTTTTTTAGTCATATCGACCACCGTTTTCGTCGGCGAACACGAGCAGTGACTGTAGCGCCGACCGCCGAACGATTATCACCCGGTATTTCCCCCTGGCTCGTCCGGAAGAAAGCGATGTCTGTTTGACGCGCCACCCCGATTCCAATCTTGTCCCTATCGCAGTTTAATCGCTGTCGCCCCGGTAATCCATCTTTTACGAATCGCGCTTCCTCGCCCGGGAACAACACATTTAAATAATAATAACTGTTTTTTTTTTTTTTCATCTTTATCGCCGAGGTAACTCAGAAATCGATAATAATAATATTAATAAAAAATAGGATTCGTAATGACAAATACATTAGAATATCCAAAATCAAATGCGAGCCATCTTTTAGACGTTAAATTTTACGATAAAAAGTAAACTGCAGCGACCTTCGACTCGTTTTGAATGTGAAATGCGCAAACAGTTACACCGGTGTCCGAAACTCGCGCGTATCGTCATAACGTTTGTCATCAATTTTTCTCTATTATCAAATCAGTTCAAAGATTTTCGTAAAAACGACCTACCGACAGGACCGGATTAAGAGTTTAGGATTAAATTGTCTAAAGGGCCCTTACGATCGTAAGGGCCACATTTGTATGGGTCTTTCTCTAGGTCTTCTTAAGGTTTCCACTTCATAGGCGCCTTAAACGTCTCATATTCACCACTTCTCGTTATGTTACTTAACAACCGAATCCTTTGGCCTTTATCATAGCACTTTATCGGTGATAATTCCGTCGTATCGCACGACTCTCTATTGTACCTTCTTCCCGTTGTACCCCGTTGTTTCATCGACGACGGATCCACATAATTCCCTCCGGATTTTATTCTCGAATATTCTCGAACTCCCCCCCCCCCCTCGGTCTCCGTTCGGTCGTACAAGTCTCGCGACGACCATACGTGAGAGTCGGTCGTATAATGCCGCGTTTTCAGTGCCGTACTATCGTTATGTTATTGCGAACGTTGCCGCGGCCGTAATGGCGCGGCCGGCCAACAATAATAGTATTTCGCATGAGAAAATACGATTTATATAATATTAAAGAAATCGTTTTGAAAATATTATAATGTTTGTACGAGACACGCACGTGTCGGCCGTAAAAAACCCGACTTCGTTGCGTTCGTACATTTTCGTTTGTTGGCCACCGAGTGCGCGCCCGTCAACGTGTCGAACATTTTGCCCGTGCGCGCGCGTCCACATGGCGACCGTGCTGCGATAATATTATAATATCGTGAACGCGGCCGTTTTTTGTGTATAGTAATATTAGACAACGGTCGTAACACATGTCCATCAGAACAGATTCAACAACAACACAATAACAATGCGTTCCAAACGCCGTCGCCGTGTCGGGGATATTAAAACGAAAATAACAAAAAAAAAAAAAAAAAATCTGTGCGTGTTCTATCTCTGTCTGTCTCTGAACTGCAACTGCACCACGGTAACTGCGGTGTGCTCGACGTACCGCGGCCAGTGTCGGAAAAGACGACCGACGTTTGTTTATCTACGTAAAAGATAAAATATACAACGACTGGAGATAGAAGGAAAAAAATAATAATAATAAAATAAAATAAACAACGTTCGGTTATCTAGATATCGTAAAAAGTCAACGGACGTAATTTATGATTAAGACGATTCGCGTAAGCATATCTACGCCAGGGGGATTGAGCGGAGTGGCGACACCCGTTTCCGCCGAAATAATATCGGCCGTTTCCGGCACAGCGCTTTTCCGCCCGAATATAGTTCGGGAACCGACGGTTTTGATATATACGCGCGCGCACAGCGACAGACGAACGAAAATATAAACAGCGTCGGACAACCGACGGGCCGTACGTGTGTGTGCGACGACAGGTAATCCGGAGTCGGTACCGAAAAACGCGAGAATTAGGTCTTTATTGACGTTCGGGCGTAAAAACGATGTCCGGTCAAATCGCACGCTTGCGTTAACGTTTTCGCACCGGTCCGAAGTATCGGAACTGAAACTACGGAAACAAACGTCCAACGCAATTTGTACAGGAGCACTTTTGGTCGGGACTGTTTCTTTTAATTACGTTATATTTTAATTTTTAGCGGTGATTTTTTTTTTTTAAAAATCCTACAATTCAATTGTATTATTCGACTTATTATTAATTATCATTGTTCGATTGCGCATAAACAGGTACACGGTTGCCGAACCATATTTGACGGAAACTAAAGCTACAGCTGCACGACGCCGTTAGTTCGAAATGAAAATGGTGACGCAAAAACAGCGTTGTAAAGTATTGAAATTGAATATTCAAAACTAACCGTGATTCGGGAGAAATTATATCGAAATGTCGAAATCGCGGTAACGTTATTATAATATGGTAATGATTTTGTTTTCGTCGGCCGGCCGGCCGGTTATGTTTTTTCACCGACCGGTGTCTTGTCAAGTCGATAACCACACACCTCGTGGAGTCCATTATTGTACATAATAATACATGTGTATGGTTTTTTTTTTTTTTCTCAATTCTACTTCGGTCCCGCTACGAGCCGGCTGAGTGATCTCCCGGGCGGCCGATCAACACCGCCGTGTCGCTAGAGGTTTCGGATATTACAATCGAATCCTCTCCTAACAACACAAAAATGTACTCCCGGCGACGACGCGTATAACATATTATGTTATCGCCGGACGTCTCATTAATATTCCATTAGGGCGTAATGTACCCATACAGCTTTAAAGTCGAGTGGTCATTTCCCCGCACGAACCGAATGAATTCTGGACGTACGCTATGACAGTGGCCTCGGCCCCGCCGTTTGAAAATTATATTTAAAAATAAAAAAAATCCACTCCCGGATACCCGGAGAACGGGTTCCGCGAGAGCCTAACAAAATATTTTGTTATATTTCGGTAGACTCGCCGTTTACGTTTTATTACGTTTTATCCGGTTATGTTTTACACAATTTATAAGAGTTCACGTACTCTTACGCGACGATTGACACCCGTGTACTCACAGTAACACGCGGTCATTTGATATCAAGACGTTATACCTAGAAGCGCACAGAGTGTACACTAAGTTCTATCGGATTCGGCGATCCGTGGTCGTTTAGCTTAAGGCGGTAAAGGGCAATAGTTATAGTTGGCGTCTATACGCTGTTTCGTGTAAAAGCCCGGAACCGACGAAACTTTCCGGGGCGCGATTGAGAATGTTTCACGGTGGAGGACGTCACACTAAATATTTACAACAAACTTGTGGGGGGGGGGAACTTTACCTCCCTCCTTCATATTTACACTTAAAATCTCAACACGTGCCAACATAATTACATATTTTATTAAATCAATGCACCTGTATTATAAATTATAACTGTTCTATACATTACACAATATGAAAATTAAAAAATGAATATAAAAGCTTAACAAATTCGTAATCGATTTTTCAATTGTATAAATATTAGGTGCAATATTATTTCCGAATTCCTGCGCTTCTCAGTGAGTTCGTCGATGATCTCTTCGTTCAAAAAATGTAACGAGTTGTCAACATTACCAGACCGCCGAGTCTTTTCTACGAATTCGCTCCGTAAATTCCGTTAATTCGTTTCGGGGGTTTCGGGAGTCCGTTTTGTGTGTAGCGCCGTGGTTTTCGCATCGGATACAGCGGCGTAATCACGGGAGGAAGGAAATCCGGTTGTCGAATCTCCCCTCGTTTGGTTTTCATAAAAATTTCGATATTACGTACGTTACCCGTATCGACTGTTACGCCTGAACGCATACGTTCTCTGCTTTAAAGGACTCGCGGGATACGATGCCGTATTCACGATTGAAAATTAGGATACTGCCACAAACGTATCGAGCGCCTAATTAGATACTAAATATTTTGTTCATTAGAATCGATTGAATTAATTAGTTACGCTGGCAGCCCGTCGAGATGATAATTGATGAGTGCTAATGAGCACTGAACGGAATGGCTCTGAAGCCAAGAAGAGTGGATCCGCTATTAAAAACTGTATAATTTGTTTGTTATTAATATCAATAATATTTCGTCGATCAATTATCTATGTAATTGGCTCGTCTAAACATAAGTCAGCGTTATACTTGTGACGACCATCTTTTTTCCCAAAACTCTACCCACCCGTCCTCCTGAAGAAACCTTGGCTAATAGTTTCGTAGATCGTTTGCAATACATTTTTCAAAAATTATCCGCGTCTCTCCCGTTTTCGACGCATTTCGAGTATCGAAAACTCATATCGAACAGATATCGCCGTTTATAACTTTGCCAGCTGTGGCAGAACCAGAAATTCAGAACCGCCGGCAAAGAACTGCGAATAAAAATAAATTATTAAAATGCCGAAGCCACGCTGGTTATTTGTGTTGTGGTTATTTTTACGTCAAACAGTTTTTTATCACCGTAGAAATTCTGTTAGTCCACGTGAAATCGTATTTTCGACCGCCGTGCGACGTTCTCTATTAACAATATTAATACGGCCGTTTGTTTTCCGGCCGTATTTTTACCTATGTTACATTAATATAGTTTCCGATTAGTTCGAAAAGCGACGACGACCGAGTGCGTTTTTCTCACGTGTTGTCCGCCGCCGGATTTAAATATACGACGACGAAATTATTATTGCCGCCGAGGAACGCGAGGGGTAAAAAAATATAATTAAAAAAAAATAAATACCACGCGGCGATTTCGTGTATACGAGACGAGCGAGTTGACCGGTTTTCGGGCCGTTTTATTAATCGGTCGTATTAACCGAGCCGACGCCGTCCATCGGTATCTCGCCGCGTCCACGAAAACGTTTTTTTTTATTTCTCTTCGTCTCTCTCGTTATACCTACTAAAATAATATTGTAATCGATTATCGGGTCTACTCGTACGCCTATCCCGAAACCTGCCCTCGTGTAGTACGGACACACGCCATTATAATAACGTATATTACCGGTTTGGCTTGTCTTCCGTTAAAACCTAGACGAGCCGCGGAATTCGTAAAAAAAAAAAAAAATTAAAAATAATCGATTCGTATATGCGTCGGTCGCTCCGACCGCAGTATAAACTAATACGGTCGGCGGGAGTATTTTTCCTGGTTTTTGCGTTCAAAACGGAAAATCCGACCGACGCAAATGGTTGACATTTTTCCGAACACAATTAAATCGGACTCTTTTTTTTCTTTTTTTTTTCCGTGCCCGCGGCCAAGTCTCCAACGTCCGTAAGCGTTTTTTTCCTCGTTTCCGTCGGGGAGAAAGGGAGGCGTATATATTTCTATCGCCTCTACACACACTGTAGCGACCCGGACCCGTCGGCTCGGAACAGTACTGTATACGAATTAAGGAGAGCACCGAGAAGTCGAAAACTTTTCAACAAAGATTTCGACAAATGTTTGGAGCCACCCAACGCGGATCTAACAGGACATTCGAAAGACGCGCGTTTGGAAACCAAAAAAGCGGTTCTCCCCCGCAGGCATTGTTCCGACAGGCCATACAACACGCACGCGTCTCCTAAAGATCATGTATAAATATCTAGGCGCGGCGCGTAAATTTCTATCGCTAAACGCCTCGGCATCTGTACGCTGCGTCAACGTGTTTTTTTTTTTAAATTACGGGCCTTTGAGAGGACGCTATATACCCGCTATACGCGCCGTCTCGGTCCAACTAACGGGCGAAAAAACAAAATCTAAAGTAGAACTGGCTTGATTTCGGGTTTTTTACGGTAAAAAGCACCTGTTATAAAATCGAAAGAGGATAACGCTCCGGAGACGATGCGGTTTTTTGTTTCAAATTCATTTTTTTTTTTGAAACGTTACAGTTGTTCAAAAACGACGAACGAGTTTTTATCGCCGAACGACGCGCGACGCATCGAGCGCAGTCGTGTCCGCGGAATGATACAATGTCGGAACAATGGGGAGGAACGCGTCCACTCGTTTACCGTCGGAACGTCGTCGTCTTTCGACGTACTACGGAACATTGGCGATTTTTGTACACTAAAAAACCGAAATCCGGCGACGGTTCTCGGATAATCGCGTCGGTCGGACCGGGGCAGCGCGCGGACGCGTATAGCGACCGAAACGACAGACTAATTTCCCGCCGTTTAACCCGAGGTTCGCCGTCCCGCGAGCTTCGCGTCTGACCCGCCCGCGCGCTCGGTCCTCCGAACCCTGCGGCGTACGTTAATTATAATAATATCGTGTACCGACGGAATCGATAAAATAATTACTCCGTCCGCCGCGCACTTGTGCGACGTCGTCGCGCGGCCGTTTTCGTTCCGTCGACGGGGTCCTCGGGGGAGACGTAATATTATAATTGTTGTCGCACGCCCCTCGCCGCCGCCGCCGCCGCCGCCGCCGCCGCCGGGAAGGCGTGTACACTCGAACGTAATTTTCACGTTATTCACCGCGTTAATTTCATACACGCCTTATTGTTATTACTATTATTCTGTGACCGCCGCTCTTGTAACGTTGTTGACGGTCGTTATCCGCACCCCTGCGGCATAAATAACGCGGACGGCGCAGGTATAAACCGAGAACCGTTCGATCGAAACTCGCGGAAATTGTATGCCGACCCGGAACGGTGCGGTTACGACGACGACGACGACGACGCTTGTCTCGCGTACGTATAATATTGTATTGTTTTGAACGGGAGGGAGGGACAGAATCTGTATACATTTGCGTATTTTTATCGGTCGGTTAAAGAAAAAAAAAAAATAGCTATATTTTACATACCAAAACTCGTGCCACGACCTAACGGTTGTGTACATACACGCGCGAAATCGTATTTTCCGTATTTCGGCGTTTTAGAATTTCGTGCACTTTTAGAGCGTATCTCTGTAGGATTTCGTACATTTTTTAGACGTCGTTTACAACTTCTCGCCGAATCGAGAATCGCGAAAAAATGTTTGAAGAATCATAAACGTCAGCATTCAGCAGACAAGCTGATAATATACCATAACATACACGGGTACACCCGTGTTTCAAATAAAATATTACTATAATTTGTTTCACTGAAATTAGTCGCTATGAGTTATTCCGTTGTTATTAATACGTCGTCGAGGTTTTTTTTTTTTTTTTTATTTAAAGCTTTGTAAAAGAAAGGACAAACTGTTGGCCATACAAATTAATGATCAATCGGTGAATTAAAATTATTGATTCCATAACGATTACGATTCGGTAAAACAACAAAAGAAAAATAAATGAAAAAAACTGTCCTAGGGAAATGGGGACGGGAGCAGTCACTGTCATAGGTAATTTAACGAATAATATCCGTAAGCAACGATTAACCACTGCTAACGAAAAAACGATTTTGAGCGGAGTTCGGCCGATAGTGTTGCTTTGTCAACAATATCCATGTCATATTATGAAAAAATAATTACATATACGTTATATATTTTCTTTAATAATATTTGTTTACAATATATTGTACCTGTTTTCCCGTTTTTCCCATTTATCGAGAAAATTCCTAGGAAAATCAAAAAAATGACTTTCCTAATGTTCTTCCCCAATCAGATTTTCTTTTAGAAAAAGTGCTAATATTTTGAATCGGAGCAAAATTTCTATTAGAAAAGTTGTCCACGGAAAAAAAAAAAACAAAAACATCATTGCAAAACCGATACATTCCTCGCCCCGTTCAGAATCTCAAACGAATTATAACACATTATAAACGAAAAGAAAACCAGCCCGACTGAAGGAGGAAATAGTTTGTAGTAATATGACGGGAATTAGTTGTGAGGAAAGCGTCATCGGTAAGATTAGATTACCGTATAACAATATCGCAAAGCGTCTTGTCTACACGATACATTCTATCGTGCCTGTGAACTACTTTGGTTTTATTTGAGTCATCATTCGTGATTTATACTTAATACTTGATCGATTCAAAACTAATTGTAGAGCATATTTTTAGGGCATATTTCTGTCGGCCATCCGAAGTATGTAAACAAATTTTCGACCCCCGGAGAACACGCACCGATCGAAAACTCTGCCGGCGGGAGCTTTCTTGTGTAGTGCCGGACGTATTATATGATGCAGTGTATACTTTAAGAGATCGTTTTTCGATGTTCGAACGATAGCGGGGAAAGGAGAAGCGGAGGGTGGTTCTGTTCGTTTTACGCATCTCTACACACCTCCCAAATGAAGCCATGTGAATGCAATTTCGTATATGTCCACCGTGTGAGTATCTAAAACGCGGCTGTTGGGGTTTCAGATTTCAACCCCTTCCCCAACCATTTTTTTGTCCGAATTTCCTGTTTTTACCGTGGTAAATATGCGGTTATAATATCCACCCTTAAAGGCTCGCTGACGTAAGAAACTCGGCCAAAATGCGTATACAGTGTGATTTTTTGATCACGAACCGTCGAAAGGGGTGTTCCGGTCCGAAAATCAAAAGTGTGTGTGCTTATTTAAGGTATTCGGGGTAGGAGTAAAAACTGAAAACGGTTTCGGAATAAAGCTTGACCGATCCGATAATGATCAGAATAACAGAAATAAAATTCGCTATTAAAATCCAACGAGATGATGGCCGGTTCATGATGAAAAAATCAAAAAAAAAAAAAAAAAAA
>CABPRJ010000952.1:1203191-1416723 GCA_902439185.1 Cinara cedri | reverse complement strand
CCCCCGACCCCACCGTCTGTCCGTATCTCGCGAACTACCATCCACCCTCGGTCCGACGAGACTCTTTTCCGTTCGGTTCCTTTCCGTTATGCCGTTGCAGAACGCCGGTACGGCTCCTTCTGCCGCTCGTGTTTTTACGCGCCGCGCGGATTTCGCGTTCGAGAACCGTTCGCTTTCGCCGATCGTCGGGAATAACATCGGATTACGCCGCGATATTGTGCCGCGTCGCGTTAATTAAAAACCCGCCGCGCGGTTAATAACGGTAATGGCGATTCCCGGGAGCGCGCGCGCGGACAATGCGACCGCGTAAAATACGATCCCCGGGGGTCGTCCGAAAATTATATTACGCCGGCGTACGGGGCCCGGTACACGGTAATAATATCACAATGACGTGACGCAGATACGATCTCGTGCCGAGTACATCGCATTATACACACGTAGTATTATTACGTACAGAATATACGGCGGGGCGGCGGGAGAAGCGGGCAGACGATCGTGTTGTTGTTGCTGTTATTATTATAACGCTGTGTGTACGGGCGCTAAAACGAAAAAGTAGAAAAAAACCATCGAAATTCGTATAACAATACCGTATTGTCGGGCCCGAGCGCGGCCGTACGTAACGTTATTATCGCCCGTACACCGCGCGTGTTCGTTACCGCGCGGGCACGCGTAGGCGCGGTGACCGTTACTGACTGTTTCGACCAGGGCCGGTTGGTTAGGCGGTCAGGTTAGGTTAAATTCGGTCGATCGGTCGGGCGATTGAAAATCCGGGTTTTTCACTCGCTCGCGCACTGGCATCTCAACGAGACGCGCGGTCGCGACCGCGCGCGCCGTGTCCGTTTACTCGCTATGCATGTAAGTAACCCGGAAACATCACCACCGGGTTTTAGATTTTTCCTGCTCCGACCGGTTCGATCTCAACTGCCGTACGGAGAACGCGGCCGGTTGATTGAACGGACTGAAAATCTGATGGCGATGGATATAATCGAAAGAGAAAAAACATAAACAACCGAGTGCGGTATTAATATTGTTGATACGGTTGAACGCGAACAACGAAAACGACCGAACGGCTTTCGTACGGTCGTCTCCGGTGGCGTATTTACGTGAAGGGGGGGGGAGATTAAGGAGATAAACCCCCCCCCCCATTACCGCCCTTTAACCTATTATATTTACACGGTTACCTAGTTCTCAATTCAAATGCCTTTACTTTTCAGTCGGAGAAATCGAAAATTTGATGTGTCGGTATCAATGCCTATTATCACAGTTAATAATGTTGATTTATCAGAAAATCTAAACGTATACAGTTTTCTCCTTTAAAACGAAACCTGTATATAAATTCAAACCACTAAAATACGAAAAGGGATAAGATAAGTACCTATAGATCGTAAATCAATTAATATAACGATTACTTATTTAGTTATACCAAGAATTGTACGTTACTTACAAAAAAAATATAAATCAATAATTGATCCTTTTTTTTTTTTTTTTGTACGGGAACACGTTGTACAGTATGACGCGATTTTCAAATTCAATATCTCCCTCCTTGGCAAAAATCCTCAATTTCGTCAAATATAGGTTAGTAAATTAATTTTAATTATGTCGTGTTTATCACATCCGTCGGATTGAACACTATTTCATCTACAAAATATCAGAGTGCTAATAAAGCAATCCGATTGATCACTGCCCCTCCAGCGGATTGATCAGCAGCTGAGTTTAGGAACAGTTGAATCTAGCGGCCGACCGATCTGCTGGATTTAGGAATACACGGATTCTATGCAGTTGTTTTTTATATGCTTAACTCAGAAGAAAAATATCTAATATCAAAAAATTGATAAGAAATAATATTAAAAGGAAAATGATTTTATCATAAAATTGTAAATACTCAATATTCGTTATTGATTAATTAATTATTATCACGGCTATAGACACCATGATGTATAATAGTCGGCGCTCGGCAGTTTTACGGGATATTTATATTTTTGAAGTGAAAAAAAAAAAATAAAAAATATAACTACTTTCTCATTGTTTTCAACGAGTTAGATTAGATTATTTTACACATTCGATGTAACCAGTTAAGTTACAAAGTTCCTACGAGTAAAAACTTACTAGTAAAATCAGAAAGTTACTTTTAAAAATCTTAAAATCAATTTGGTTCAAGATATTATAACGCACGGTAGGCATTGTGATCGATAGTGAAAGAATGTGTATGGGTACAGTTAAGCATTTTCGAATTTTCACAAGAATTACTGATAAAGTGATAGAGCGTAAGATCAACTGAACAATAATAATTGACGGTAACAGTGCCAAGAGTGGCTCTCCGTGTAATTTAAACGGCCTATTTTTCGGATAACCTGCGGTTGTGCGGCCAACGAAAATCGATAATTTCGATTCGCGTATCCACACGCATTAATATGTTTTTGCCGAGTATATTAAATAAACGGACGGACAGACGGGCCCGTTAAACGTGCCCGTTAAATTGAACGCGGTCTTTCCGAAGAAAAAAAAATAAATAAAAAAAAAAAACACTGCCGGTATCCGACAACGTTATTCGTACAACAGTGTAATTTAGTTGTATTATCGGGCAGGGGAGGGATAGGGGTAGGAGAGGGCAGGGGAGAAATTAAGCGCTATTATAAATTATAATAATACATTACATGGTACACCAACAGTACATTATAGGTAGTCGCACGCAAACGACGACGTCGGCGGTTCGGACTACTACCGGTCGTCGTTATACACATATAATATTATCATAATTTACATTTTTTCGTTTTTTTTTTTTTATTCTGCGCCTATATTTTTTTATTTTTTTTATTATAACGATGCGTACACACGTATATACGAGACGTTTTATTATGTATGTGGAAAAAAATAATAATAATACATATACATATACCTAATATTTTATCGGTCCCACGTCCGACTGCTATGCTACGGTGAGGTATATTATATTAAAAAAAAAAACGCGTTTTTTTTTTCATAAATTCGGATATGGTTTATTTATTTATTTATTGTTATTATTATTTATTTTTTTATTTTTTTTTGTTTCAACGGTGACGTGCGTTGCCCGCGCGAAAGTTTGTCGCCGTACACAAAAATATACGCGATATTTCCATACGGCAGGCACGGTACCTATTACCGTGTTATTATAATATTATATTACGGTTTTTATTTTTTCTAAATCGAAAAAACACGAATGCTCGTTTTACTCGTGTGCGCAGTGTAAACGCGCAGTGTGCTCCGAAACGTTCGGTTTCCCCCAGCCGGGAAAAACGAATTTCGCCGCCATCTACCCGATATTACCGTTTCGGCGCTAACAAATGCGTGTTCTCGTTCACGGTGCAAAAAAAAAAAAAAAGAAAGAAAAAAGCAAATACAGTACCCATTTACATAGTTTCGTTTCTGGAAATATAGAAATTATCCATGTAATATTATCTCGGATGCCAACGTCCCCTACTTGAAACGAGCCACGCACAGACGAAAATTAAATTCTCTGATCGGCACTTTGGGTGCTTGTTACAATATACATCGCCGACCGTGTCAATACGATATATAAAACCATACATAAATATATGGTTAAATCAATATGAAACCATTATTTCAATATGAGAACAAGAGAAAAAAAAAAATGATAAACCGTTAAGTGTGTTTCACTGTTTCCCGATAGTGTTTCACGAAAAGTCGGTGTTCTCTAAGTGTAAACCTATTAGTCAACGAAAAGCCGCCACCGGTTTAGATAAAGCGCAGGAGAAAAATTCAACCTACCTGTTGTTCCGAGAATAACAGTGTCCTATATGTGTACACCTAAAACCTAGTCGATGAACAACCACGACGGGTAAAGAAAAAAAAAAAATGGTAAAAACGCTACAATTTGCTCTAAACTATATGGGAGTCTATATGAAAATCGCAAAAAAAGTAGCGAAATGTTTTACCGGCGAAACGGAAATGACGAAAATTAAGAAATTCTTCTCTAAACCATATTGAAAGTGTGTCTTGTATACAGTAAGGAGATAAATGGGACGGGTATACAGTATTCCCGATTTTGATAACAATATCGATAACAGTGAACCTGATAATAACAAAATAAATATTATGCTAACCTACAAAATGTATACAAAATCCCGGATACTCCGGATAAATGATAACTGCCCGTAAATGTAATTATATCCATACACGTTTTTTTTTAAACACTACATTAATACTTCGACATTAAATTGTTAAATTGCTTCGTCCGGAGACTTCGGCCCCTAAACGGAGCGTATAGCAAAATCAACGGACAGAGGACATTGATCGGAAGTAAAACCCGATTCGTTGTGCAAAACCACGCCGGGCAGGATTTCATTTCACGCGCAGAAAATTTATATTTCCGAGGTTGGCGTAACCGAACTTCCGAAATTGGGTTTTGATGACATCCCGCTGCTATCGAAATCGGCAGTACCCTACGGGTCTCTAGATAAATGTCGTTTGATAAAAGATAAGCCGCGGTAATTCGCCCGTTGTTGTTGTACCAGTGCCGTATTAGTTGAATTAGTGGTTGACAACGATGACCATGACAAACCAGAATTACCAAAGGGGTAATCGCCTATAGTATGTTTTATTTTATCGTGTTTAAATATTGTCGCGGACTACGGACATTTTCGTCAAATTCAATTTGTATTTCGTAATACCCCGGACTATATGATAATTTTTTAATGTTAAACCAATCAGTTTATTCGATTATAATTTCCGCAGGCTATATTATTTTTTTCGGCGTTATCGTTGTGTATCATATCAACGAGAAAAAAATTTTTTTTTTTTCGCTGATAAAATATTTCGCAGTTTCGATTCTCGCATTTACTTATTTTTCGCGATTTTAAGATGGCACCCGACAATACGAACGTGACGAACGTCACACGTCTAATGGCGCAATTGTCGGGAGTGTTGGTTGTGCAATTCACAGAAGCCCCCGGTTTTTTTTGGGGGGGGGCCGAGATATCAATTATGATAATCGTACTTTCCTTCTTATAGTCATATCTTATAATTGTTTTTTTTTTTTTTAATAAAAAAATTACGGGAAATGTTGACAAACATGATTCAGTATAAAACCGCTACGGTATGGAAACGTTACATTTAACATTACGTATCGTTGCGTATCGGTTATGAACCGCTAGATTTTATTTCTCCGCTATCGATTCACACTGTCTCACTGCGCCCCGTGTCTCAATGTGCCCCCCTCTCCCCTACACATATTATATTGTTTGTTTAAATATCATAACAATAAATAATAATAATACATATTAATGTATTTACACCCATGAGTGTAGAGAATTCGAATTTTCCGGTACCTATGTGAGAAACGTGTGTACCGTGTGTAGTCGTATACTGTATATAAGTACGCGGGTATGGAGTACAGTCGACTATACAACTGAAACATTTTATACTATTATACATAATTACGTTAGTGAGTATGTAAGTCGTGACCATACGCGTCTCGGCGTGGGTATTTATTTTAGAAAATGATTTTGGCACTACATACGCTGATGTATCAGTGCATGGTCTTATTTATATTTAACCTTAACAGCAGTAGCTTCGGCAGCGTGATCTTTCTCAAAATTAAAACCGATTAAGGACTGTACCGCCGGGACTCGATTGGACAAGATCGCCTATCCTACATCAGTATATTGGCCATTAGAAAAGAAATGACAGTTGAATGGGGATTATGTAAAACGAACAAATTACAATGACTGTGCCGCCGTGAAAACAACAAGAGTTAATTTTGACGTTTGATTTTACAGATATATGTATATTACTAACGATTATTAGCTATAGCACGTGAGAAAACAATAGTTTTTCAGAGTTATGACAAAAGGTACGGACTGTTATTCATTTTTATTTGCCGATAAGGGCCCCGATCTGGACATTGTCGTTTGGGCCCCTTATTATCGCGCACTACGGACGTCGGATTCGAAACCGACAGTGTGCGAGTATTCTGAGTGCGTAAACGGCTCGTTAATCCGTTGTAACGTTATTACGACATGTTGAGTTGTATGACGGTCTGCCGACTCAACGCTCTAAACGAACGTCCGGTCAATCAGAGAATTCCATTTGCGTGTGCGGATCGTTTCGAGCAGGGAACGTTATAGTACGCATCCTGGGCCGGGCCATAATTTCCGCGGGACGATTATGTAAGATATACCATTCGACTTGACGAATTTCAGATTCTGAGCGACGCGAGGAATGTGTATCGTAATGTATACTGATTGATTTTTTTTTTTTTTTTTTTTTTTTCAGAGAATTGACAAGAATTCACGTTGTGACATTCCGTCGACTTTCTAACTAGTTTCCACGGTATACGGATAGCAGTCCGGCAGGATATTCATGTCGATAAATTTGCAAAACACTCGTTCGAGAATATTATAATTTAGTGGATTTTACACCGGTAATTTATTGAAATATACACCGAACAATATTTTTATTATTTTTTATTTTTTTTTATTTTTCATCGTATACGTATACCGGCCGCCACAGAAATATTATTGGCTCATGAATAAAACATAATTATTATTATTACATATTCTCGGAGTTTCAAAATAAACGCATAAAAATCTATAATACCAAGTTTTTATTATCCTACGTAGCCATATATGCATAATATACAGGATGGTCTGCTTATCACGAGCCGGCGATTTTTCTCGGAGGAGTTTAAATCGTTATGGAATCGTTCGAGATTTATTTTAACGCTGCTTTTAATTCTCCGATCCTGTTCCTTGTATACTCTTGTCCGTGACATATTATACTCGGACATTCGAATAGGAACCTTTTAAACACAGTTTCGAATAGAAACACATTCTCCTAGACATTTCGATACGACGCGTAACGCTGATATCGGATTGGAGCGTTGACGAACTATAGTTTCACTATAACACTGTTTAAAAATTTAGACCGGGTGCATAGAGAACGGTAATGAACTTCATATCCATTGTCACAGGATATAGATCGTTAACGTTTCCCTACTCTTCCGGTCTAAACTTTAAAGTGCTGTGAACGGCACAAACGGCAAATCCGGCGTCGGTATTTCGTGCGCGCGACGTCAACGTTTGTATACGGAAAAATATTTTCTCTGTGAATTATTGAAAAAAAAAAATCAAATTCACATTAAATCCTTCGGGAAAAATCACCATGTATACAGTCACGTCGAACAGTTTTGGTTTTGTTCGTTTTGTATTGTACTAGCATAACGACAGGTTTCGCTGTGTAACACGTCCGGTTACGTACATAAAACATTTTCGATCGCCCTGCGCGAATGTCCGTTTTTGAGTTAATAAATGTCTAATTTTTTTTTTCTAATTTCACGGGCCATCAAATTACGTATAAATAATATAGTGAATTTTTTGACTTCGGACATTTTTTGTTCTTGGGACATTTTAGATTCCGAGCTTGGCGAGGTGATTTAACTATGATGTGTGTGTGTGTTTTTTTTTTCTACCTGCAAACCTCTTTTCTACTACGAATATAACCGCTCGGTTTTAGTAAATCAGTTCGATCCCACACAGCAAAAAATGTTTCCATAATATGAACAATATATTTTTAGGAACATTTTATAGGTGTCAAAATATTTTCGATTATTATTGAATAATGGTGTAAATATTATCGAAATAATTTTCGCCCAAATAGTTCATGTTTGGAAAATATTTTAGAATAACATTTGTCAAACATTTTAATCTCATAATTCTAAAACGTTTAGTTTTTATATTTTCTTGGAAATATATAAATATTTAAAATCCATTTTGATAAATCGTATAATAAAATATGTATACAATATTATTGGTAAAATATTTAACCACTTCAAAATATTTATGAAATATTATCATTTTCAAAATGCCTTGTGGGATCACCTTGTACACGATACACCTTCCAAAATCTCTCACCTACAACAGTGATGACCAACGCGGCTAATACCCATGCTTCGAAGTAGATAAATCCTGATTTGTAATCATAACATATGTATTGTGATAGTAATATTAATTACTTTCATTTTTTTGTATTTTTCAATAACCGTGAATCGTTAACCCGTTCAGGCCCACTACTTGAAATTATTCTAATTGTGTTCCACGTGTATTTAATGTTCTCCTGCAGTATTGCCATTTGTCATTTGAACTACGGAATGCGTGTGAAATTTCTAGCGAGTCGAAAATCGATTGCTAGGTTTGAAAACTGTAACGGATTCATGAAAAAACCAAAACGATACGAATTTTGGGAACACGTTTTGGAAACTAAATATTAGTAATACATAGGTAATACATTCTCGCTGACGGGGAATTTTCGTTGTTCGGTGCTTACAACAGCAGACAGAACGCACATCACTTGACGCCGTTCGTTAAGAGGGCTTATCTCCGTATAGTTGTCACCCACGTGTAGTAGTTAGGAGGAAAAAAAAACATTCAGAATCTGAACACAGTCATTCGAAAAAAAAAAAACCCGACTATTATAATAATAGTTCCTCGATAACTGTGCGCGGCGTATTCGTTTTCAGACGCGTGGGACACAGTGCGTATTGGCCGCTTTCGTTTTCGTACCCGGGGGACTCGACTTACCGTTTTTCAAAAATAAAACCGATAAATAATTGTTTAATGACGATGCGGTTGCGACGTCGGTTTTATTGTAATGCCGTGCGCCGGTCATCGTCGTCGGAACACAGCGAGCGTAGGCATCGCGCGGTACCCGTCTGTCTAGTCGGGAGGGGGGGGGAAACAATTTGAACGCGGCGTTCATTAAAAAGAAAAAAAAAATTGTTGTTTATTTTTTTTTTGTTTCCTGCAGTCGAGGCCACCGGAGTGATAGAATCAGGGTTGCGAGGGGGGGTGGGGTATTAATAAATTTCCGTCGGGTTGCTGTACCGAGTCCCGAGGTCTGACGGTATGTTCGCCCACGTGCCAAATCGTCGTCGGCGTGTAGGCCAAGTATAATATGGTAAGTACGTCCGCCAACGGTCGAGGGCGAGGGTATGCGCGGAAAGAAATACCGATCGAAAGTAATAGAAGAACAAAACAAAGAGTAATTTTTCATCGATCAGATGCACAGATAAACGTACATTGTTCTAGATTCATGGGCCGTATGATGCGGTGTAATGAAGATACAGAAATTATCATGATCGTATTGGACTGCAAGCCGGAAGAAAGAGACACGGGAACTTTCTCGGCAGAGTGATATTTAGTGATGGTGGTAGAAACTTTTGGAGAGTAATGGAGACTGACAAAGTTAGAGAGAGAGAGAGAGAGAGAGAGAGAGAAAGAGAGATTGCTAACTGTCATATCGCACTAATGATTTTGGTTGAAGGCAAACCGTTTAATTCGATTTGATCACTGTGTACAACTCGATTGCAGCTATACGATTGAATCCCAACAACCGTGCACACGGCTAATTCGTCAAAAATTTCCAACACCGACGACGTTAGATCGTTCAAGTCCGACGGAAATGCATTTGAAGTCAGATCCCCCGTGGTTGCAATAATTTATAGCGTCAATACAAAAGTATTATTTCGTGGGTAGATCAATACAAGTCCACCACCTTGGTATATGGCTATCGAGTTTCAGATTTATCCGTAGATTCGGCTAATATTGTTTGGAGTTACGTCCTAGTATACAGTACCGATACTTTGCTAAAATGGATCTCGCGGGGTTATAATATACGAAATTATTTTGTTTTTGTTGCGTTGAAAATTCTAGACGGGGGTTGTGGCATTCACACGCGTATTTAAAAAAAAAAATAAAAGGACGGACATGCTTCGCACGTGGGTACAATCACTTTTGTAAGTAGGAATTTGGGAAAGTAGGATACAGACGGGAGTTTAATGTATATCTGTAGGCAACGATAAACCATTGCTAACTAAAAATCGATTCTGAGCGGAGTTCAGTTAATAATGTTGTTTGTCACCAGTATATATGTAATATTATGGTAAAATGATTACAACAATGAATGTTTCCACGACAACAATGATTGTTTAAAAAAGATTTAAAACGATAAAAACTTAATTATAAAAAAAAACAAATATAAACGGTTGCCAATGACAACCTTATTATAAATCTTTCAATCTTTTTTAACTAAAAAAAAACAGGTTTTCCTCATTACCTCGAATATTAACGAGAATTTCAAAAAATGACCTCTCTAATGTACCATCCAAAGAACATTTTCTTTCAGAAAAGATGCTATACGTGATAATGGAAGTATCTTTTCCGGTAGAAAAAGTATTCATATAAAAAAGAAATAAACATCATTGTAAAGCAAATACATTCCTCGGTCCACTCAGAATTTAAAATCGAAATTATTCCACTGATAGATGTTCGATAATAGATCACCTGATTTTTAGACCATTAAAACCGGACCGACGAACGTCACGAAATGTTTTCGGGGTGTAGGCATGTGTAGCTCTTGCGAGTGTTTTACGCGTTACACAAAGACGGAAAATCGCCGACTGGAATCCACAACTTAAGCGAGCTTGAGGAAAAATATATTTTTTTAAAAAAACCCATTCGGTCCGCGTTTTTCGTTTGAGTGCTCGTATAATAATATTATAGCTATTATTCAAGAAATATAAATGCATTGTGACGTGATGCATTATTATAATAATATTTCCGTGTACCTGCTGTACGTGGTACACGCGATTTTTCGTCGTCTTGACCGCCGCGCGCGTGTGTGTTTTTTTTTTTTAATCCGCCCGTGTATTTTGAATTATAATAATAATAATAATAAAAAAATATATGCATATATGTATGTATATATATTTGTTTAAATTCAACTACGGCCGCACCCAATAGGTACCCCCGTGAATAATGCTAATGAACCCGTCGGTATAGAGGAGAACGCTCGCGCGGCTCATAAATCATACACTAGCCGCCGCCAGACCAGAGTTTTGTCCATACGATAAAAATATAATAATAATATTAATGACAAAATATCGCCGTTTTATTTTTTCTAATTTTTTTATTTTCTTGTGAAACCTATCGCGCAAGACCGTCGAAATGATTGTTGTACACGCGCGCTCAACAATGATATCCCGGCCACGCGGCAGAGCGACGGACATTTCGTCATGGTCAATTCATTATTGGTTTTCACCTCTCCCCGCCACAAAAACCCGATACAGTTTACCCGAAGTTAATCCTGCCGGATCATCAAAAATAAACGCATAAATATTATAAATATTAATATGTTATTTTAAATTTGAAAATTAAAAGTTTGCTTTTTATAGACCTATATAAAAACTATTTTTTTTATCACTGATTAAAATTCGCAATGAACCACCTCGTGTTAAATTATCAATCATTTCTGTGCTGCGGCGAAAACAATTATAATAATATATCCACGTAAAAACTAAAACAAACCCGATAAATGTCAAATACGTATAAATGACTCAAAAATCGGCAGAACGTTTAGCAAATTCAAATCTCTAAGATTAATTTTAATCGAATTACAAAAAAAAAAAAATAAAACAATTAAACCTTTTTATTGACGCAAACTTTACCGTGCTTCTTAAATGTTCCCCTAGGTTTTACCATTTATTTTATGAAAACTGTGTGGGAAATCCAAAAAATGATATCCACTAGACGCCGACTGGATAACATTTTCATTCAGAAAAGACGCTACACTTGAAAATCGCAACAAGATTTCTGGTTTTCGGAAAAAAATTGTTTTAAAAAAAAAAAGCACACACCATTGCGCTGCGTTCAGAATATGAACATAGATAGAATTACAAAATAGTGCAAGTTATAATCAGTGCTAAACAGATTGAAGAACGACGATTAATGCGTAAACTGTAAAGTAATTATTTTATTAACATCGTAATATTGCGTAGCGTTTATGATGATAATTTTTTTTTTTTTTAAATTGACATCAAACATTATAATTGAAAACATTGCAGATGAGGCATATGGCCTCGAACCAACTTTGGCGCGCCACCGTCCGACTGTAACGGCAAGCGTGTTCGGATGTTCCGATTCACCCTGTATATACGCGTATCGTGTTGTTATTGCTATTGTGTTTTATCGCATCCTCGATATTTTGCCGTCGACTCATTCTTGTATCTGCCGCCCTTGCGACGGTGTGTGCGGTCGCGCGTGCGTATCAGCACTATACACGCGCGGCGAGACTGTTGATAGCCCCCCGCCGTTTGCTTCGGATCGCGGCGGCGGCCCGGCGGAGAGGTACAGGTCGTTATGCGAAAAGATATTATACATAAAAAAAAAAAAAAGAAGAAAGGAAAAAAAGAGACCTCTCCGGCCGGGAGAACGTGTCTGGCGGCGGCTGGCGGAACGACCCGGGAAAACGGGAGGAAAAAAAAAACCCCGTCCGAATAATAAAGTCGCGTACGCGCGTATAGCGTCGTGTGCAGCGTCTCCAGACATGCGGCGCTCAGTGTTATGTGCGCGCGTGTGTATGCGTTAAGGCGTATATCGTTAAAATCCCATCCATAATAATAGGGGCGGGTGTGGCACGGAGAGGGGAAGAAAAAAGAGAATCGGGTAGAGTCGCGTAGCGTACACACACGCACACGCACACACAACAGAAAAGAAAAAAGGGGTTGTTTCCGCGGGAATGGCTGGCGGGCGGGCGGTTTTCGACTCTTGGCGCGGCGGCACTTTCCGCGCAAAAGGACCGGCGGCGGGTGACGGACGCGGAAGGGCCGGAAAGAAAATGTTAATATATCGCGCGCGTTTTCCGCGGGGGCGGATGTCGAAATCACGGCGGTGACAGTGCGAGGGGTTGCACGGTGAGCAGGTCGCCTTTTCCGTCACAATAACGAGCGCGTACGACGATAACATTTTCGCGTATATTGCTATCGACACGTGGAATTTCGAAGCGGGTTCGAGTACGGATTTCTATTCAGAGGGTAATCTACGAGACGAGCCTTTATAGTATATACTCGAGCTGTACCCACGATCAGTCCCGTTGTAAGGCCGCGAAACGCGGTCGGTAACAAAAATGCGACTCGATAAAAACTCCGGCGACGGATTTACGGTCCGGTTATTAAAAAAAAAAAAAAAAACGGATCTAGAACAATCGAGAAAGCAATCACCTGCCGCGGTTACAGACAAACACTGCAAATATTGAAGCGTGTATTAGGAGCGAAACAGTTAAATGGGAATGGAGAGATAATAGGGTGCGTAGGATACGCAAAATGGGAACGACGGTGGAAATCTAGCGAAGACCTTATAGGAACCGCCCTTGGACAACGGTGCGCGTGAAACGAGAACAGAGAAAGATGACGTGAAATACTGGAAAAAGCGAAGGCTCCATAAATGGGCAATACTATATACTATAAAAATAGTATGAAGTTATTATTCGGTCGATTCTACGAGAAAAATCTACGCTATTAGTCTTGCTTCTACACTGGAACACCACTCGGTATACACCCGGATATATACCTGTAGTCAGTGGCATCCAAGGTTCAAAGAGCCAAGGTTTTTCGGGAAGCGAGGCGTTTGAAAACGTACCGTATTAGTAATATATAAATATGGTCCCCGGGAAGCCTTTTGCGGAAAATTCCGGTCGTCGTTGCTCGTAAACCGTAACGCCAGAAAAAAAAAAATAAAAATAAAAAAACTCTTAAGAAAACTAAGTGTTTCAGCGACTCGGATACGTTATTGACCGATATTTTTCCCGGTATCCGAACACTGAAATATTATAGCCCGTCTCTGTATTTTATATGCATCTGTTGTTGTCTACTGCGCCGATGCCGTTGCGCAAGCCACACAGTGTACAATACATAAATTAATTTAAATAAATTACGGACTGAGTACTGTGGAGTACCAGAGAGACGGAGTACAAACAACCAATCACGAAGGAAGAATTTCGGTGCACGACAACGGCCGCCGCGGCATTCCTTTCATTTCGATTCGGACCCAGTTGCTTTGCGTGGACAAACTCGATATCAGAATTGAAATTATTTCTGCCCGAAAAAAAATTCGTATATTTTGATATTTCCCCGGGTCGTCGGCGATTTCCGTGTGTCATGCGAATCGCGCGTGGTACCGCTACGGCAGTTATTTGAAAAACCGAATAAAAGCACAACGAGATTCGTGCTGTTATACCTACCCGAGTCGACGAAAACCGAAGTCGCGTTAACGGGCGATTGCGAGAAAGCCTGTACTCCGCGTAGAAATATTACGCGAAACAGAGGTGGAGTTGCGGAGAGATTTCGAAATGTCGACAGGGTTACGTTTCGCGATTCCGAGCCGATTCGGTTGTGATGCGCAAGACTCCGTTGCTGATCGTTGATGTCGACGCGATTGTACGTAAACGTTCTCTCCGGCGCGGAGAACAATTCGCATTGTTTTTCTTTATTATATAGGTCGGACACTCGTATACGATTCCGGGGTTCTTTTTCTTTTCGTTTTTTTTTTTTTTTTTTTATCGTCACGTTGTTACAGTCCTATAATACTGTTATCGACGTCGTCGTGCCGGCGGAAACGATACTCCGTTCGCCGACGACGTCGTCACGATCGCATACCGTTGGACCGTGGCAACCGGTTTATACAGCGCGCGCGATATGCCGACCGTGTGCGCGGTCGCCGCCGACGCCGGAGGCTCATGACCGTGTAGGCACAATGTAATAACGCGTCTGCGTGCGTCGGTCTAATACGCCGACAGCGCGCAAAGTGCGATTCGACGAGTGGATACCGGACCCGAATGCCGGGAAGTCGTGGGTTGAGCGGCGGGCGGGAGACGGGACGGACACAAGATGAGATTTGCTGACGTCCGATGGCGAGTTCCCCGAGCGACGCGCGGAAACCGTTCGGTTATTACGCCGAACGGGTTTTTGAGAACGGCCGAACTATACTTACTCGCTGTTCGAATTACTGGTGTACGCGTTGCTCGCCTCGCGGAACATTAACAATACGGCGTGTCAACTTTTACGAGAGTAAACAATGTTCATGCGTAATGTGCGTTGCGCTATAGTCAATGTCGGAAGTGTCACCGACCGACTAGCAACATGGTTATGGTTGGTATTTGGGAAAAAAGCCTCTGACCAAAGAGCCCCGACGAAGGAAAAAAAAAAACAATTTATTTAATACGGGTTCGTTCATCGGTTGGTTACCTTATTATTTTCATATGATGGAAGTTATCGTTAAACCTAAAAAAAAAAAAAAAACCTAAGAAAAAAAAAGAAGGTTTTTGAGACGCCAATAACTGTGTTCTTTTCCTGTGGCTTTTTTTTTCCTTGTGTGGTTTTTGGCCAGGGGCTTTTTACCCTCGATTCTTATAGATTACGCCAACACCAAAAACAAAACAAAACAATACTAAACATTTCCGTGAAAGTGGGACAACCCGAAAAGCGGGACGCAGATCTTAAAGTCGAGACGATCGCCCTTAACGTGGCTCGTCTTGTCATACTGTTAAAATAACCTGGGTGAAATTGCGTACACGGAAAAATCCGGCCGGTTTCGAAATCACCCATTCGGTGATATTTTGTATTTCGAATGCGTGTTTTTAATTTTTTCGCTTCTATTCTAACGGCGGTATTTGTTTTCATTCGTTCACGACGTTTGACATTTTAACGTTATGGATTTTATCGCGCGACAATCTGTTGTCCGTACTTTGTAGGCAATAGGTTTTACGAAAATTAAGTTAATGGTCTTGTTTGTTTCGTTACAAACCGCTCGTGGCGTAATACCATTAATAACAATACGTATTTCTTATACCACGAAAATTTCTTTTGGAATGCGAGAATATTTTTTATCGTTGAATTTAAATAATAAAATGCACAATGCGCGCGATGTCTTATACGGCCATAGTTATAGTATACACGTATACAATATGTAAATGAATGCCGCGAAATTACGAAACTATAGTAGTTATATTATACACAAGGTACCAGCTACATCTACTTTTTATTTCTTTTTTTTAATTGAATTCAGTGTTTCGATAATGACAGACTCCACTGAGCGAAGCGAGAACCGTATTAGTTTTAACTATGACGTGTGTATCGATTTTTTTTTTCTGTCTCTAAACAACATTTCCATCAGATATCTTGCGCCGATCGTCCAATTTAGGGATAGTTTCTAATAACAAATTTTGTCCAATGAGCGCGTTGAAAAGACAATTTTTCCGGTTCCCTTTCAAGTAGTTTTTAAAAAGACAACGGAAAAACGTACGTAATAACGGTTTTTCTTTTTTTTTTTTTAGATTCGGTTGAACATAATCGTAGAGACTTAAAGAAAATTAAGAGAATAACATTGTTTTGATCGAGCAAAAATGGTTGAAAATTTAACACGAGGTTCGTCATTTAAGAAAGTATCGTTTACTATGTATGTTTCAGGATTTTAAATACCAGAAGGGTATGATTATCCGGAGGTACGATTTTTACGGTACCCCGGTAAAGTTATTATTGTATAACCGCGCTGTAAATACTGCGGGCATCTGTCGTATCTCTCGCGCGGAGGGAAAACTCGAAGCTTTTATGATGATATACCGCGGGATACGTTTTATTATGCAGTTCTACAACTGAAGACGTTCCACAAAAACATGTTACGTACAAATGTTTACGATTACGAATGGAATGTTATAATATTATTTTTCTGTCCCAAAACTCTCGATTTTACCTTGCTCGAATAAAATATAATAATAATATTTTCAGTATACATAGGTCATCATCGGTCGGTCGGTCGGTCGGCCGATTAAGAATACGAGCTAAACAGACGATAAGAGAATTCAAATATAATAATCGGACGATATCCGAGTCCGATGAACGGTTTTATAACCGTGGGAGCGGTAGTTGTACCCCTTGACGTTTTCGTGTTTTATCGTTATAAATGGCCAATTTTAAGTTAGATCCATCGTTGCGGGTACGTCATGTATTCAGAGGCATAGGTATAGGTTATTTATAGTGTGCAGGGAGAGCACGGTTCATACTAATCAATTACGTGTAATAGATAGTGGATTCGGAATTGAAAAATAATAGAAGAGAATTGCTATACTATTATAGTTTGTAGTCTAATTCTTATATTGACCGAAAAAATGTTTTCCAAACAGTCTGATTGAGTGAATGTTTTCGTAAACAGTATTCGGAAATATCGGTCGAGTAAAGTTGGTACTGAGGTGACCAAGGCGTATTTCGAGGTGTACGACTCGTATTGAATTAGCGTATTTTTTTATAACCGAAAAATTGTTTTTGGAGAAAAATACGGGGAAAACACACACACACACACACACACACACACACACACACACACACACGTATCACAGTAAAACTGACAGTTTATTCGCGATACACTCTGCAGAGACTGAAAACGCAATAGAGTTCGTGACGCGTGAGCGTAGACGGTTGTAGTCGAAGTTTACACGCGCGCACACCGCAATCCGCATAGAGAAACGCGGTTTGTAAAAAATTGAGCTGAAAATATTGATAAACAATCGTCCCCGCTCCGTGCCCGCCCATATTATTATAGGCATCCGAACAACACGGAAACCCGCGGCCCATACCGCTACACTGTGTACGAATTATTATCGATATTATTATTATGCGCGCATAAATATTAATACCGTGGAAGAATATTAATATGTTATTGTGCGCGCGGTAAACGGCGCCGCCGGAACTAGAGAGAAAAAAAAAAAAAACCCCCGATAAATCACCGGCTACACGGGAGGGATTTTCGTATAATATATTATCGTATAATATCGTCGTCGCGGATCGGCGGCGGGTATGAAAAATGAAAAAATAATAATAATAATAATAATAATAAAAATAAAGGTGATTGTAATATTTCCGATACAATATTTTTTATACACTGCGCGCGTACGCACGCGCGCGCACCTCGACGTTATAATATTGTTATTGTGTGCGGGCTTTGTTTGGGGTATTGAGGAGAGAGACAGAGAGAGAGAGAGAGAGAGAGAGAGAGAGAGAGATAAAAAAAGGGTTCGCTCCATTAGGCGAAAGAATGCGCCGCCGCGTCGTGTTTGTACATTATCGTACCTATATGCGTGTACAATACGGCGTGCGCGTACAGATATTATAATAATTTTAGACCGGCCTCCGAGACATCTGCATAATAATAACGCCGAGGAGAACGTATACGAGTGCCCCGTACGCGTACACGTACACAAACGCGCGCGCGCACGCACACAGTACCTGCAGCGGCTGTGTGCGCGCGTATTTGCTGTACGGCATAGCCGTACGCGGCCGCGCCGGGAGAAGTGAGAAATTACGAAAAGGGTTAAAATAAACATCGGGCGGCGGCCGCGGCCGCGGGGGGCAGGGGGATCGTGGGATTTCGGTCAGGTGTAAAGGCGAGGCCGCCGCCGCCGCCGCCGCCACAGGGTATACGCGCACACGGTCGCGGTCTTCCGAAAGCAAAAAAACAAACCCCATTAACCCGCGACGGGGTCGGGGGTTTTTTTTTTTTTTTTTAATTTTTTACACAATGTAATTTTTCCCCTCGTATACCCTTTTGATATCAACAAATTATTCCGGTACGCGGCCGTCTTGTATAACGCGCACAATATATTACCATCGAGTACGCGGTAAGTAAAAGCGTAGAGTTCCGAAAACAAACGAACGCTCGACGTCGAGCGCGTAAGGTATTTCAATTCCGTTCGCCGCCGCGACCGCGGGAGTCCGGCGAAAAATAACGTCCGCGTTTCCGTTCCCGCGTACTGTTTACAATACGACGCGGTCGTTTTCCCGGCCGGCCTGCCCCGGGACAATCGGCGATCCCTATTGCGACCCGGTACGATAGCCGCGCGGCTGTCGCACTTGTCCGACACCGTAATTACCGCATAATATCAGCGGCGGATCGCGATGAGTAGCGCGGCGTGTAGAGCGGAATCGCGTTTCGGTTAATGATCGGTCAATAATCGGACGGTCCGAACGTAACGCCGGGCGTGTTGAACTGCGGAAATCGGCCGGCGCGGGCAGCGCACCGAATGGAAAAACCGCGGAATATACGAGAGCGCCGGGCTCGAGCGTGCTGCCGGAAACACGAATCACGAACGACGGTCGCGGACGTGTGACGCGATTCTGACCGCCGGACGACCGGACGACCCGAACGGACGGGCCGGTTTTTCGAATCGATAACGAGATTTCGCAACGTCAAAAAACGGTACACGAGACGGCATATATATTTTTTTTTTCAAAAGTCACTTATCGCGTATCGTCCGATCGCCGTTAGCCGCCCGATCGCCCGTTTCGGCCGTAACCGTTCGAGAACGTACCGTAACATTTACGCCGGGCAGTCGTTTGTTTTCCGCTTCACTAAAACGCGCTGTCCCGTTTGCCCACGGAACGTTTCCGTGTTGCCCGGCCAGCGGCCGATTTTCGCCCGTTATCCGCGAATAACGCGTGCATTGCCCGAGGTATCGTTGATTGTTTTACCGCGCACTCGTTCCGCCGTCCCGGACGGTCGTTGTTCGCGCGCCCTGCTACGTAACGGTTCCATATCAATCGTTCGGCACCGGCCGTCTGCAGGAACGGCAAAATATTCGGCCGCCTTCGTTCCCGTCGAACGTTAACAGCGCCATTTCGGACCGTGTTGCGCGACGCGGCGTTGAGTACGCTACAACGGAAACGGCTCCGGGAGCGACGTCGCGGCCGTTATCGCTATCACGATATGATATTTGAACGAAAACGTCCGCGTCCGCGTTTCGCGAAAACCGCCGCGGTTTTCGGACGGTTCTTCGGTTCGAAACGTTACACCGCGATCGGCAACGTGTTAACGCGATAACGACATTCTTGCCACACGGTGTGTTGTGTAAGCGCAACGCAACAATATAAAAGATCCGGCCGGTGTCCGGTGTCTGAAAACCAAGACGTTTTAATTTTGTTTCGCTCTTGTTACATGGGTATATGTACATTTTTTTTTTTTTTTTTTTACGAAAAACGTTACGGAATTTGACAGCGAGCAGAGATATCCGATTACAGAAATGTATCGTTGTTATTATTATTATTATTGTCTTCTGCGTATACGTAACAGAAGTCGCTCGATCGATTCGGACAGTTACACAACGCCAGCGCACGCGCAATACGAAAATGAATCTGTACGTTTTGGAAACGGGGAAATCGTTTACGAAAACAACGTTACGCGAATTTGAAATTATACCGCCCCGTCGTAACCCGCGAGGAGTGAACAATAATATTATAAACGCGGTTGAATTTCCAAAATCTAACGTGTAAATAAATATTTGTTAGTCGTAACCACGGGGCGGATACACAGGAGTGGGGGCTACGGGGGCCCTGAGCACGCGTAGGTATTTAAAAACAGGATTTATACTGAATTCTGTAAACATTGCAACTTATAATGCATTTTTGATATGTATGTAAAAAGTTTTGCTGTATCCAATTCCCAGACAATATCTTTGTCGCAACTAATCGTTCACAGGATAAATAATAAATCAAAACATGTTTAAAAAAAAAAAATGTTGAAAATAGCGACACTGCTCTCTCTCCACTAAGGTAAAATTATTTATTTAATACATTTTTATACAACGTGTTTTTTTTCAACCCGTACAAACTTTGACACTCCTTAGGGGTTGAATTTTGAAAAATCCTTTTATTGTGGTGACTATTTTCTGCGCGAAATTTCAAATTTCTGTAGCGGTTTGGGCTGTTTGTTGACGTGTTAGCCAGCCAATCATAATCTTTGTTTATTTATAGTATTAACAGGGTAATAATTTGCACACACGAGAATACTTTTAGACAGCCTATTATCGGCGTTTTACAATTCGCTAAACATCTACAGCTCATTATTGAAGATACAAAAAATGTTATTTTATATTTAACCCCCCCCCCCCCACTAACCGCGACTTTTTTAATAACTTATATTTTAAAAATGTCGTAATATCATCAAATTATATACAATACAGGTATTTTGTCGTTAAAAGCGATTTTAAAGCCCTTTTCGTTTGTTTAACGTGAATTCGTTTTTGCTAAATGACCGTTATATAAAGATAGAGAAGTCAAATGCCTGCAAAAAACATTTCCAATAATCTACTGTCATTTTTAACGGTAAAAGGAACGGCTGTCCTTACTGACGAATATGACGTTTCAGTCCGAAAAGCATGTCCAAAATGTGAAGGTTGGGTTTAACGGATTTCAATTTCAATTTTGATTGATTAACTAGCTTACTCTATAGATTATGGCCGATGCTATTTTAAAAACATTGATATATTTTTCTTCAGCTGTGATATCGACCATCAAAAATATGCTGTTTTTATATTTATTTTCTTTGTCGTCAATTCGTAACACATACGATTTTTGGAATATTTTAACTAAATAATATACCGTCATGTTTACAACGACTGTAATCCCCTGTAAGGGGGACTGTAAGAGTGTGTGATACCCGCATGTGTTTTCGTCGTCTTACGACCGTACGGTTTAGTAAATCACGTTCAACAGGAACGAAATCGCAGAGCTTTTACGTGTAATATGAAATCCAACGTGTGTAGCCCGGAATTATTAAGTGTGTAATGAATAATGAACAAAGATTAGAACTTATAGCAATTAGATATTCCAGAGTCCAACGTTAAAAAATATACTTAATACACGATAAAGATTATCATCTTTGATGGTTATATGTAACTGTATCGTGTACCATGATACCGATACACCCAGTATCGGTCTATAGTACGGTTATGAACTTATTACAAGTCGACAACAAATAAAATAATTTCGTGAACACATACGAATTATTAAAATTAAACAACTATATTTAAATAGTCTAACAAATGTTAATGACATACAAAAATCTGATTTACGGAGGTACTGCCGAATGCTTGGTTACAACCAGACTGCCCGGCCAGACTGCTCTAGGGGACGGGGCCGTGTCTAGTTGACGCAGTCCGCGATATACCGTCGCGGCATATCCCGCGTCAACTCGACCACGTCCTGTACAATCTCCGTTATTCATATCGTCATAACATATACTTAAACCAGGTGTTCATAACAGTATTGGCATATTTTATCTGCTATTGTACAATCGGCTGTTGATTTTTTTTTTTTTTTTATGATTTTCGCAATCGGTTTATTATTACTATGTGAGAGAGATGTGAGTAGGGAAAGCCCCTTAGGTTCTGCTTGCCCAGATAAAAAATTGTGCTACACGAAAAATGATGAAATCATGCCCTGTACGACACTGCGCCGTTAGTTTTAATATTAGATTCAACCTCGTTTAAAGGTCACACAACCGTTTTTCTTATTTTGGAATTGAAACACCGGCGAAAATCGCGCCAACGTTGAGCGGATTATGTTCTCATCTCTGTGATAATCGGTAAAATCGCTCTGAAATCAAAAACTAATGGCGCGAAATTGTCCCCGCCGAACGAAAATACGCCGTGTCGTGCGCTCGTACGGCGGAGACTGTACGCGCGGGTATCACGTCCCTTGCATGGGATCAAACGCGCGCCATCGATTTGTTTATAGGTACCTAAATATAATAATATAATCATATTATACACTACAGGACGAAGGACTGCAGCACGTATTCTCGTTGTAATAATATTCTTGTAGCCGCATTAAAAAAAAAAAAAAAATCGTCGAGTTTATACTATTATTATAATTTGGGTAACGTATACGAAAACGCGCGCGCATAATAATAATATATGCGAAAACACGCGACGCGAATAACCCGGTAAAGGGTCGCCCGGAATAATAAAATCGATTTTTTTTTTTTTTTTTTCGTCGACCAGTATTGTCGTATCGGTCGTTTACGGACGGGGGAAAAAAAACCGACAAAATAATAATAATAATAAATGTATGTTTTTTCGAAAATTATTGCGGTCTGACTTGAAAAAAAAAAATTCCCTCCCCGAAACTGTAATCTATAGTAAACCAGCTATAATATATTTATTTCAATGCGATGATTTTTCGCGATGTTTTAATATGCCCCGTCGTACTTTTAATCGTTTTCGCCTGGCCGACGTACACCGCCAACCGATTATAGTTATCGAATGGTTCGGCCCCTAACCAAATTTAGGGCCGTTCAAAAATACTGACGAAATTCGGCATATTACATTTTGATGTTCAGACCGGATCTTTTTTTGTTTGCTAGGTGAAAATTTACGTCGATTCCGGCAGTATAAATTCTACTGTTGTTGGAAAGGTAGGATGCAGACGGAAATTGAATATATATCTGTAAGCAACGATAAATCATTGATTACAAAAAAAAAATAAAAAAACGATTCTAAGTGGAGTTCAGTTGATAGCGTTACTTTGTTAACAATGTGTACGTCACATTATGGTAAAATAATTTCATATGCATTAAACATTTACTTTTGTTATATATTTGTTTAATATAATTGTACTTATTTTCCCAATCTCCCGTTTTTCCTCTATTTTTTCTGTTTTTTTTAATATACTGAAAATACTCATGAAAGAATCGAAAAATTACCTTTCTAAAGTACTACCTTAGTAAGAGTTCCTTGCTGCTACACTTGTAAATCGGTGTAATATTTCTGGTAGAAAAGTTATTTACAGATAAAAAAAAAAAAACATCGCCGCGAAGGTAAGGTATAGATACACCTATAGGGTGTACCTAACCTGCGTACCAACCTCCAAATTAAAAAAAATGTATTGGATATGCATGCGTTTATGCACTAAGAACATGCAAAATATGCTTTAAAATACGCATTGAAAACTAAAAATAACACGCAAACGCGTTAAATTTCATCTTTTAAATTTAAAACTATTCAATATTATACAACATTTTTCCATTCGTGTGAAACAAAAAGCATACATTGTTATTACGCCCCGTTCGGAGACTTAACTCTAAGTTATAACTTATAAGGGTTATTAATTATCAGCGAACAAATTTAACGAAAACAGCGTTAGATTAAATAAAGATTAAAGCTTACCGCGATTATAACGTATTACTGATAGATAACAATTGATGATAGTGACAGGAAACCACGATTGAAAATAATCTTTAAATAATTATACTTTAAGATACTCTGTACATTCGGAACGGCCGAAACTGTACCCACAAGCAGGTTTACATTGTTCACAATTTTGTGCGCCAACAAATTGTAGTAAATTTAAAAAATTATTAATATGTGCGCAAACGAGTCTCCATTGATATTTTACTCGTATTCCATGTATATTATGGCGTTCGAGTATCACGGGCATTTGTGAAGTATCGTTTATGTACCTATTACGTATAGAAAAAACGGTGTATTTGAAAAAAAAAAAAATAAAAATATAACAAACGCTGGAACGCGGACATGGTGCACGGGGTAGCGAATAGTATTTTTCAAAAGATAAAAATCGCCCTGAACTCTCGCGGGAAAAAAACCGATTGCGATTTACGCTTCGCTCCCTACCCGGCCGCTACAAACCCAACGAGTAAAACAATTTTTCGAGTATCATATGAAAAAAAAAAAAAAGATAAAAAAGAGCTGATAATGTGGATGGGAGCGGCCACTGTTATAGGTGAAAAGTTGGAAAGGTAGGATGCATAAGATTATTTCATTTATATCTGTGAGTAACGATAAACCATCGTTTGACGAAAGACGATTGCGAGAGCGCAGTTCGGCAATACAATCAGGGCACTTAAAGTGTCCTAAATTTTTTTTGCGATATTCATTTAAATTTAATGTCAAAACGCTTATAAAAAAAAAAAAATTTTCCGATGATTTTGGAAATTTTACCACGTTTAGGTAAGTCCTATACAAGTATTATTACCAAGTTTCAAGTCTCTACGTGTATTTGTAACCTCCCAAAAACTCCCAAAAATTAAAATTTCATAAACGCTCAAAAATGACTCAAAAGTTTTGGCAATGATATCCTAAGAAAATATATCAAAAAGGTAACAAAAAAAAATTCTTGTGATTTTTCGAGTAAATCATTTTTTCTGGTAGAAAACGACGTTAGTGTTTTTTTTATAAAATAATGAAATCGTAAAATTGTACGTTTTCCCCTACTTAAGTGCTTTTATTTAAAAAACCAAAACACGACCTCGCTACGCTTGGAATCTAAAAGAAATAAACAGCATTGTAAAACCAATAGCTCCGTCGCTACGTTCGGAATCTAAAATTGCCCGTATAATATCATAAAATATAAAGTCACTACGCGTGTAGGAAAAAAAAAAACCTTTTTAACGTATTTTTTTTTCGCCACGAACATTCGACAAGAGCTTTTTTCCTATATATATATATATATATTATACACGACGAATATAATGCACATGCCGTATATTGTATTCGCGTTGTTCGTAGATTATATTGTGTATCGGTATACGCGCGAGAAAAGTACCTACGCATACCTACCCGGGGGGGGGAGTGGGAGGGGGTAGAGAGAAGCGAACTCTCGGCGAGAGCGGAAAAGTATTTTTAAGTGCGTTTTTATTTTTCTCTTGTACACCTATACTTATATATTATATATATGTTATAATATAATAGTCGCCGCCCCGACCGGCTTTTAAACACGCGTCATTGCATACATATATATATATATATATATATATATATGTAGTATACGTATATAAATTCGTCCGAGCACGTTTTTTATTTTTTTTATCCGAAATGGGTTTAAAAAGCTTTTAACCGATATAATACGTAAAAAGGGAGGCAGGTATGTATATGTATGTATAGGTAAGCACACGTTGAAAACGCTCGCTAGTATATTATTGCGTATACGGCGCAGACCCCGAAGCCACTGTACTATACGAGAGTATATAACAATAATAATAATAATATATAGCGGGTAGACCGGATATAATAATACTGCTGGCGAGAGAGCACGGAAAATAATAATATATTTCGTACACTCGTGGAAATCTCTTATATTCCGAGTGCGCGGCGAATCTTTTACGGTTCTGCACTTTTTAAAAAGACGTCCTACGATAACGGGGACGGGTGCAGCCACTGTTATAGGTAATTTGATGTATACCCGTATTCAACGATAAACCATTGTTAACGAAAAAAACGATTCTGAACGGAGTTCGGCTGATAGTGAACAATTTGTCAACAATATTATATTTGCCGTATCACAGTAAAATAATTAAATAAGTATTATGTATTTTCTTTAATAACATTTGTTTAATATCATACTGAATTCCCCATTTTTCCGACGTCTTTCCCGGTTTTTCCCATTTATTGGTAAAACTTCTGGAAAAATCAAAAAACAACCCCCCGAAGTTATCTTTCCAGTCAGATTCCATTTCAGAAAAGATGCAATCATTGTAAATTGGAGCGAGATTGCTGGTAGAAAAGTTGTCCACAGATAAAAAAAAAAAAAATTAATGATCTTTGTAAGACCACAAGCTTCTGCGCTCCATTTAGAATCTAAAATTTAACGTGTACAAAAAAAACGCAAAAGTTTCGTGATCGCGTTCCGGCGCGTATAACCCCGCAGGTGCGCCGACAAACAAATGTTCGGTGTTGAAACGTATAAATTATTATAGTAATTAGTGGTGAGCTGATATGACTTTTTTCCGATGTCCGATATTTAAATATTTGCTACCGGTATAGACTCGATAACCGATACGATAGGTTTTTGAAACCACGAGCCGATATTCAAACTATCCGATTTATCAAAAAAATTCAATTGTTACCGATGTAATTTAAATATATGCATCACGGTTAATGTCGTTATAATTACACTTTAACCTATTTTGTGCTGTTCGATTTAATTTTTTTTTTTTTTGGAATGCATTGGCCTTTCAATTAACTTAAGGGTATAAGCATGTTGTTTGTGTTTGTACGTAGGTTTTTTCTCGATATTTTAGTTTTTAATCCAGATTCAACAGCATAAAATCGGTTTTTATATCCAAACAGTATAAATATAATGACATTAACCCAGTACCTATTTTTTTTTTTTTTTTATAGAAAAATATCGGGCCTAATATCGGTTTATAAAAAAATAAAAAAACGAGATGACCGATTTTCCGATATTCGATTCACCCCTAATTATAATCATACTGTTTTGATAAAGCGGTTGTATAAATACGAGATAACTCGACTCGTGCGCGTATGATCAAATAATCGTCAATTAATAAGCGCTCGCCGAATATCCGATCCCGCACTTATTATTCGCCGGTGTGAACAATGCGCACATCAAATCGACACTGTTTTTTAAACGAATAGCGCGTATCACGACACTTTTACGAGACAAACGCCTCGATGTACTCGGTATACTCGGTTAAAACGAACAAAGCTTCCGTTTTCGACAGGAACCGCGAGTGCGACGGAAAATAATCAATTTTCTACGGATTTGTCATCCGTGCGAATAGCAAATAACCGATGAGTTCGGGATAATAGTAAACGGTTTTTTTTTTTTTTTTTTTACTAATTCAAATTTAGAATATTCTTACGCATACTAAATAATAATAACACGAATCAGCTATCAAATTTTAAATTCGTTAGGATCCGAAATCTTGCAAATAAAATACTCATATTAATCATATTTACGATTACTTATTGTTTTCCAAACTGTTAGCCTCAAATTTTGCACATTTTAAGGTTATATCGATGCATTATAAGTTTAATAATATGGAATATGGGTCGCTTTTTTTTCAACCTTTTAACGGCAATTTGACTGCGTGTAGCTGCAAAACGACTTTCTTTCCATCGATTTCCCGATAATCTACAAAAATATTCTATTTCTGTAATGGCAGTCTTAATTCCTTTTTGTTTCATGTCTTCTTATCCGTCTCTTCCCTGCAACGGGTTCCGTTTCAAGACGTCATTACGCGTCGGTTCGATTAGCAGACAAATTCGTTGTATACAATTTGTTTTGGATATTGTTATTTCTTGGCCGGTCTGTCTATCTGTATTCAGTTTCAAAGGCCATTGAGGCCTGTTCAACCTCCATACGTGTCTTTTTTTTCCGAGTGTCTGGATTTCGTTGTTATTTCTTTGTCTGTTCGCCCATTTCCCTCGCGTCCAAATGCGCGCCGAACGAATTTTCTTTCGCCGATCTGCTCCCTCGTCATCCACGTTTCGTTTATTATACCCGCGGTATACCAGTTACGACCGAAACCGTATCAACTGACGTTTTTTTTTGCGCCAATAATAAATTCACACGTGTAATACCAATGTATAGCGTGGGCCGTCGTCACTCGTCGAACGTTCTTAATAAAGAGCTCCGGACGCCATTCGGGTTCAACCATTACCGGGAACGGCATCCTGCGCGATAGTATCGCCTAATGTAGTCATTATAAATAATATCGAGATTCGATCGATTCACTGATGCACACGCGGAACGACATTTCTGCTTCGGTTAATATATTCCCTGCGAGCCTTTTGACGCGTGCGGACGACATCGATTTGTGCAGTGTATATAGGTATATTATACGTCTTCGCGGGTTCCTCGCCGTTGATATTCATTTGTTCGTCTTGGGAAAATCAAACGCCGTAAAATGCCGGGATGATAATAATTGTATTACAACGCGATTCCTTTATAATATACGAGCAGAATATTTTCCCGTCCTAGTCATTGTTTTCCGGTCACAGAGTTTTCCGAAACCCGGAGAAAAAAATTAAAAAAATTGAAAAAAATGTCTTTTCAGACGCGTGTTTGTAGCACATAAAATATATATATATATACAGGATGATTAGCTAAACGTGCTCACTCCATTTTTTGTTTTTTTGTTGTTTTTTTTTTATTAAATTTTGCATATTTAATATGCCATCAGCACTTCTTAGAAGTTGTCGTTTTAATTCGGAACAAATATAGTGTTGATTACAGAAAAATCCAATCATCGGGTCTAATAATTGCAGAATACAAAAATAAAAACTTTGAAATTGGTAATTATTCAAAATCGTATTTTGAGCTTTTGCTTTTAAGCCCAGCATACTATTATGTAAAATGATTGTTTCACCAATGTCTTAACTTTTATTTTACCTCTAGATCGTCGATGCTTTCCGATTAAATTTTCGGAAATTGCGTAATATCCGAAAGCTCACGTTATCGTCCTGAAATGTGGACGTCATTTGCACATTCATTGGCAACGACCACCAATAGCTGTTAATTTGTTCTGATTTTCGGAATTGTCGATTGCAGTTAAAATCGAAGTATTTGAACACTCAGATTTTTCACCGCATTCGGAGAGTATCTTGTGGCGGTAATACCAACTTCGGTTTTCCAAAGAGAACCTTTATATTAAAATATCCATAAATAGACGGAGCATTACTTTAAATAAATGTTGGTCTTAGAATGTTTGATTTCCGACAATCCGTTAACGAGATAGTTCACCTTTAGGTTTTGGTAGCGGAACACTAATAACACGCCGCGTGCCGTGCCGCTGCACAATAATTGTGATGCTCCACCACTCCTCCCTATCACAACTTAAAAGTAGAATGTCTCATTAACGGGCTCACGGAAATCAAAAATGTTGACGCCGAAATGTATTTAAAGTAATACCCCGTCAATTTGCGGAATTTTCAATATAATGGGTTCTCTTTGGAAAACCAAATTTGGCATTACCGCACAAGACACTTCCCGAACGTCGTGAAAAATCCGAGCGTTCAAAAGTATCGATTCGTAACTATACAATTATAAAAATTCCGAAAATCAAAATTTGAACATATGCGAAATGTGACCAAAAAAAAAAAACCCCGGTTAAACACGCTTAGCGAATCGCCGTGCGCTTATTATTATACAGCGCGAAGGCTCGCGGAAACGAGTTTCGTAATTTCCGCTGCGCTCTCTGTACAGCGTATACAATAAAGTATTATGTATGTCGGCTAATCACGAGCGCATATCAGTGTTGGTATAATACAATTAAGCATAAAACACGTATTGTATGCATGTATAAAACGTACAGTATAAAACTATCGGGTTGTATACAATTTTTTTTTTTTTTTTTTTGGCTGCAATTGAACAGAAATTACCAGGTGAAATAATTATCAATCGAATTTAATTATCATTTTATGTATTATCTCATATTGGTCGGCTCCCAAACGGATCCCATTCGTTATTTGTTTTAAAAAAAAAAAACACCAACAACGTGGCCGTTCGGGAACGGGCTACGTCCCTTATATTGTGAACGCCCAAGATATATGTGACAATTCGTTATGTCAACCACCGAGTTCGTCCGTATTCTTTATTAATAAAGAACACGGTCAGTATTTTCAATATCGAAAAATAATCTGTTTTGTTTTTATTTCGTTCCGACTTTGAGAAAATTCACCGAGTTGACGCGATTCGTTAATTTGTTGCATCGATTTATGAGTTTAAACACGCGTTCGAATTTTAAAACGCACGGCACATTATCACTGTTGTAATAAACTCCAAAAGGAAAAAAAAAAGGAGGGAAAAAAGCCTCCGCCGTTACGAGATCGTATAAGTTTTAGTCGTTTTATGCGTTCTGTGTGCGTGGGATATTAAACGCGTAAAACGTTTTACGCGCGTATATTGCCGACCCCGCGCGACACACAATACGACCCCGTATATTACGCGTATTATAATACACACTTGTATTGACGATTGTTAGCGGAGTTGCGCACGAGCGTATTGCGCGCGCGTAACAGTCCGACGGGTGAGAGTAATTATTATTATTATTATTATTTTTTTTTTTTTTTATTTTTAATAATTAAAAAATAATCCCGCGAGTTTTTGCGCACAACGTGTCGCGCGATGCGGAACCCTTTACTTTTTTTTTTTTTTTTTCGTTTTAACGATTATTTTTTTTCTTTTTACCCCGTTGTTTCACGGTTTCCCCTCCCCCCCCTCCCTACCCTCGCGCCACTCCTCACCCCGTCACCGGGTTATTGCGCCGCGCGCGCACTGCGTCCGCCGTCGCCGCGGGCCCGGAAAAACGCGTACGGATAATAATTAGTACGGAACACCGTACGGCGTGCAGTATCGTGGCGCGGCGGTGCGGTTCTTTTACATCGCGCGGACGCTGCGGAGACTCGCGCCCGGCTCCTCGCGAGATCCGCCCGGTCTTCCGTACGGCATTATGTGCGTGCCTATACATGTATGTATGCGCGAGTTAAATATGCAATTATTATTATTATTATTATTATTATTATTATTATTTTTTCATCCCCGGCGGCGGTAAAAAAAAAAAATTTCCGCGAGTGACACTTTCACAATAATAATACGCGCGTACACGAGTGCGAGTGCACACACTGCGATATTATTACTGCGCGTATAATAATAATGATAATAATAACGACGCGCGGGACAAAAGGCGAAAAGAGAGAAAAAGACGACGACCGATCTCAAAAGCCGAGTGTATTATTATTATTATTACCGTGTATACGTATTCCAGCTTAATGAGTCGTGTCGCGCCGACGACGGCTGCGCCACTCGTCTGGTTTGTTTGCCGTCGTCGACGCGAAAAGTCGTTACGGGACCGGGCCGGGACAATCAAAGTCGTAATATGTATATGAGAGCCGGATATAGCGAAAAAAATAAAAACCTCGTCGTATAAAGGCTACTCGAGAGGATGAGTAACTGTCGCCGGAGTGGAGATGCGCGCCGTGAATAGATTGAACGCGACGTCGGCCGGGCCCGCGAGCTGTTTCGCGGTACAAGTGGCCATCAGACCTTTGTAATATTTTCTTTCATTGCGAAATAGATACACGGTGTCGAATAATTAATACCGTGTGTATTCGCCGTCTGCCGGGAAAAAATAATTATCGCCGTGTTTACCGGCCGCTGGTCCGAAACAAATTGGATACTCTTATGGTGTACATATTTCATGGTACGGAAAAAGAAAAATGCGCCTCTTACAATATTCATTGCTGTCGAACGGGGAAACACTTAAAAACGAGTCAAACAGAGGCTTAGTTCGAACCTATCTAACACGAGTGGACAGTTTGAATTTGGTATTCGTGATGACCCTATATCGTTTTCAATCAGATCTCCCTTCCGTAACTCAAGTCCTATGTCGAATCCTCGAGACTTGTCCGCCAGCTTCGGTCTGTCTCTTCAGATATTTGGACTTTTACGTCCTCCTCCGTGATGTTTTTCGTCGAACTATCGTGAACTAGGCGTTTTATATTCCACAGAAATTTTTCCAATGACATTTTTTGCATCTAAGAGATCTTATAAAACTTTTTTATCAACTAAAATCCCAAAATAATTTGTAAGTATGTTCGATTAAAATAATAACCAAAGTTTAATTACCAATTATCCTCAATCCTAACGGCGTAACGGTTACTTCGAAACAAGATGTTTCTGATCTTATCACTAAATCTTTTTCTAACAACTAGATATTCCTATAGTTTTTTTTACCACGTATTCTTAAGTCTTACGGATGTAAAATTCACCTACTTTGATATTTACCAGTAACTCAAAAAACTTAACATCGCCTCCTATCCCTTTATCCTAATTGCCTTTGAAATGTGTTATTCAAAGAAGCTGACAATAATTTGTCTGCTCCACTTACAAATATTTTTTCTATGTATTTTCGTCATTATGACTGTCTACTAAATAATTGGATTAAAGCATCTGTTATATTAATTTACAAGAAAGGCGGAAAACTTGGATTTGGGAATTATAGACCAATAAACTTAACTTCAGTATGTTCAAAAACTACGGAGCTTACAGTTTCTAAAGCTGTTATAATTTTTTCCCAACAACAGTGTCATACCTTTTACCCAACACGTTTTTTAACAAGGCCATTCACCATTGGTTATATGCTACCATTAGTAGATTGGCGGTCTAAAATTATTGATTTCTCTTCGTCTATTGATTAAATTGGTTGGGCTAAACCATTAGTAAAGTTCTTCACCGAAAGCTCCTTCTTAAGTTGTATTATTTTGGAATATATAATTAACTATTTGGGTAAATTAATATATTGAAATAATAATTTTGTCACTTCTGTGTTTTATTTTGTTCAGTAATTCTTGGAACATTATTCTTTCTGCCTATTAAGGAATCTTAAAATATTTTCGATTTTTATACTGAAAAGAACCCCTCTCGCTAGTGCTATTGTGTTAACTATGTCACTATGTGAGACATGAACTACCATAAAATTAGATGAACAAAAAATAGTTATGCTCGATAGGAAGATCCTATGATTGATATGATTTGTTTCAAAAGAAACCGTTATTTGAATAATAGACCAATTTACAGATTGGGGAAATATTTGGTGAAGTGGACATTTCAGCAACGATGAAATGTAAGCGTATTCGCTAGACAGGATATGCATAGCAAGTGCAAACCAGACATATGAGAAGCAGCAAAAATGGACTCTCAATAAAAAGAGACCATAAGAACGGCCAAGATAAAGATTGGTAGACATAGTTTGGAGGAGTCTACAATTTCTAGAAGTGATAAACTGCGACGAAATAGCTGATAACAGTGAAGCAAGGAGAGGAATGGATAGTTGCAACGAACGGCTTGAACGACCTATGTGTTAAACCTTAGAAGAAGCAGAAAATGTCACTATTTACTTCAATCGTTTCCTGTTATTTTAATGATACTACGTTTTGTACTTTCTAGCTCGTATATAATTATATGGTAATTTATGTTTATAATATAATATGGCTAATTTTCATATTTTAAGAAAGAAATCCATTGAGCTTTTATATTATAAGGGTTCAATTTTTGAAAAAAAGTAAATATACACGTGCTTGGTCTCTGGGAAATTTCAAATCTAACGGATCCACGTGCAGCAGCACGCAAATAATTGTACTATAATATTTCGTGTTGTATTTTTTTTTTCATTTTTCGCGTTTTGTATACATTTTTTTTTTTTTTTTTTTAATATTTTATCTCTCGTGTGCATACGCGCGCACCGGCAGCAGTGTGCCCTGAATATAATAATAATAATAATATTTTCTAGTCTCGCAGAGAACGAAAAAACTGCACAAGGAGAGGTGAGAGAGGGAGAGGACCGAAGACTACGACGACGGAAATACAGTTTTCTCTTAAATTGGATTTCTTTCTCCTCCTTTTCGTACTGTCCACCCCGCCGCTGCCGCCGACTCGAACCCGGTCCCGGCCATTAATTCCGGGACGTTCCCAAATTTCACTGAACTCCCGCCACCCCACTTCATCCCGTCGTACAACCGCCGCTGCCGCCACCGTGTGTAAGTGCGTTATATTAAAACGACTTCGTTTTTTTTTTTTTTTTTTTTTACGAGGAAAATATTTTCGAAGAAAAACGAAGAGAAAAAAAAGTCAAGAAAATAGTGCGCCGGGTGTGCGTCGGCAAGTCGGTGAGCGGGAGGGGGACTTCTAACGAGTGGTTGAGGGGAGCGGAAAAACGTCATACACGAGGAACAAACCATATTTCCAGAAAATATTTATAATACACACGCGACTGAATTTATTATTAAAACGACATTCTCTTTTTTTCTCCCCGAGCCTTTTTTGTACGCATATTCGTATATAATATATAATATTATTATATTTTTTTATTATTATTATTATTATTTTTATTATTATTATTAGTATTCGCGTTTCACCAAAAACTCCTCCGGGTTGAACGTCGTAATATTTCTGCGTGTGTATACCGTTTTCACGAGGGAAAAAAAATTCTCCTTTATTATTAAACTGTATTCGTATTTCACGTACAGGGCGTACATCTCTTGAGCGCTTTGAACCGTTCAATATTTGATGCAGTATAACACGTTCTGCACACCCCGTACAAACCGTTTTATGCGTTTTTTTTATATTTATTTCATTTTTCGCCGTCAGTGTGCCGCCGCTGATATTATACGCGCGTTGTAAACGAACAATATAATATCCGCATACGGATGAAACGTAAAAAAATAAAAAACTATAAGTTTTTCTTTTTTTAGTTATTAATCTGGTATATGAAAATATAAATTCCTACGCAGAGCTGCGTACAGTGCGTTAAACTCAAAATACGGACAATAACTACCGCAAACGTTATCGTTATTGTTTCGCCTGCGAGGCTAGCGGGAAAACTCTAGATCATTCATGTAAAATCACATTAGGCGTATGCGCAATAATCCAAATAGCAGGAAAAAATGAAAAACAGTAGACCGAAAATCAAATTTACTATTATTTTGAGTTTTTACGTTTGGCTGTTGGTAACATTATTTCTTGTCGTTTAGTTTTGGAATTTGGAAGAACTGTTCTTTTATACCCGAATATACGTACGTCAATTATAAAACTTGATTATGGGCACGTCATTATTGGTTCGCCGACGTTGGTTGCTTAATTTTAAAGTTTTAACCTCTATCGTATACCTGCAAGTCACCGAACCTATTTGAAAATCGTTTAATCTCAGTGCAATCGCGTGTACTGACGTGGCGAATTCTCCTTCGAGGAAACGTGGGACTACTATAATTATTTATACAGTAAATGTCGCGTTGGATAAATAAATGAACGCAATTATTCGTGTACCGACGATGAGGATGACCCCCGACGATTAGTCGACGGTTTTAACCAGCGAAGAGTATTTATGCAACTCGTAAATCAAACGTTTATTATATGAACTGAGAAAACCGATAGTTGAGCGTGCACGCTTCTGTAGCGTAACGATTATAAATGACCAGCGTATTTGTTTCAGATCCTTTATCAAATCCCAGCTTGTTTTACAACGCAGCGTTCAAAGATGTGAACATATTTATCAATATAGTGTTGACTACAAATCGACCGATCAATAGTATTTCCTACAAGAATGTTTTATTTTTGATTTCCTGGTTTATTTTCTCTACACGCTGTAATGCCTATCGTTATATTGATAGAATACTAAAATATGATACTGCAATACACATTAAACGACCAGTGATATTGTAAGGATCTGAAATTCGACCGCTAAGAAAATAGCCGAGAATACATTTTTATTTATTTCTATTGATAACGTTCGGAGAAAATAATATTTTAGAGATTATCAAAAATGGAAGAACATGACAGAGAAGCCAAAACTCGCTGTAATTACGGACAGTGCCGGAACAGAATCAATAGAGAAAATACCTCTAGGAAGACGTAGTAAACAATTATGTGAACACTCCAATAGGTGGATCGAATTGGAAGATTTTTAAAGGTTATACATCTAGAGCATATTATATAATACGAGAGACGTGACCAACTTTGTTGCTAGCCAGCCATACAATAAAAACTATTTAAAAATATCTATTAATAGTGAAAATTTCGAATTTTACTCAAATTTATAAAATCGTTTTTGCGGGACCCTGTTGACCCTTGTTTATTTTAGAAGGCACCAAAGAGCGAGCACAAATATATCAGCAGAATATGTCCGTCGGCACGTATTTATCATTTATTGTCGTCTTTTACGAAATCACAGGCTTAAGTGGATGTCATAATCAGAGCGAGTGTTTTCATTTTATAATGATATTCAATAATTTCGGCATTTTATTCCAAATGCGATATTATCATCATTGTATCGCACACCGCGTTCAAAAAGAGAAAACTGCCATATCGTGCGCGCGTGGAATTTTGAATTAGAATTTAAACGAATAAGCGTACCTAATGTCCGTTATATTTTTTTTCCATCCCGTTTTTATTTCAGTGCGTTCAACCGGATAATTTGCAAAAAAACCTCTCTAAAGCCGCACTATAATAATATACCTTCCCTATATACTTCAAGTATATAGTTCTTTTTAAACGGCACGGCCATATTATAATACAATATGCAATTTTTCGAACGCTTTTACACAATCCGGCAAAAATGTTTTCTCTATAGTTCCTACCATTGAAAAGAGAAGAAAAAAAAAATATACACACACATTCCCGTCAAAGTGCACTGCAGTAATAGGTTCCGATCCGGAGTCGAGGAAATTCGAAGAATTCCGCTCCCCATTTTAATAACGTTTCTGAACCTAACAGTTCCGTTTCGTACCGCGTACACGCGGCGAATCGATAACCGACTTCCTTTTAATTTACAAACATCACTATACCTACTTGTCAGAAACACTCGAAAAACGACACTCGCTAGCCGTTGTTCCGAAATAATGATTATTTATTTAAGTTTTTAAACAGGCCAGGCACAATTACATAAATTAGATGATAATACAAATAATATCTATCCTTCGTAAATAATAAAGTGAAATACGATATACAAATAATATTAAATACTTATACAGCCATCATGAATTAACAAGTATGAAATTACAATAAATTCTAAACGAGTTGGAAGTTTTGAACATAGAATCAAATCGATTTTTAATTCGCTCATGGTTTTCATAATTTTTTTTGTAATATTTGGGTGATTAATTATGTTTGTGTTAAGATAACATATATTTTTATACCTAGTATCACGAGTAAGACAGAAAAACGACTTAGGAACTCGAGACAGTCGATATTTCTGGATAAAAACTTGTAATAAAAGTACAAATCTTAAGTATTAAATGACGTTGTTCTAGTGTTTCAAGGTTAAGAATTTAAAAAAACGGAGAGTACAAAGAGAATTCGGTCCCTGACTTTGGAGCGTTTAAATGAGAGCGATCGTAAGAACTATTTTTAATTTATATTTAAAAGTCGGTCGGTACGGAGATCATATTATTTATTCATATTCACAAATAGAACGTGCCAAACAGCAATATAATATGGATTTTTGATCAAGTTCATCATTAAATTAAGCATAATTTCGATGAATGGAACCTAACATTTTGTTTGATCTGTTTATATCTGCTAATGTCACAGTCTAATTTAAGTTGAATGAAAATACGAAGGTCTTTAATAGGTTCCAACGTCCAGTATTTAACTATTTAGATTACAATTCAATTTTGAAATAACTCACCATCTGGAAAATGTCATCATTTGGCTTTCACTAATACTAAGAGTGAAATTATTGTTAACGCGCCTTTCATAGAGAGTATTTAAAAGTAATTCAGTTGCTGCTTGATTGTTAACTGTACGGAAAATTTTATTTTCGTTCTCGAAATCGTCTTGTACAGTATTCTCAGATTTTGGTATAAACCTGCAATTATAAAATACCAGTATCTCAAAATTGGCCGCCAAAATACCTATTTCTATTTCATTATTTTTTTTTTTTTGAAGCGAGGGAGGACTTTACACACTCATTTTACAGTGGTTAAGCTCAGCGGCGAAACGAACCTAAAAAAAACAAAAAAGTAACCCGGTAAAATAGTTTCTACCTATTTTTTCTTAATCAGTATATGTATAATAAACGAGTACCGGATATTATTATCATATTGAGCGCTCCTCCGTTTTTAAATCTTATAAAAAAAAAAAGCAAAAAGCAACCGCTGCTCCTAGACTCTACTGCGTTCGTTTCGGCGTTGGCTAAAGCCACCCTTCACATCCTTTCCCCCGCCTTGCCGTCCTATAGCCAAGCCGGTTCCGGGTATACTTTGATGACCTTTTCTATTCGCGGAATCGTCGCGAACTTCGTTTATTGTTTATTTTAATTTACGAGTCTCGATGGGGAAAAATAATATATTAGTAATCATAACGAAAGTGAGTGCAAAATTCATCGTCGGTTTTCAATTTTTTTTTTTTTTTTCCTTTGGTAAACGAGTATTCGAACGGCGGTGACGATAATGGGAAATAGTATTTATAGAAGGTGTGTAACGGAAAAATAACAGTCGATAATCGAATTTCGCGTCGCGTCGGTCGGACGTTCTATAGTTTGTGAAAAAAATTACCTTCCGCAAACATTGCACAGTAAGTTTTTTTTTTTTTTTTTTATACCCCCGTTCGGTTTTTTTCTCTCGAGAACAGCAGCCACCGCCGCCGAATCAATATTGACGATTTCCATACGACCGATTACATTATATACATATTTACATGCAACACGATCATATTATTAACGAGCGGAAAAATGTCCGCGTCGCATATACGTCCAATTTAACCTAAAACTAACCTCTTCCTTCGATCCGCCGATACGATTTTGCCGAGAGATTTTAAAGAATTATACATACCAAGTTGTTTCGACATCCAAATCGCGTGAACGTAAGACCAGACGAACATTATATTCGAATCCGTCCAGATCAGTTTTGTTCGAAAAGTTTCGAGGAGATGTGGTATTAGAGAAAAATGACGTGAGTTGGTTGGACAGAATGAATAATAATAATGACGGCATACTAAATGATGTGAATGAAACCAGAAAGATACTCGGCACGATTTGAGCTGGAAAATGGTATAGGACTTCGTTCTGATACAAGCAAATGAGCTTCTATACATATTATTATAGTTGAAGGGAGAGATAATTGGCAAAAAAGACCGAGAACGGTACGAAGAACATCAAAAAGATAATTTATTCTGACGCGGGACCGTTCAACTACAGAGAACTGAAGAGACTAGCCGGTGATATACAAACGTGAAGAGAATAATAGGAAACTGAAAATCCAACCTTAATCAAACCTTTGAAAAAACCAACCCTACAAAACAAGAAAACAACTTTTCGAATTAACACTCATAAAAAACAATAAACGTGTATCTTTAAGTTGGTTTCAAATCTCTAGATATAATCCCTAATAATATATTAAATTGTACTAATTATCTTGATTTTAAACTTACGCTAAAAAACAGGTTTTACAGTAATGTATAAGTTCCTTTGAAGAAAAAATCTAATGTTATTAAAATATTTGTTTATTTAACATGTATCCTTCTTTCATTATTATTATAAGTCTTTAGATTAAATTATTATGATATTAATAAGTTAACTTAAGTAAGTTAAAATATTCAAGTACTCTTGTTCTTCGATAAGAGGTTTCACCTCAGTGAAAAGCAATTCATGTTTTTTCCTCTCTAATCTTGTACATAATCTTATCTGTATCATACATATTACTAACAATAAAGAATTATTATAATATTATTATAATAGATCCCGTACTGCACGATCATTCAAGATTGTCAGTTTTTCGTGATTGACAGTCTTATGAATGTCAGGTTCGACATAGTTACATGATCAATCGTGAATGGCAATTAATTTTTCAGCTTAGATTGTTCGGAAACAAATGCTATCAAAAATAATGTATAATATATAGGTAAGTACATATGTTTTTGTGTTTATGTTATTCGTTTTATGTTTATTACGGACATAAAAAGTACATTAAAGTTAAAACACGTTTTAAATTATTAATAATTTATAATTTTGGCAGCAGATAATACAAACGAAAAAAAAACCCCGGATTCGGTGAAAAAAATGGTTTTGTACGTGACAAAGATTTGAACATTTTGTTTTGAATAATAACGCGTATCAACCGTTACTACACAATATGGACGTTCATAATATTTCCAATCACTGTAATTGACTACAAACAATTAAACGAGTTTGAAATTTATCCATCAGTCATTAAAAAAAGATTGATACTCATCAACATACACGGGCAATCGGTTTTAAAAATAGTTTTGTTTTTAATTGCAAACAAATGTGTACAGTGTATGTTATATACTTTGTTTTTTTTTTTTTTTTTTTCATTATATCATATCATATAAAAACAGTTGGTTATAAACAGAAGTCCATTGTACTAAGGACAAAATAACAATTTAAAAAAAAAGTCGAACATATTTCGTACGATTGGTGAGTCACTGTTGTAGGTGAGAAGTTAGAATATAGACGGGAATTTAATGTACATCTGTAAACAACGATAAACCTTTACTAACGAAAAACGACTCTGAGCGGAGTTCAGTTAATAGTGTTGCTTTGTCAACAATATATATGTCATATTGTGGTAAACTGATTACAACAATGTGCGTTTTCTTGACAATAATGATTGTTTAGAACAAATTAAAATAATAAAACTTAATAGTAACAAAACATAAATAAAAACGGTTGCCGATGACATTATTTTTAATCTTTCAATCTTTTTTAACCTAAAGGTTTTAATCATGATCTCGAATATTAATGAGAATTGCAAAAAATAACCGCTTCAAAGTACCACCCGGAGAATATTTCTTTTCAGAAAAGGTGCTATGTTTGATAATCAGATCAAGTTTTCTAGTAGAAAGAGTTCACATAAAAAAAATTTTTAAAAAATAAACATCACCGTAAAACCAGTACAATAAACGTCGCTATTACGTTCCGAATTTAAAAATGTTAAATTTTTTTTTTTCTATCCAAAAGTATAATGGGAACTTTTTAGTTTCCATTTATACACATCGAGAACGGACGAGAATATCAATGTAATACACAAATATCTTCACTCTTCAGAACGCACCGAATAGTGATTTCCGTTCAGCTGTAACGCGTGAACCGTTTACGAAACGTAAGGGACGTGTTTCAAACAAGCTTCCGGGACACCGCATCGCAAACACCGAGTTCGCGTGTGCGTCGACCGCACAAACCGACTCGGTGTCGGAAGCGATCGCGTACCGGAGGGGGGGGGGGTGGGTAAAAAGGGGGTGGGGAGGGTAGAAGGAGCCTCCGGGGTCGAACAGACAGAGGTACTGGAAGAAAGCGATATTTCGGTGGCCGGTCGACTGCCGCCGAACGGTAAAACGCAAGCGCCGTGGCCCGCGACGGCGGCGCCGGAATAAAATACTACATTACGTTCTACACACGAGGTGGGTCCGGGCGCGCGTACGTCGTCGCGTCGGCGCCTCCTCGGATGATACGATAGTACACTTTGTACGTAAGGCGGGGGGCGGGAAAAAAAGAATACCCGCCGTGGAAAATACGCGCGGATACTTTTTTTCCATTTCCCCTCTCTCACTCGCTCTCGCTCACTCACTGCCTGTCTATCTGTCTCTCTCTCTCACTCTCTCTCTCACTCTCTCTCTCTCTCTCGCACCGCTCGCCCGTTCGTCACCGTGGCGTACACCGCGGTACGCTCGTACCGCTTTATCGTGTATTCGCGGGCGTCACGCACGCGCGCCGGCACATGTGCGCGTGAAAACGAAAGCCCAGTCCCCGCCTCCGCCGCGCGCAAAGACCGTCCGCGTATGGGAACTGATATTAGGTGGGTATCCGCAGCCAACAGACGCGGGCGCGCGTGCGATACCGTGGTGCCGGCTGCGCACGTATTCCCTCCACCCCCCTCTCCCCGTCGCCGATTCGGCGGCTCGCCGCGCCCGCGATCTCACGATAGACACGACGCGTATAGGTCCGCGAAATCCGGCGGGCGGACGGCCGAGACGCGACTCCGGGTTTCGCGTTCCCCGTGTACGTTGGCGTGTTCGTGTCTCTAGACAATCTAAACGCGACGTGATTATATTTGCGCGTAACCGACGTCGCGTCTCGCGGAGGCGGGTCCGCGGAAACGCGCGCGCGGGACCGCAGCCGCGGCACGGAACGACGTGGCGTGGGGAAAACGTGTGCGGGTGCACGCCGGGAAACGTTTAATTACCGGAAAACGCGCGGGAGCGGCGGCGGACGCGCGGCCGGCCGCCGATAATAACACGGCGCGGGAGACCGCCGCGGACGGAGACCTGTTGCGGCTTAAGTTTCGTCGGGCGCGCGCGCCGTTTTAATTTGTTTACCCCGCGCCGCGCGTCCGTCCCGCGTCACCTGCCCGCCGCCGCGGCCGTCTGAGAGTCGGTGATTTTTTTTTTTTTCTTTTTAACGTTTCTTGTTGTTATTATTATTCGGCGGCTCCCTCCTCCGCGGCGCGATCGCCGTTATTAAAACGCGCGTATAATAGGGGCGGCGCGGTGTCGGCGGAGGAGAGGAAAAGTGCCGCCGGAGAGAGAGGGCGCGTGAGACAGCGCGCGGGCGTGTGCGAGAGAGAGGGCGCGAGCGGGCTTGCGGACCGGCGGGCGCGAATCAATTAGAAAGACTATACCCTACCCCACTGCGGCGGCGGCCGTCTATCGCCCGGCGGTGTATAAATACGCGCGCGGGCAAGACGCATTTAATTATCTCGGGGCGGAAAATGTTGGCCAAGGTCGGGGTTACGCCACCGCCGCCGCGGGTTAACGAACTCGGCGCCGCGTCCCTTTCTTCTCGATAACTGTGTCAGCCGGCCGTCGCCGCCGCCCGCCGTAATAATAATAATAATAATAACGATGATGACAATAATGCGTTTTAACGACGTCCGCCGCCACGTCGCGCGCCCGTCGGGTCGGCGAAAGTTTTCCCGCCGCCCGTCGTTGCCGGCGGCGTACCGGCGGACGTCCGCGGCCGGCCGTTCGTTTTCCGATGACGGCGCGTGCACCCGTACGGGGCCGCGATAGACGCGCCGCGGAAAACCCGTGCACGCGTATTACGGGCACCGACACCGCAAGAACCGAACCGCAGCGGCTTTCGGCCGCGGCGACCGGACGGCGCGTGCATTTCCCGTGTGCGACGTGCGCGCGGGCACACCGCGACGCGGCGCACGGCCGCGGCCGGCACCCTCGCGCGCGACGCCGCCGGTTTTTCGTCCCCACACGCGCGCACACATACACGCGAGCAGCACACTTTCGCCGCCACCGCCCGGGCACCACGCCCACGCGCCTCGCGAACGGCGACCCGTCGTCTCCCGCGCGCGCGAATCGATAAAAAGACACAAAGATGGCGCCCGCCCGCCCGCCAAAACCGCTCGCCCGTAAACGCGCACGCACGCGCGCACGTACGTATTGTTGTGCGTATGCGTGTGCGTGTGTGTGTGTGTGTGTGCGCGCGCGCCCGCGTGTGTATACGCGTACACACGCGGGCGCGAAGACTCCGGGCGGCGATGTAACGACGAGTAGGTGCCCGCGTAATATTATTACGTACGCGATATAATAATAATAATAATATTACGTTCCGTCCGCGGCGGATAGGAGACGCGATAATAAGAAATCGCGCGGGCCCCCGTCCGCCCGCTCCCTCGCTCGCCGACCCCGGGCCGTACACCTATTCCATTACAATACACGTATAACAAGTATACGCGTATAGCGCGGGCGCGGGAGGAGCGGATCGCTAGCGCACCGCCGCCGCTCGCACAAAACGTCGTTCACCGGTGGCGTCCCTCGTCCTACGGTCGGCGGCGGCGGCGGCGGCGGCGGAGGCCGCGAACCGTTCGTCGCGCCGCGCGCGCGGTGCACCCTTCCGTGAAATTGATTGTTCAATATTTCCCGGGGTTTTTCCCCCGCGCCGCCGCGCGCCGTCCCCGCGGACATTTTTATTTTCGTTTTCCGCCGATCCGCTTCGATCCGCGTCGCAATGATATTATCATGTTTCATATTATTATGTCGGTACACGCCGCCCGCGCGGTTATCGTGTACGTGCGATTTTCGGGATTTCGCTGCCGACGAACGTTTCCGAACGGGTACGAATCGCAACGGTCGCCAGATAAATGGCCGGTCGACCACCGGTGGTTCTCAGCGATTCAATATAGTTGGACAAAAAATAAATAATTATAACAACGAGCACCGCGCTCCGGACGTGAACGCGGTTCTACGATGAAAAATGCAAACGGATGATCGAAGAAGACCCGCTTCGGGAGGCGGTCACTGTGGAGACCTGCGCCGTTAAGACGGGACGGTTGCGTTAAGAGAGATTCGTAGTTGTTGGCATGACAAACGGAAGGAAATAGCAGATGACGGTTGAGATTCCCGTGTTTGATTACTCTATTTTCGTCAATCGCGTATTAAATCTGAAGCCTGAAATACGCTAGACCCGTACATCTATGAATTGTATATTATCTTATTTGGCCTCTGTCCGTATTGTAAACAAATCCTTCCTTCGGTTTAACGATGTTTCTCTCATATTTCATGTCGCTGGATCCGTGCATCTCGCACGAGGTCTCCCCGAACCGCGGCGGTACCCACTACGCCGCACATTAACTGATTGCAAGCGGCCCGCACTAAAATTAAATTGGGCGTTCTAAAATCTATAAATCCCAAAGAGAGAATGAAATAAAATACTTTTTTTGTGGTTCTAATAAATGCAATAACTATTATTCGTCATATCTTACTAGTTTTATTTATTTTATCTTTCTATGTGAGGACGATTTACTGCGGTTGTCAACATTAAAAACACCAGTAGACATAAACAAGATAATAAAAGCAACAGAGACGTTCCGCCCACCAACGTCAATAAACAAAACCAAATCAAATAACCAATATCAAAGTAATAAATAAATAAAATTAATACGTATAATTCAATAATAATTTTTCTTACACTGTAATAATAAATACATTTATTTATATGTATTAATCGTAATACACGTTTAAATTGATTATTATCATTGTGTCAATAAATATATTTAATAAAAAAATGTATGTGGCCCGCAAATATTTTCGAAAAAGTATTATTTGGCCCTTTCCAAAATACTAGTGGGTACAACTGCCCTAGACTTTAGAGGTCATTTACCATTCATTTCTGCAACCGGTATCCCTATACCCTGTTTAACAAATACATACGTGATCATTCAAGTCATCTATACTTCCAGCGAACGAGAGCATGTTTGGCCTTTGATAGTGTCTTCAACATAGACCGAGTAACTCGATATAATTAGTCTGCGATTAAAATGTTAACCGAATGATAATTAAATCGCACTTCTATTTTAACGGAAGATAGCGATGGTTTACATTGTAACCAGAGTTTGAATGCTATCTAAACTGGCGATTGATAAAACGGTGTGTGGTGCGCCGCCAGACCGAACACCGAAATTATCGTTTTCGCATATTTTCTATTGGTATATCTTTGATGACGAGGAAGAAGGACAAAAAACCATTTTGGTATAGTTAACAATACAATAGGAAATTAAATGTTTAAAATACTTGTACAGAAACTAATACACTACATAAACTAATTTTGAAAATACGTGGGTACGCATTGACATATTATGACATTTAGACCAAAAAGCAAAGGTGAAAAACTGCATTAGGCAAAAAACTATATATATATATAAAATAAAAAAATGCCAATAATTGACTTAAACCTTTCTTTCCTGGGACCGAAGACATACTTATATACGGATTGTCTTTATATTATACGTAATTCAAACGGGATCAGCGACGGGGTAGCGATACACCGCGAGGGAGGTTAAAACGTATAATATAATACTTATAATGATCCCTGAAGGGTATACGATCGTGAGGCGGTATGCGAGGGTTTCCCGCGGAGCCGGGCTTCAGTATATACTTACAATACGAATATTATAAATTCAATGACGGCTTAAAGTTTTACAGTGGTTTTCTTTTTTTCTGGTGTGTTTTTTAATCGAATTTTTACAACGGGGAAAAGTACAATTAATAGCCTCGGTTTTTCTTCTTTGATACCTAAACCAACGCGATTTATACGAAAATATTTCTACCTGTCTAACCTGTAGCAATAATTAAACCATAGTGTCCATTTAACTACACTTACAATTTGTTACGAACCGTACGAGTTTCATATAATTTAAGACTTCACGTAGTACTCGCATTTGGATATTGTGTCACACTCGAGATATTTAAGGTAAGGCGTTAGGTCGTGTAAGGTCGCGTGGTTTGAAGAGGGAATAGGAACATCGACATTTTTATGAAAAACTGTGAAATTATTCATCTCAAACATACGTCACACCATACGTCAGACCTTAGATTTATGAAACCGATTACTTTCTTAAATTTTCACCATAACCTGGTTTACGCTTACCTAATTCTAAAATACCCTATTGTTCATTTTAGGATGAACAATTATTTTCCTCCGTTCGCTTAATTATTCGTACCGAATTATTTGTACGAAAATGACTGGCGATAAAAGTTTTTTTTTTTAACTATTTATTTAACACGAAGTTTAAACAGATAATTCTCTCAAAAAAAAAAACAATAATAATATTTTTATCGCAGTAACTATTATTAATATTGTAGTTTGTTTTAAAAATGAAATCTCTGTCTTTATTATATGACTATATACAAAGAGAAAAAAACCGCTGCTCTCAATGTCGGATTACTGTAACAGCTCGTTAAAGCGTTTAAATGGGATTTGTATTATTAATGAACTCCGCGCCATAGGAAAGGCGAAGGACTACACGGATAATGATTTGTATTTGTTTATCTTGAAAGAACACCGACCTTATACGAACTCGAATGAATTTCCAAATTGTTCAATTGAACCGTAGATCAGTAGTTTTTCATATAAATTGTGTTACAACCGCTCACAAAAACCCAAATTATCGATTACACTAAATATGTTTGAATTACTCCAATTCATTAATGTTTACGCCCTAAAACATCAATAATTATCGATTGCAGTAAATAAATAATATCGATATTTGAGTTAGTTTAATATTGTATCATTTAACGTACTACATTTTTGCCATTCGAAAAGTGTTAAAAAAAAAACCCCCTTTTTCCTAGTCACTGCAATATAATAATGTTCGAATAGTACGATATACGTATTCAGACCGGACAATGAACCATCGACGAAATTTTACCGACCCAAACAACACGTCAATATTGCGCTAAAACATTTAATTTGTGCGTAGCGGTACTACCAAAAATTAAAAATAAATATGACTGCTGAATTCGAATCGACAACGGTGATCCGCTTTTATTATACTCACTATAGTCAATATAGGAAGATTATGGTGCAGGCGTTCCTATCGTCCCTTACTATTTTACTATGGACATTCACATCCAAGACAAACGCGACGGACTTTGAAGGACGTCTTTGTCGAGACCTCTTAAACCGACTATTTTATTACAAAGTGGGTAATATGTTGACGGTAGGTCTGCACGATATCGGTCCACAACCAGCAGAATTATACGGGCGACACACGACCGGTGTGTTCGCGATACTATAATTAATATTCGACCGATAATACAACCGTTTTTAGCGGGGACAATTTTCACTAAACTACACGCAAAAACGGACGAAACACTATTATCATTCGTAATCGTCTCGTTTGTACGCCTATTGTATTACACGGTATGTCGTTGCGATCCGAAAGACGTTCGCCCGGTATTGATGGAATCAACTGTAACGAAAATCTCTCGCATATACCCGGCACGGCGTGTCGTGCGAGACTGAGGGACCGACGAAAGACCGAGGGGCCCAAAGTTATTGTAATCTACGTGAACCCCTGCACCCGTTGCCCCCCCCCCGTAAATTAATTCACGGGCATACCGCGGTACATAATTTATAATAAACCCTTTTGTATAATGAATCGACCGTATGTTACCGCCGGTTCCAAACATATTATTATAGTAATTTTATTCGGATACGTGTGGAAAATATTATTATTTCAATGACGACTGATCGACGAAGAAAATTACGTTTAAATTAAAAATACAAAAACATACCTACACTAGGTATATTATAATAGTGATGAGAAAAATCCGGTTCTCGAGTCTCGGGTTCTTTTTATACCATTAGGTGCGTTGATTTATAACAATATGCACATTATACAATAGGCAAACAAAATCCACGGGTGCGGGGATACATTTTGGCGGTATCCCACAAGCGTCAGCCAAATATTAACATCGAACGGGCCATCTGTGTTATTAGAAAACCAATGATTTGATGGGAAAATCAGTGCGTCAATAAAATATTGTATATATTATTCTGGGTATCTAAATAAAATACATAATATAATCGAATCGTTATATTTTATAGTCACGAAACACGATGATAGTATGAACTATGAATGTCCAACGAGCTATGAAAAAATGACCGCTAAAATGACTGCTCTTGTCGCCTCTCTGGACATATCACTAACGCTCTTAGCGTACTAACCTCTTCTGCTAGGTTGCATAAACGTTCATTAGCGATTTACAGAGCATTTAACTCATTACTGGTCCGTTAAAAAAAAATTAGCTGTTGCTTGAACGCTCGTTCAAGGGTCTGTGTAATTTCTTTGCTACTGGACCTGTACCCACAAGTGCAATTTTGTGTATGAAACTTTTACGGATTCGTTAATATGTGGCGATAAGAATCATAATTTCTTTCTAAAACTGTTCTATTTCCAGTTTCTGGATCATTGCTATTGTACAGCTTAGTTATTTCCTCCCAAGACTGGTTTTTTTTTTCCATTAACAAAATCAGTCTATAACGCATATTAATATTTACATTGCTTAGCATATTATAATTGATAATTAAGTTAACCTGTCAAACAAATACCTAAATATTTTCAACTATGTCCATGTGTGGAATTACCAATTCCATTAATGTCACTTTTTTCGTTCAGTAAAGTTTTTCTGTTTTACCTTTTTTGGATTCATCAAAGACCAAACAAATATTATAATATAAATTGTGGTTCGAAAATTTTTTTTCAAATATTTTTTTTATTACTAATTAACACTTGATAATGTAATCAGTATATGTAATCAAATAAAATATGATATAATTTATTTGATAACCACGATTATCAATAAAATATAAATCTTTTATGCAACTTAATTTTGTTTTACATACCATTAAAACGTTACAGTCTTAGTTAATTACAGTCTCGTTAATAAAGATACAGACTGATATTTACACAACCCACCCTTAGTAGTTCCGTCATGATATAAAAAAAATACTTTTTACGGTACAGCGTAAAATATAATATATTGTATACGGTAATTTTGTTCCATAAACCGTGTCCAACGGCATAGATTTAAAATTAAAGTTACTTTGCTAAACACTTGGAGAACTAGTGTCGTTTTACTAGTTTTTACACCAATGTCGGCTGATTCAGAATAATAACTTTTACGGTCACGTCGACAACAGATTATAGCTCGTTGGGCGTTCATATACTATCTTAATTCGTGATTATAGTTATAAAAAATGTGAATTCAATAGAAATATTAGAAAATTAGAGAATAAAACTCATTGGTTTTCAGAATTAAAAAACTGAAATTCGAATTATTACTATGAAATCGGATAACAAGATTTTTCTGAATTCATAATTTTTGATCGTTTATTTTTTTTTTTTTTTTTTGTGAACGCGTAGGTTATTATTTGTATTCATCATGCGCTATATTTCGGGCAAATCTCAGCAGCGATTATTATATAGGGGGGGGAGGGTGATTGGTATATTTCCCCTGGGTTTGTAGTTTTTTACGATTTAATACTGTACGGGTAAAGTAAGTATTTCGGTGAAAATTTCAAATAAAAGTCACTTTCTACGTGCTTCCGTTCTGACAGAAAACTCAGAAAATGACGGAAAATGGTCGAAAAAATGGCTTTATTGTCCGCCGCTAAAAGTTTATTATAATCGTCCCGCGGGAAAAATATAAAATAAAAGTTACTCGTACAGCAAACAACCAAAACTCTAAGAAGGCGTCTACTGTCTCGGTCTATCAACGTGGGAAAATAACGTTACTGAGGAAATGCTTAGAACTATTAATAAAGACGATAAAACGAAAACTTCATTTATATGTTAAGTATGTGTTAAGTAATATTATGCCCAACCTCAGATTAAAATCAAGACCTCCTCCCCCGAAACACAACAAAGGAACCAGTATTATCAAACTTTGAGGGCTCAAAGGAACACCGTAACAACAGATATTATAAATCTCGTGTCTGACCCAAATAAGGGTGCACAAGGTACGGATCTACTACGAGATGTATGATCCGTACTTAACAGAATCCGTATTGGGCACGATGATGTTCAAATGCGGTTTAAAGGCCCTGCGTGCGACTGTGGTTACAACAACCAAACAATACACCATAATAATATATTGTGATAGATTGCTCAAAGAGGAAGTTTAGTCGAGGTATTAGTGGAATTCGTGCAGCGAAAACCGATACATTAGAATTGATTCAAGCATTAGAGACATTAGCTAATGAAATATCTGTGAATTTTAACTACACGTATTTATTATTATTTTGAGGTTTATTTTTCTGTTGAAATAGATTTATATTTTGACCCATATTAGGAATTTTTATTTTTGCAAGTACATTGTTTCAGTTAACTTGTCGCAACAATTGTATTGGGCAAATTATTAAATTTGCAATCATATCATAATACCGTTCATAGCGATTTATGTCGATTTGTACGTCACCCATACGATAGAAATAAAATAACCGAGAAAATAAATTGCGGTGATGTACAATTTGAGAAATGAAGAGTTGAAATAAAATAATTTAAAAAGCAAAATATTTAGAAAGCGCCGGTTGCTCTTTTTCTGAAAAATTTGTTCAACAAAACAGTCACAGCCATGTTAGTTTTAATTTTTTTTTTTTTTTTAAATATTTAATTTTTTCGTTTGACGATTTCAACTTGAACGTTTTGATCACACGTGAAAAAATAAACCAGGAATGAGCAGAACAATCTATAGGTGTTATAAAGAAAGGAAATGTACTTACTCATTGCATCGTAATATGCAACGATGTATGGCTAATGCCTAATAACATCGGTAGCAGTATAGCGCGGTACCAAATGGGTAGGTATTTACACATGCATACCTATAACCTAGGCAGTGGTAACAACGGTAAATACAGGTATATATTGTAGGACTTGCATCGGGGGAGAAAGAGGGAGGGGCGCACACAAGTCCTGTATAGTAGGAGGAAAACGTAATTGCATTTCCCCGCGTACTGTAATACGAGTATATTATATATATACAGGGTGTGCGCGCGCGCGCCGCGCGCTCGTGTGTGTGTGTGTGTGTGTGTGTAGCCCCCTCGTCGCGGTGACGTCAGTAAAACTACGCGATGGCGCCACGGGGGTGGCGGGAATATTCTTATTTCCGCGAAATTCAATTTTCTTCTTAACCCGCCGCGCCGCCGCCGCCGCCGCTGCCGCCGTTCCCGCCGAGTCCCGCGATAGTTCCCGACTCCGCGCGCACACACGACACCGCGGGGACCGGCGCGGCGGCGTGTATATAAAAGGTGAGGTTACGCGGCGGCAGTCGCCCCTCTCTCTCTCTCACTCGCTCTCTCTCTCACTCACTCAATCTCTCTCTCACTTTCTCTCTCTCTCTCTCTCTCGCGCGCGCGCGCGCCTCGCCGTCCCCTTAAACGGATTATTGAATTATTCAGACAAGTTGTTCGAACCCGCCGCCGACTCCGCAGGGGAAAGGACGGGAAAACTGCAGAGCAGAGAGATGTACAGGGTGGCGGACAGATAGAGAGAGAGAGAGAGAGAGCGAAAAAAACCGTCCGCGAGTTCCTTAGGTGCGGCGCACACCCCTGCAACGACCGCCGAGTATATATAATATAATATATACACCGCGCACGTGTCTTTTTTTTTCTTTTTTAGATTTAAAAACTTTATTTTCCGTTCGTTTTACTTAGTTTTCTCCGGTGTTTTTTTTTCCGGTTTTTTTTTTTTTTTTTAATACTCCGTTTTCATCTCGCGCGCTCACACAGACACACACACACGTGCATGCCGTACCTACGCGACCGTATATATTATACGGAAAATATTTACCTTTCCGCCGGTCTCTTGGAGCGTGAACACATATTAGCATTTTTTTATTATTTTTTTCTCTCTCCGCCGTCTCGTCACCTGTAATTCGAACGACCTCTGCTCCGTGTGCACGGTTCTTATACGTATATTATTATTATTATTATTATTATTATTATAGAGTAGACTCGGGTAAAAAAAAAAAAACCCCTAGCGCTCGAGAACTTATTATTTTTACCCTCGTCCTTATAAATATATATGTGTATATAAAACATCGTATACCCATACATATTATAGTGTCCGTCCGCATTCGCCGCGTTTAATGGGGGCCCTTGTTGTCCGAGGAGACGCGTACCATACGCACTCGACAACGGAAAAAAAAAGCGAAAAAAAATACCGCGTCCGCCGGTGTTATTTTCCTCTCGAAAACGGTCGCATTGTGTCGCGACGCGGAGCGCGAGTTCCTGGTCCCGTCGCCGTCGCGCTCGTGCGCACGTAATACCATAACTAACTGTGCACATGTTTCCCTTTTTTTCTTTTTCACCCGGCTATTGTCGGCCACTCGAATATCTCAAGGCCGGCACGAACACGACGCGTCTGCGAGAGTTTTTTTCGCTTTTTCGCGGGGATTTTTCCCGGACGTCCGGAGACGAGCGCAATACTTTGTACGCACCACCGTCCCGGCATGGCCGTTCAACTTTATGGTATTAAAATCCGGCTCAAATGTCCGTACGTGTATGTGTACCGTGACGTGATAAAATGATTTTACGCGAGATCAATTATAGAGGCGGAGAAAAAAAAAGAGCCGATACTGCCGATGGCGGTTTTGTCACCTTTACGGTTGGGAAATCGGGAAGGTATCCTACCTTTATTATTAATTTATACCTGTTGTAGCGATAAACCGTTGCTGGCGAAATACGGTTCTGTGAGAAATTTCGATTCCGCCAAAATCTGAATTTAAAATAGACGAACATACTTCGCACGACTGGTGGGCCACTATCGTAGACGAAAAGTTACTAAGGTAGAGGGGAAATTTAATGTACGTATATGCGTACTCAACGATAAATAATTACTAACGAAAAACGATTCTGAGCGCAGTTCACGGTTACACATGTTTTGATACACCGTAATATTTACGAATTGAAAATAATACGTTTTCTAAATTTTCCCGTTTTTCCTACGTTTTTTCCCAGTTTTTCCTTTTAATTATGAAAACCTCTTGGGAAAAAAAAATGACCTCCCTAAGTATCTCCCCACAAAAATTTCTTTTCAAAAAAACTGCTACACTTGAAATCTTGATTCTCAGTGGATTTAGATTGATAATAGAATTGGATTGTCAACAATCTATAATATGTCATATTGTGGTAAAATAATTGCATATACATTACAAAATTTATTTCATAATATCGCACTTATTTTCCCGTTTTTTCTATACGTGTTTTCCCGGTTTTTCTTCTGTTTTTCCCATTAATTAGGAAAACCAAAGCAATGACCCCCTTAAAATACCACCCTAGTTAGATTTCCTTTCAGGAAAAGTGCTACTATTGTATAATTATTCGGAGAAAAAGTTAACCACAGAAAGAAAAACAAACATCATTGTATATATTCCTCATTCCGGAGTGAAATTAACGTCGAAACGAATTAAAACAAATGTTTTTCCACTGATTCCTTTCTATACAAAAGCCATGCCTATGCACTTAGTAAAATCAATGCGCTACCCGAAACCCACCCCAGGAACTGAAGGACGGAACAAAATTTCTGGTCGAAAAATTGTTTACAGACATGCAAAAATTGCATGCACATTGTGAAACTATTATATTCCTCATTTCATTAAAATGCACTTTTGTATTTAAAGAACAATATTGTCGCGTTGTTTTCGCGATTTTCGTGTCGACGGTTGGCCAAATGTGTGTTATCGTGACCTTTGAAACGAAAACGAGTAGCACCGTGGCCGTCAAAGGTCGTACAGGTCTTCGAAACTGTTCTCGTGTGTGTGCTACGCAGTGGCGGTTTACGAAAAGAGGGGAGTACGCTGTACGGACCATTGAAATGTTAAAAATAATTTTTAAACTTTACAAAATTGAAAACAACTTCGGAACCTTTAAAGAAAATCGATTGGATTTTATTTCGAACTCGTCTTGTCTGTTTTTAAGGGTATAATGATTATTATATAACTTACCTACGCTAAAATTCGTACATTATAATCTTTTTGATAACCTCGGAAAACGGAGGAAAAAATGGCTCGTTAAAAAAAAAAAAAATCCATTTTGACATAATGCTATACGTTCGAAAACGGGGTCGAAAAGTTTACGCGTTATTATATGAATTTTCGTTTTCAAAAGAACCTACTCGGTCAAAAAAAAAAAAAACATATACCTTTATGCGCGCATATAACTACGGTATATAGGTAGTGAGTACTATATTATTATATACTTCTACTATATACTCGCATTATAATAATAATATTTTGCGTACATTTTTTTTTATATATATATATATGTTTATACGCACGCAGTTCTCGTTGTGGTTGCAGGATGGGGGGGGAGGGGAGTTTGACATTTCCGTCGCTGACGGTTTCCCATTGGTTGTGACGCGCTCAAACACACACACACACACACACACACTCGTATACGAACACTCTGTGTACGGATTTATGGTTTTCCTTCTTTTTTTTTCTCATTTTTCAAGAGTACACGACCACTCCGCCGCGCGTTCCTCTGCCACGCGTTTTTACATCACGTATAAAAAATAAACAAAAATAAAATAATAAAAAAAAAACCCTTTCCACAGCCGTCTCCGCGGTCCCTTCGACAGGTCTCCCAGCCGTCTCGGGCTGCCGCATTCGTCCCGGAAAACTGTATACGTATATACATATATTTGTATAAACTGGCGACGACAAGAGTTGCGAGGGAAAAGGCGGGCGAGAGGAGAGCGAAAAAGAACCCGAGGAGAGAGATAGTATTATTCCTTTATGGATGTTTTCGATTAAATTACTTCGGAGACGGCAACGGATTGACAGCGGTATTAATAAAATCGGAATACGCGAGTTCGTCGTGCGATGTCAGTTCGCGTTGAAATACATTGGAAGCAATGCCACCATCAACACCACCGCCATCGTCGTAGTGGGGTGCCGGGTAGTTGTTCGAAAATGATAAGACATTTTTATCACTAATCGCCTACATGTACATCAACGTAACAGAATGAAATATCTCAATTTTTTGAAATGTTATGAGTACATTGTATTTATAATATACGGATTAAATGCTATTACGCTATTAAAGTAATATGTTTTACTATTGGTGATACAGTTGTAGGTTAATTTTTGCCGAAAACGTTTTCACATAACAGTGTTGAACATGAAATAAAAGCAAAATTCATAATGCTAGAATATTTTCCCAAGAAAGACATTTTTTACAAAGAAACAAAACATTTACTATAGATGCAGCTAGTTAGAATATTTGTTGAAACAATTATGTAACTATAATATAAGACAACATTTATTAATACCCACATGTCGGAAAAATGATTTATTTTATAATTTATTTAAACATTTTGTATATAGATTGATGTTATTTAAATCATTTGAAATTTATGATAACTAATTTACCCCACAACAAACTTAGCTTCAAAAGGTAAATACGTTTTAATTTATTTAAATGTAATGTATTAATTTATGTATTTATGTATTGATATTATAGATTAAACAACGTTTTAAGTTTATAAGGTCTTATTGTAACCTATAAGATAATATTGTATAAATGATGAAATCAGTGCAACGCATATTTAAAATGTCAAATTATTTTATATAAAAAATAAAAAAATATTATGTTGGTAATGGCAACATTTCAAAATTATTGTACTCGAGACTCTTATCATTTTTCGAGCTACTGGTCTCCCGTCGTAGTGGTCGAAAAAAATATCACAACTCTGACGTAGGTACATAATAATACGTACAGTTCGAGATGTATAGACCCTAAAAACATATAAATATTATAAAAACAATATACTGCTAATGGGTGTACCTCTGTTTTAGGATGTAAATGCAATGGTAGGATACATAGAGTGTATTATAGTGTATATTTATATTTTTACGTAACGATTAACCATTGCTAACGAAAAACGATTCTAGTCTATAAAATTAGTCGTATTTTTTCCCTCGTTGCGGATGGAACCCATAAATCAACAAAAATTGCCAATTTTTTTCGGTTTATTAAAAAAACTACAAGAAAAATCGAAAATTAATCTTCTCAATGTATTAACTAAATCAAACACGAGACATGGAAGTTCCTATAAAGTTTTTGATTGGAACAATATTTTTAGTAAAAAAGTTGTTTACAAAAATGAAAAAATTTATGAAAAAAAATTCACATCAAAATAATACCAATACATTCCCGACTTTGCTCAGAATTTTTTATCTAATACGTTGTGTACTTGCGTGTGCGCTAGTAAAAAAAAATAGGATGGATAAAAACCGTAGCATATCTCGCTACGGTTAATTTGTCTAAACGCCGCCGCAAATTATAATAATATATTGTGTGAACGGTTTTTTCTGATTATAATATTAAATAGAAAATGGCTGACATTGTTGATCTGTGTGCCACTGTTTTAGGAGAGTATTTAAAGTAATTTAATTTATATTATTACGTAACAATAAACCATCACTATCGTAAAACGATTCTGAGCGGAGTATTATTAACTACATTGTTTCCCTCGTTGTCAAGGGAACCCAGAAATCAATACAAATTAGATAACAAATTGCCAGTTTTTTCCATTTATAGAAACTACAAGAAAAATTAAAAAATGACCGCCGCTGTAAAGATTATTTCTTGTAGAAAAGTTACGAGCAGATACAACAAATAAAAAACTTATTATCGTAGTTAAACGAATAATTCAATCCATTCAGTCCCTTTTTTCTAAAAAAAGAAAAAAAAACGATTGTATCGTTTGTTTGAATTACAAGACCAAATATCATATGCCCTTTGGCAGTAGAATTTCGGGATATAAAATAGCCTAAAATGTTTGGGGTAAAAAACGCTATATCGACCTCCAGAATAAAATCTGCACATATACTTACAAAACGTATGCAAAATACAGATCGAATATAATTACAGTTTAATAATTTACTGTGAAACAATAGAAAGTTATAAAAGAGGACTTCATATCCACGTAATTTATTTTCGTCTTGCACAGCCGGGACAATTGTATGCTATTGTTTTCAATATTAGAGTGAATTTTTACTATTATTATCAAATTCTGTGTTCCTTAATAATTTAATTTTACTGGCGAATCATAAACATTTTTAAATTTGGACATTTCACACAACTCTACTCGAAATATCTTTCTTAGTAAATAAAATATCGACAAAAACACCGATTTCTAAATTCACGGATATTGTACGAACCTACAAGTTTGATATCAAAGTCAATCAATTCACTGCAACACATAAAAACCAACAGCGTAAAATTTTCCGCGCTGCACGAAAAATGTGTTGTATGCTGTACGTTTGAAAGACATTCACGCACTTACGAGTCACGAGCAAAATCGAATTACGTAATTTTAAAATTGTGTAGTAAAAACATAATAATTGCTCGCGATTTGGAAATGAGATAATCACAATTAAACGAGCAAATCGGTATAATCAAATTTTCGATATTAAATTAACCGAATAAATATTGATTGTTTCATCGGCATGCAATAATATACATTTACGATTTTAGATTCTAAGTGAAGCGAGGGTATGTATTGGTTTTAGGTATTTATTTATTTAATATCTAAATATTTTATTTGTTATGCTTAATATTGTATGTTAGGTTAGTTTGGTCGATGTCGAAATAAACAAAATAAATTGGTTTTGCAATTATGTAGGTAATATATATATATATATTTTTTTTCATACAGCGTACAAAATTTCTCCTAGAAATCTTGTTCCGACCAAAATATGGAAAGAAACCTTTTTTGTTAAATTTTGGCTCTGGATGATACTTTATAAAGGTCATTATTTTGAAATTCTCATTAATAATCGAGATAATGAGGAAAAGCTGGTTCTTTTGTTTAAAAAGATTTGAAAAAAAAAACTTGTCATTGGCAACCGTTTTTATTTATTCTTTGTTATTATTAAGTTTTTATTATTTTAATCTTTTAATATTTTTTAAACTAGCGTTGTTATCGTGAGAACGCGTATTTTTGAAAAAGCAATACTATTGACCAACTTGCACTTCGTCTTTCATTAGCAATGATTAATCGTTGTGTACAAATATAAATTTAATTCCTCTCTATAAACTGCCTTCTCAACATCTCACATACAACAGTGGTTCGTTTATTAAATAGGGACGCGTATACGATTGTCCGACTTTTAAAAAATATTGGAATTTTCGCTCGTTAGCTCGGAATTCTAAAGGGTAATCGATAACATTTTTGTAATTCACGATATAAAACGAATGATTCAAAGTTATTCTGTTTGGATTCCATCTTGAAAATAACCTCACTAGCGTCTTTGCTACCCACTTGTCGCCATTACTATATGCCATTTTTTTACTGTTATCCTATTGTGTCTGCGCTAAATGTCGCTTTGGCCCAAACGAGCAGCCGTATAAAAAATACTAGAAATAAATATCATTAAAAAAAAATATTTGTATTTGTTTATTTTGTGAAGTCATCATTAAATTTTTAATTGGTACGCATAGTTATTATGTATATAACATTTGTAAATGGATAATTTTCTTTTACCATGTATAATAAAATGTAAATTAATACCACTATCACTTCAACGGTTGCCCGTGTGAACGACGATATGACAGTGACAGTGAATGTAAACTGTCGTATTATGCTATCGCAATAACAACTATCACGATTAACTGACTATCGTCATCGTGTGGCCGCAACTTAATACTATCATTTTCCATTTCAGTATACCGGAATCCTTTAAAGTATTTATAAAGAAATACAAACCATAACGGTCGCTATAGTTGTTTTAACAAATAGTATATTAATAATCGACGATAAACGATTGTAAATTGCATTTCGTTTTAAAATTTACGTGCGGATAGTCATCACGCACCATCGCACCATAGCACGAGCCGCCTCCGAGTTTGATAATAAGTCAATGTTCACGCTTGTATTAAAACTGACGGCACAATTCTGTTCCTGCCGTACGGCATTATTCCATTTTCAACATGATATACCCACGCATAATACAGTATAATAATATTCTTCTTCTTTCTTTCTTCTTTCTTCAGCTTAACGGTCCTTGAAGGACCTGAGCTGCCACAAGCAAGTCTCTCCACCTTTCTCTGTTGAGTGCTAATTCAACAGACGCATTCACATCCAACAATTGAATGTCCCTCTTCACAGCATCCTTCCATCTTATCAGTATAATAATATTATATCAAGTAACGTGTTCGCTACACTCTGCGTCTAAAAACGTTATAATACGTGTACGACTCACACGTCGTATAATAATAATATATAGTGTTACGTCTATACACAGTATCACGTAACCCCGGACATAATATTGATATTATAGATATATATCCGTGTCAAGCGCCCTTTTTTTCCTTTTTTTTTTTTCTTTCTTTTTTTTTTTTTTTTTTTTTTNCTACATATACTCGTATGGCGTACGCGTATTTTCGTTGTTTTCCCCCACCCCATCAACGCGGTCCGGGTCATTATTATTGTCGTGCGGTGCGGTTGCCGCCGACACGCTGCTGTTGCTGCTTCTGTTATTATGATATTATTATTATATCGCTCGCTCGTGTTTATTTTACCGAAAACCGAGGATTATTATTGACTATCGGTCCGTGTCCCTACGGGTCTGACAATGGTTATTGAAAAAATAATAACAAAAAAAAAAAAAAAAAATACTGAAAATGAAACACGCGGTGATTTATAGGCGCTCGCACTTCACTCGCGGGTTCTATACGTTTTACCTGCAGCACACGCGGTGCGTGTAAAAACGGTCAATTGAAATTCCATTAATAAAAAAAAAAAAAATAAAAAAACGAAATAAAATAAAAGACTCGTCTCGTCGGTGACGGCGCCCCGACTGCGCGCGCTTTACAAAATATTACACTTTTTATTCCTACATTATTACCCACCCCTCTTATAATATTACGTATCTGTTTTCGTAAAATTTGTCAAACGTCAACCGCCGTCCAACCCTTAAATAATATAATATTCCCTTTTTTTTTTTTTCATCTATATAATTTATCCCGCGAAACACTCTCGTTCGTACCCAACGGTATAATAATGTTCCCGGTGCGATAAACCCCAAGAAAAACCGGTCTTCGGCCGTCGTCATCGTCGAAAAACGTCATCGAATCGGAAATCCAACCGACCCTATTTTCAAATTCTGAGCGCAGCGATATTAATAACTATCGATTAAAATATCGATATCTAGCAATGGCGTAGTGGCTCGTAATGCAGGGCTCTAACTTGGTAAACTATATATTTAGTTCACACAGCTGAATTGTATGGTATCATATCACTGAAGCCGTTTCTACAAAGAGCTCTTTGTCCACCACCGAGACAAAGAAAGTTTCCACAGACGAGTGGCAGGCCGTATGGTTGATAGAAAGTCCCGGAAGCGTCCGCGTAGATAACGTGCCAACTTCAGTCTTAGGTATGGACCTCCTTAGGAAAACCTGCAGGCTAGACTCAACCAAATATGCACGGGGCAAGGAAGATGAAAGGAACTCGCGTACGAATGGAAGTTTCGATAGAGCCTGGAGTGCGATTGCGGTGCAAGTGTACAGTGGATGCAACACTTAATTTTGGACCGGAAACTAAGGAGACGTGACGGAAATTCGGAGGACTTGACCGAAATAACTCTAACACGAAATAGGTTAAAATATAATTTGTAACGACATTAACCGTGACGCATACATACTACGTATAAGAGACGCAATATTGAAGTCGGATTTTGAAAAACTCGTTCGGCTGACTGACATAGCCACGTGTACCCGAGTATAGAGTAGTGCCTACTTATGGGTAATCCAACGTGCGTCTGCCAGCGCATGGCCGCGCATAATATATTATGTGCGGCTCTTAAAATTCGATATGCGAGTATTATAACGGGCGTATAGTTACGCGCGGAGGTCCGCCGTCATATAAGATCGGGAAATGACGGATTTCGAAATTCAATTCGCATTAACGACGCTTGTTTTGTACAAAACAAATGTATAATCTGTTTGGTTTTTCAACCCCGGTCCCCCGAGTAGGAAGCGTTGTACGTGATACGCTGGAAATTCGTATTCCGCGTTTATCCGAGCAATAAATTGTTTTTCCCGGGCCCGTACACTATAATGTAACGCTGCAGTCTCGCACGGCGCGTATAGCACGGCGCACACGTACGAGTGTACGGTTTTCGGGCACGTCCGCGGCCGGCTGTCGAAATTCCCGTATCGCGTACGCAATAATAATATATAATGTCGTACTGTTTGTCCGGCCGTCATAATAACAATATATAATATTATCATTATTATTATTATCGTTTTACGATACTCGCGCGCATAATATCTCGCGGACATCTGCTGTTCGCCGCCCGTGTCGTAATAATCTGCATACTATACACGTATAATTTATAATGTTACGTGTGTAACGTCATAATACGATTGTGTTATAAATGCGCGTTAAACGCGTCCCGCGACCCTTTTCGCATCGCCAGAGACCGTCGGCCAAACAATACGCCCCGGCGGCGGCGCGATAATAACAGCAATTATTATTATCCGGGGACGCGGTTAAAAACGCCCGCAGCACTCGTGGAACTCCGTCGCTGTTCGCGGCCGTACACCGCCGGGTCGGGTGCCGTGGCTACGGGCCGGCCGCGCCGGACTGGTTAAAACCGAGTTTGAACTAGACTTTTCACGAACTCGGTTTAAGACCGAAACATACGCGTTTCACAAGTTCAACACGTCGGGAGGACGTTATACCACGCCATCTGAGTCCGACCACCGGGTAACACGCGAAAACAACGCTTACGCAGAACAAGTAATACTAGGTCAATTTCGATTTCAGAATGAAAGTACGTGTTATGAAATGTATAGAGAACATATTAACTCGGAGGGCGAATGTCACAGGCGTTTTTTGAATTGACTGGTGAATTTTTAATTTCTGCATCTCACCGTAACGTTTGAATAATCGTATTATCAGGCGCGTGCCGCAGACTTTTTTTTTTTTGGTGGGCGGGTCCATTTTACAAAAACTGACAAATTATATTATACTCGTTTTTTTTAATAATTTCCGTTGTAGAATAAATGATAACGGCTGGTACACTTGCCCCGACGTTCATAAAGTCCTCTTGTAATACGGGATACATTTTAAACTAGGTTTAAAATTTAATCCAAGTTAAGATAGTCGAAAGTTTAACTGGCGATATGGTTGAAACGCCCGCAGCGCTTGTGGAACTCCGTTGCTATAGCGTGTTCGCGGCCGTATAACGCGAGGTTAGGTACCGTCACAAGTATAATACTATGTCGTTTAGTTAACTGCTTTTCGGCCAGAAATCTTATTCCGATCTTCGACTATGAGGGGATGCAAGTACGACCGGAGGTGGAAATTCGGTGGAGGGAAGAGGAACAGCCTTAATAGTTAATTTGTATTAATAATCAAACATTTTTATTAATGTATATTATGTGTGTTTTCAAAAAATTGTAAAGGTATTATGATATAATATTAAATTTTACACTTATAAATAGTAGCTAATTGAACAAAAATTGAAATTTTATTTTATTTTTCCCGAAATTCATCGACAACTTGTTTTGCTAAATAATAGTTCTTCGGATTTTTTCCCATGTAAACTTTACATACATAATCCGGATAAACAATTCTCACACATTGGATAACCGCAAGTCAGTTATTCACAAATGATCGGCTGTAGTGGTTGGTACAAACTTCAAATCGTAGGGCGTAAATCAGAGCATATTATGATAGTTACTTAGCGGAATTCTACCTTATTACATCACCTAGTATATACCTACCGACTAGATACCAATCAGGGTGTATTGATAACGTATTGACAGATATCAATACATCTCGGTACCAATAATGAATTTTGGGATTTTAAGATATTGAGTTTGGATATAGTTATTTTAAATTGTTGTGGGGGTTGTCCATTTTGCCCCTCTAGTGTGCGCACTTGGTTTTCTGTTTGGTCGGTTTTTTTTTTTCGTTTTCTGTTTATTCAGCTCAATACTATCGGGACAAACCGAGAACAAACAACGGAAACGCGAGAAAATGAACGCAATGTTATTTTCGATCTTGTTTTATTGTTATAAACTTCGGTAAAACACAATCGCGGGGACCTTTTTGTTTATACATGAACATGTGGTGTACTGCAATTTTCAAAAAATTCTGACGATTTTTGAGCTATTCGAACAGTTTTAAACTGTCCAGTTTAGCTCATATATTTATACACCCGTATTAGGTACGAAACAATGTTTATCGGAATTCCTTATGACAGCCAATTGTAGGTGTTTAGAGTGTCTACCAACTCGAGTGGTGCAAAATAAACTTTTTTTTTTTAACATCACGTAGTTGAATAATAAAATATGACGTTCGTTATACATTAGAAACGAACAAATATGGTAGGTACGATATTATTTTAATATGAAAAAAAAAACTAATAATTGTCACGTACGAACAAAGGCAATATTATGTATATATATATATATATATATATATAGAAAAGTAAAAGAATTAAAAAAAATTAATAACGCAAATCAAAAATAATAACAAATAACGCTCAATTCGCGCAAACTCGTTCCCACTCAATGCCTTTCCGCGAACAATAATATTATTATTTTAGTCGTTTATTTTGGCCAGACTCCATCGAACCGGGACGACTGGTTTAATATCGGTCCCACCCATCTTCCGATGAACAATACAATTTTTTTTTTTTTTTTTTTAATTTAATTTAATTTTTCAGACGCATTTTCGGCCGGGCTCTACGGACCAGGGCAATCGGTTTGATCCGTGGAGTACGTCGTCTGAGCGCTCTTCGTACGCGTTACATCGGATTACCGATTTCCATACGCTCGGTTTGCTCTATGCATCGTTGTTATTTAGGACACGTCGCATTTCTTGCGGATTTCTCGATATACGCGTCCGTCCGCGGCGGTCAGACATTGCGCTAGTGCGTCGGAAATTTCGATCCCGTAGAATTTGTACATTCCCTGCAGTCGTTTTTCACTTCGGGAACGCGCGGTGGCTACCCGCAGAGTTTTCGTCGTTTTTGTGGTTTGTCGCCACATTGTTCTTTGGTCGACATTCATTGCCGACGTACGTGTATAAAGTGTTTGATTCGCAAAAATTTAGAGACGCAAAAAAATTCATCCGCGTTCTCGTACTTAAACCGCGTTCGGTCCAACGGCTAGTCGGTTTACACGTTACCGTTTTCGATTTTCGCGTTTCGGTCGATTGTTACCGACAATGGTAGAATATTATATCGCACGATATCGATTGTACCGCATGTTTGACTTTTCGTCAAACCGATCAATTGTTTCCACAAAGTCCACTCGAATAAAAGCGCAGTAAAATATGTACCCTTGGGTCTTTTTCCATCTGGACGTGCGTAGAAAACAATGAAAATGTGTCTGCTGCACGCTCAAATCTATAATCCCGGATTGAGAAACAAATCTGCAATACTGTAAACGATTTGAATGGATATTGTTTTCACCGGTGTGTTTTGCATTACTATATATGATTATTTGGTTATCAGTGGGGCAATATACAAGACGGTAATAACATTGATGACTGGTCAATTTTTTTAAAAACTATTATTTCGGTTATTGCGTTAACGTTTTTGGAAACGTATGTATTACATAATACTATAATAATTAAATCCTATCGGCGAAAAGAAAAAAACATTAATTTACAGACGAACAGTGTAGAATCGTACAACGAAACATTTGGGCACCTATACCATTTTTTTTTTAACTGACACGTCTTGCTCGTTATTAGGTGATATTTATATTTTTTTTTTCGGAGAAGTTAAAAAAAAAAAAAAATCAAAACTGATAATACTGATCTCAAATAGACTCGACGGTGATTCAATTTACCAAATCTCATTTTACGTACTCGGATCGTAAATACAGTAATACGTATACAGGTACATTATTCACGCGGAAAAAATAAACTACTGACCGGATTATTGCAGCCGAACAACGGTCTGACAACAACTGCGGGACAATCCAGACAATAACAACCATAATAATAATTATTATTATTATTCGAGGGGAACACGGTATACCGTCACGTTATTTTATCGGTTAGGCAGCCTTCCTGTTTTTTCTACGGGGTGCCCGCATCCTGCGTTCAATTGGCGGCGGCGGAGACGTGATGACGGTCGTCACGAGAGACCCGGCTACGACATCACTATCGTATAGTAATAAATTGTCGTGATAATAATATTACGCGGGACCTCTATAATACCGATGTACTACAAAAAATTAAAAAATATCGTAAATTGAACGGCGAGATCCCCGAGTTGAACCGCATCGCGTAATTATCACGCCGGGTGCCGGGACGGGACGAAAGATACGATCCGACGGTCGCAAACGATCTACGCGTGAAATAACAAGGCGGCGTGTAGTTTTTTTCGTTTTGGTTTGGAACTCAGCAAAGTTTAATATTTAAAACCGGGGAACAAATTCATCGCAGTCACGTTTTACATTTTGACAGTGGTACACCTGATGATGAATTTTTAATTCGAAACCGGACGTATACTACACTTGTCATAATATTCCAGACGACGCATTCATTCATTTATTTATTTTATTTTTATATACACATTTTGTTTTTATTTTATTATTTTATTATAATATCATTACATTTTGTCCAGGTTTCGGGCAGTAAAAATCATTTAACAACACAAAAATCCGGTTTTTAAACACTAATATAACCGTTTTTCGTATGATAGTGAAAGAAGTAGAATATTCATTTTAATTGACATTTAAACATAAACCTAGCTTAAGCTACACAATTACTCAGTTATCTATTAAAATGAAATAGGTTTAATTTTTACCGGTTTATAGGTGGACACCGGTCTCAAGCGTTATTCGGGTTCAGCACGATATCGATATATATCGTTTTCCGTTTTGACGGCTTTGAAACAAGGGTCGGTTCTTTGCTTAAAATCACCAATTATCCGTTATTAATCGTTATATTGTACTTTAAAGTTAACTTCACTGTTCTGCGCGATTCTACACAGTCTAAAGCCTTTGATCACCTACGACCTACCGTCAATTTTGGTGGAGACACGAGTCTCAAAAAACGGTTTTCACCACGACTCTGTCCAGCATAACCTAACCCGTAATTTTCCAATAATGATTATAAACTATAATTTTCTTTTAAGTCTAATATATTTATACCTACGGACAAACTTCGAGAATATTAAATTTTTAAAAAAAAACAAAATTATTGTTTTGAAATGATTGATTGCTATAACGCGGAAATCTGTCGGTTTTGTGAAATACGGTTGCCGATCTCGCACTCTATTATACCGGGTCGGACGAAAGACAGATGCCGAGGCCGGAATTGGAAAACGAGAGACATTACACAAAAAAAAAACCAAAAAGTAATAATAAATATGCGTGCTGGTTTCTTAAAAAAAAAAATAATACGAAATCGGGCGTCTGGCGTTAAGAGTACTGCACGGGACTTTTGTGTGAAAGGTTTTTCCAGCCCTTATTATTATATTGTTTTTTATTGATATTTATTGTATTCGAGCGTTTTTCCGGACTACCGGGTTTCGTTTTCCTATCTCGAGTTACACTGCAATGTACGCGACGCATAATATTATATCATGGTTAGGTTAGGGCAACGACGTGGGCGAACACTTCCCGTTTGCTTCATAGTATTATTATTTATCACTAAATCGGTATAATAATGTAATAATATTTTATTTTATATTTATCACTCGCCGGAAACGGTAGAAAGAGGTAATATTATACATTATAATATTCGCCCACGAATATTAGGTTAGGTGTTCTCATGCATCAGACACGTTTTACATTGTATTCCGCGAGTCGCGAGATAATAACATGGGTAATAATAATAATTTTGTATACCCTCGCGTGTCAAATATAAGAGACTCGGTGGGCGAGTCGCCGGAAAAAAAAAACTGTCTTCGGCCAGGAATATCTTCGTAAAATACCTACCTATCCGTTGGCCTGCGTGTCGTCGACCGTCGTTCGTTTCGACGCAGAGTCCCCATTATTATTTGTGGTCAAATTATCCGTCTCCTTTAGTTCAAATCTCCGAAGTCCGGGGGCACGCTTTAGGTTATTGCCGCCGAGGTATTTTTAATGAAATTTAAAAAAAAAAACTGTAACCTTGATAGAATCGAATCCCTATTGGATTATATACATAACCAGACTCTGTTTTACATTATTTTTACTGTGCAGGCATATAATAGTAGGATAATATTTTGGGGTGGTACAGTTTATTTTTTAACACTGTATAATGCCATAAATTTATGTAAACAATTTTAAAACTTTGTATCCGTGATGACGTGTTTCATAAAAATTTTGTTGGGTTTAATTATTTTTTGGGAACGCCTCTCAATTGAGTCACTCTCCGAAGTTTTACCCCGCTTTAACCATTTTAAACACAGCGACTCCGAATAGACATTTGCGATTTTTGTGTTAAGGGATAAATTAACGATTTCCTAAATTTTCTTCAATTTTGTAAAATTTGAAATTTGTTTTACATACTCGTAACAACACAACCTTAGTGAATAGGCTTATCTACTGCCCGATACTCAATTAAGGGGAAGTGATACCGCCGTTTTTACGGACGAATATGATGTTTTAGGCCGAAATATTTTTCCAGACAAATTTTTAGAAATTGCGTTTGACGGATTTCCATTTTAAAAACTTATTATGATTTTTTAGATTACTGCACGTTCGAAAACTTTTCAAAAATACGACAAAATTTATTTTTAGATTTTTAGTAAATAACTAAATTTGCATTTCCAACTTACTGTCATGTTTGTAAAGAACCTAAAAACAATCATAATACGTTTTCAAAATTTAAATCTATTAAACGCGATTTCTACAGTTTTATCTAACTTTTAGGATTAAATCAACTGAAATATACACCGTCCCCCTAAGATGGTCATTAATTATTTCGATACACAAAATATACCTCCATAAATCGTAGCTATAGAAAATTATTTGTATCGGTACTGAATTTATTCTGTTTTTTTTTTTTTTTTAAAATATCGCAATCATTTTTTGCCTGTTGCTTGGTTCCGTAATTATAGTTTAACATATGTAATCAAGACTACCTCGGTTCGATTTGAAATGTTGTTATAAATAATTTAAATTCACGACTGCAGGATGACACCGGGACACTGCAATCTGGGCAAAACCTGGAAAAATCTCGAAATCCGAATTTTCGGCTTTCTGGGTTTTGACGAGCTCCCGCCATGTAGCGTATAAAACATTGGATTCGATATAAAAACCTGCAAATATACAACAACAGTTTTGTGACTACCATGTTTTTATTTTCTGGAGTCTCGAGTGGGTTAGATAAGATATAATATTGGTACGTAAAATACTGAAACAAGATACGTCATGTAACCCGCGATGAATTTTAAAAATATTTCATCAGCGTACTCGATGCATACCACCGCCTCCGGCCCGAAAACGATATCGGATAAAAAGCCTAAAACAGAGATGGGCTCCGGTAGCCCGGGGCTACCGAATACTATAATATTATCTGACCGGACTCTTTAGGAATAATTTTTTGCTACAAAGTTAAAAAAAAAAATCGGTTAAATGCAATATTCCGTAATAATTTGCACGGTACGATTATTTCACACAACTCTCGTTTTGCACGGCAGCGGTAACATACAGTGGCGATAGTTGGATTGTCCCCTCTTTGGGATTTGATATTTTAAATTTAGTGTATCGTCATTTTATATACATAGATTATGTATATCTTTCTTTAATATACATTAATATTAAAGTGTGTAAAATAAACTTTATTATACCTATAATCCGTATGTATACTTTATATTATACGTATATACTATATATATAAAATATGATGGGGTGGGGAAGGGTTGGCTTTAATTTCGCCCTCCCCCTTGAATATCATGCATAACCGCCACTGGTAACATTTTTCAGGTATTTTTGGAAGGAAAATTTAAATTTGTTTGTTGATATATGTATGGGTTGCTTTGGTGAGACGGATGAAAAAAAAACCGTTATTATTACTTAATTTGACTGACAATTTGGTTTCAAATTTCTAATAAAAATATTACCGTGCAAAAACGATTAACTATCTTTGGAATAAGCGAGGAAACGGTGGAGACACGTTAAATTGAATTTCTTATATTGATTTCAGTTTTTTCAAGAATTGAGTCAGAGGAAATACTGGACAATTCAACTAGTCTAAAATATATATATATATATATATATATATCGTAGCTACTTGATCTTTTCATGAAAAAATTACCATTTCAAAAAATGTAAACGGCTTTTTTACACTTTGTGAAATTTGAAAATATTTTACAAAATGGTCACTTTTTCGTAATATGGTCTCTTTAATTTAACATCGTGTAATTCTTTTCACAATGTGGTCGTTCACTTTGTGTACTAAAATAAAACATTTGTTACACATGTCGAGATTATAAGTATACACAATTTTATAAACATAAATGTAAGTTATTTTTATCTCAAGTTAACTGAAATTATTATATAGTATATTTATAACTATTAATATTATATTAATCAAATTATAATCATTTGTATTTATTAGAGCAGGAAAACGACTCGTAACGGACTGTTACATTTTAAACTACCTTTAAAACAAACACATCTTTTGGTTTGACAAGCACTTTTACATGGGCAACTTAAGAATCTCTGTCCACCAGATGCAACTTGAACAGTTTCACGCAAGATTAATTATTTTTGCTTGTCAACCTGTTCAGAAAAAAAAATGTTCAATGGCATACAGCATATTTCGAGAATTGAACCATCCTTTAATAAGACCATGTGTAATTCCTACTTTATACATCTCATTTATTCAGCTGTATATGGTTTTTATCAAGGTTATCCAAATAATATTTCTCCATTTTTAATAAAATTTAGTTTTTTCATTAAATGTATCCATTTTTTAATATACTACGAGTACGTAGAGGTATAGAACAGAATAGAATGTAACTGAATGATCCACACAGCAACTACTAAACACTTGAACATCAGGGTATTACCAAAATGCTCATATGACATTATGCTTATGACTTTTATCAAAAATAAATAAATATTATCTACACATTTCAGATAGTCCGATAATTGCAATATGGAATATAGATAGTATTTATTTTATTTGACATGGGAACGTGTCACGTAGTTAACGGATATAATCAAACTTGACGTGTGTAATAAATGTTGTATTTTAGTACACAAAGTGAACGACCACATTGTGAAAAAAATTACACGGTGTTAAATTGGAGTGACCATTTCATGAAAAAGTGACTTTTGTAAAAATTATGAAAATAAAAGTAAAATAAATACTTTAATAAAAAATTATTTTGCGAAATACTTTCGAATTTCACGAAGTGTAAAAAGCCGTTTCCATTTCATGAAAAGATCAATTTTTACGAAATGTTAACTAAATATATATTCATATATGTTAGCGTTAATGTGTGGAATTCCGTAATTCTATAAAATAACTAGTAATTGTATAGATTTACCGGCACTTCCAATCTATGTGTTGAATGAATACAAAAATATATACTTCAACTAGTTATTCTACATACTAAGTAGATATTTTATAAACTAACAATGACGATAAAATTACTATTACATCCGTGTACAAAATATTAATATTCACTTTGAAAATGTTTATTCTGACTTGTGCAACGTCAACTTATTAGAATTTTTAAATTATTAAAATATTTTAAAAAAAAAAAATAGAAAAAATGGTAATATTAAGTCCTACATTAAGAGTATTATATTATTTCTTATTTATCAATACACAATGGCTTGAATTTTTTTAATTAGCAAAAACCCAATCGGTATTCTATGCATTATTAACCGGTAAAACCGCGGTGTACTTCGTACATTAACGAATAAAAGTATTTAGGAATTGTATAGATTAACTAGCTATTTAATAAAATAACGTGTTAGACACACTACCGTTAACATACATGTGTGTGTACGTTTTAAAAAATAACATACAACTTAACATAATTTACATTGACGAACATGTCGATAGCGTTGAATTTTGATAATCTAAAAAAAAAACATATTACGAATCCATACATTATTCTAACCCGGCAGTTTATACCCGTAATAACAATAAATTGAGGGTGATAAAATTGATTTTTCTATCTAATCTAAATACAGATTTTTTTATGTGATTGTTGAACAAAAAAAAAAAATAATAATAATAACGAAAAAGTCGATGTTTCTAGTAAACAATAACCGCGCACGCGAACATATTGCTGACTATTCGTTAAGTATATTAAGCATCTAACAGAATTGATCGTTAATCGAATTAAAACTAATCTTTATGACGATCGTCGCGTGTCGTGCCCATTGTACACTATACTTACACACGTATGAACACGAATTATTTTAGGGTTTCCAAATTGTTTCGTATACTAGCAATTTACAATTTTAATAAGCTTTGGTGGCCACGCGTGCCTATCTATAAAAGTATACATATACATTTTACTTATGTAACATACCTGAGTACAATAATATAATAATAAATACGTTTCGATTTTTTAGAGAATGCGCGGGCGTAGGTTCGACGTACAATGTAACGTGTCGCAGAGAGGACTGCGTAACCGGATACCGTGTGTACTGTACGGTTTAAGCCGCGTGTCCGACAAAAAAATACCACTGAAACGCGACACTTGTGGAGATTCCCGCCCGTGTGCATAGTTCTTTTTTCTAACTATACCTATATATTTTTATTATTTTTTTTTTTTTTCATCTATCAACAAACGCCAAACCCCAGTAAATGGATTAACGCGGCGGCAGCGCAGTCGCAGTATAGGTATTAGGTGCATCGCATACGTAACGTCGTGTATTATAATACCTATCCAAATATAAACCCGTCCGAATTAGAAAGGGGAAAAATAGAGTAGGTATTTTTTTTTTTTTTTTTTAACGACGACAGGAGGAATTTCGACGAAATAAAGTGTTTTCGACGAGACCGTCGACTTTTTTTCGGCTTGTTACAAACGTATTACGAATTTTTTACGTTAATCAAGAAAACTAAACAAACAAAATTGACCCTGCTAATGAGTAGGTCACTGTTGCAAGTGGATATATGGAATTTAGATAAAGGTAGGATATACAGGATATTTTAATTAATATACTGTATGCAACAATGAATCGTTGTAAACAAAAAACCTAGCGTAGTAGTATTAATTGTGTGTTTTCCCTTGTTGTCAAGATAATCCAGAAATCAATAAAAATCAAAATCTCTGGTAGAGAAGTTATTCAAAGAAAAAATAAAATAATCACCATTGTAAAACTAATACATTCCTCCAATAAGAATCTAAAATGTTATGAATAATATAAATCTACTTTCTGATCAAATGAAATATCGTAACTATGTCCTGGTAACTAAAGATGAACAAAACTGGGATAAAATGTGTCTAAATTTATGTTTAGAAACTTACAACGGGGATATAAAGTGTAACGTAAAAGGACCTAAAGAGTGAACTGCTGTTAATGTCGGTAAATGTTTTAAAATATCACCGGACAAACATTTCGCATTTAGCTCCGTCTAGTTTTACTGTGTGAACAAATTGAAGCATTTGGATAACCAACATAGCATTTAAAAAGAAAAACATGAAAATAAATTTTTTTGAAAAAGTATTGAGAACTTTGAAAAATGTTTCAAATAAAGTACCATCAATGAAAATTCCCCGTCTTTTGAGGTATGACAAAAAACAAATCGGAGCAATTTTACTAATCAAAAAATTGTTTTTCGAGAAAAATTAGTTATTATTTTTCCAATGTATTTCTATAATGTTTTTGATTGATGTAATATTTCCGATAGAAAAGTTGTTTGCAAACACAAAAATAAAAAAAACTCGCCCTATAGTAAAATCAATACGTATACCTCACTTCGCTCAGAATGTAAAACACTACTTTGTAAAACTCATAGTCTTTTTGTTATACTCGAATCTAAAAAAGACATTGTCACTTTTATTTATTATATAACAATATATTGTATTATATTATAGAGATCCAACTCGATAAACTTTACGACAAGACGTCGAGATTGTTATTACACGCGCTGCACCTTGGAATAATAATTAGCCGTGGACAACACAATATATATTTTATCGGGTATAATAATACTAATCCGGTTTAAATGCGGTTCTTACATTCTTATTATATATTTTTATTTACGCATACGATTATAAAAAGAAGACGTCCGACGTTTTTTTTTTTTTTTTGTTTATGGTCGCGTGCCCGTGGTGACGAAAAAGCATATTTTATTTAGTGCGACGACAGTCACAATTAAATTACAAAACAAACGACCGTTCGATTTAACGTTCTGGCGGTTTTATTACCAAAAAAAAAAAAAAATAAAAAAAATAACGTTAAAAAAAAATTCAAATGAAAATATAAATGGATGCGTTTTAATTTAATTAAGTATTCAAAATTAGATATGCTCGAATTCGAAAGCAAAAGGTCAATAGTCCAGTCAGTATGTTATCATCGTTTCCCGATCTTCAAATCTCTTCGAAAACTGTGCTCGACTGACATAATATTATCGAGAGGACGCGACATACGCTACGTGAAAGTTTTGGAAAATTGAAATTTGATCAACTCAAAAATATTAAAATTCGGTATCAAATACATTTAAAATAAAAGTCCCGTGCCACTATCACAAGTATTGATATTGTGCAATGGCGAAAGAAACGTTTACGAAGAAACCGATTTGTGCGGTCAAAAACTGCTCGGGCTACAACATAATTAAGGAATCGAATTTAAACAAAAACAGATTAGCAGGCAGGACTGCATCGTTGTTTTTACATTTTTCCGAAATCACGACTGCGAATTAAGTTATTTGAATTTGAAAAAGTTAAAATCATCAGATTTCAAAATGATAATAACTATTTAGCTTTAATGGTACCGACATCGCAATGCACGTTTTATTTTTTTATGGTGAGAGTTTGGTTTTCTAATTAAGTCTATTATAGCCCGCGTGTAGTTTTTATAGATTATATTCAGTAGAATTACGCACGCCCTCTTCATAAATTAGTTACCCTTCCGTATAGTCGTGCCTCTGTCTCATTGTAAAGGGACGTGTCCAATAGAGCCAGTAAACGTATACGGGTGCGGGTTCTTAATTTATTATTTACTCATTTTGACATAATTTACACTTTATGTTAGGTACAGTGTGTTGGTTACGTTGAATTCGTTCCTCAAACTGAACAGCCCACGTCAGACCTCAGTAAATAAAATAGCGTCTATCTGTGTATTAAATATTTCATGTGTTATAAAAGGGGGATGGTAAACTCCTACAAAAATTGGTAATCTCCTTACATTGGTATAGTGTTAACTCTTACAAAAGATAGATCTTTTTAAATAAATAAACTTAGTAAATAGTCAGGAATAACACAGTTACTCAATTTGTTCTGCGATTACTGGAAAAAAAGAGGAAGATATTGTTGTATTTCCATTGCATTTACGGAAATAACGTTATCGAAATGTTCGAGAATTTCCGATACGATACGATTATCCATAATAATATGTTTACTAAATTGTAATTTTGTTATTATTTTAAAATGATGATTTCAATATATTATCTCCAAAATAATGAAAACATACAAAATATACAAACTAAAAGTACTTTAAGTTAAATATCAAAATTAAAAATTGTTTGCTCCTCGCTTAAAAATCAAACTTAAAAAAAAAAACGCTCCCATATAAAAACCCACATGGTTGCACAAACAATGTTCTTATCTTTAGGTTTGACAATTGGTCAACTTCCTCTAATGCTAAAACTAACAGTACACATACACATTTGTCCCTGCTTAACTCAAACATTGACGTTTGTAAGACGAAGAAACCACGTCCTCATAAGTTGAAAATGTATTGCGTGCGATTGTAAAAAAAGTGTAGTGGTTTCGTTGATTGAGAAACTGAAAGCCAATAAAAAAAAATCGTGTTTTTGGGTACACATATTAGTATCTAGTAGTTAATGTGTGTCGATGCACAAATCGTACATGATTATGTACGGCATATTGGCGCGAAGTACATTAACGGCGATACTCAAAGGACGTATACGGCCTAAAAATATTGAACGATGCGCACGTGATTTACAAAAAAAAATCGAAACTAACAATGCCGATGCGCAAATGATTTAACCAAATCTATCTCATCGTGTGTTTCACTTTACAAAGTGCAGATACGATATTGCAGTTTTAATGCGGTACGATGACGTTACGAATTTACGATTTCGCGACGTCTGCTTGCTATCACTTTGGGTGGTTACTCCCGGAAAAAATGTTTAAAAAAAAAAATGTATACTATGCTATAGGGATTCGGAAACACGATAAAAACCGGTGGAAAAAAAAATACTCGCACAATGTCATCGTTTAGGAAGTCGCGGGAGCGGGCGGGCGGACGGTTATTATTATTATTATTGCTTTTGTGTGTTTGTGTGTTATGCACTTTTGTTCGATTGTCGTCGCGGCGGCGGCGGCGGCGGCAGCGGCGATGAGAAAATACCGCGGCCGGAGGATATCCGGCCCGAGGCCCCCGTGCGCACGACAATGACACGGACGGAGAGAAAATAATGAAGAAGGAAAAAACCTACGCTCGTTTCGACTACAACGGTCACTGTAGACGGTAATATAAAATATTTTATTATACGAAGAGGTTTTTTTCACTTCCACCGGCCCGCGTATTATTTTTGTAGTACGGTCACGAGGCAGACGGTTTTCGATCGGAATTGGACTCACGTCGTCATCGTCGTCTGCCACGCGATGTAAATGCGACGAGACGTGTCGCTCTGTACGGTTGTATACGTTGCCGATGCGAACGTTACACCGAAACGTGTAGACCCGCAGAACAATATCACATTTACGGTGACTTTCCCGTTTACGGATCGCCGAAAAGATCGGAAATAACCACCGTTATTTAAAGGCAACCGAAACCTAACCGAGTGATGCCGGATTGTATAAACGCATCGTAATCACGCGGAAACGGAACATCACGCTCGAAACAAATGTGTCGCCAAAACGTTTCTTTCCATACAGCGTATAACGGCGATGAAATGCGTGAAGATTAATTTTTATCTTCGGAAGGTGGATGCTTAGGGAAGACCGTTAGAAAAAAAAAACTAAATAAATACGGCCGACGGGGGAACTTGAGCGCTGTAAAAGTATCGAGGAGTGACCATGAATTGCATTCATTGCATGACGATTGCCTATTGAGCCGGTGGTTATTAAATTTCCAGTGGCGTAGGTACCGGGCCTCGGGGCGGTTTTGTTGGGGGCTTACGTGAACGATATTGTGGTAACACATATGAAAACAACAACGAGCGAATTTTTACATAACATTTTGTGAAATTTTGAGTTAGACTGTCTCGGCGCAGTGAAATTATAGCTCCTAAATATCATTTTTGATTGTGTTTCGGACGCCTCGTGATGCATACATCCAATCTCGTTTCTTTTTCCCGTATTTTGTGCAATGCAAAACTGATATAGTATCAGTCCTAAATAATTCTACGCCCGCATTCCCGACGAAAACAAATCGACGGATATTTCGCTGTGCATTATAACTCATTAAAACTGCAAGTGGCATATCAAAGTATAACCACGGCAGGTATATGTGTATCAAATTTTTTGTGATACTTCCGGGCAGACACGAAATTGACTATTGAGTTTTGTTATTTATAGTTTTATTCTACGATGTCTACGCGATAATCTTTTTTTTTTTTTGTATACGTCGTATACCGTATTTTCTTTTGTTGCTGGTTTTGACGTTGGTTTTTTCAACAGATATCAATATATTGTATTATTATGATAATAACGATTCCGTTTGTATAATATTATCTATACTCGTATATTTTATTGTCAAACCGCGAGCGTTTCGATCGTATCTCGTGGTTTTTTTTTTTTAGCATATCTATACACATCATAAATTCTTATATTATATACAGACCGTTATTATGCGCCGTACTGTGTTTTCGTTTTCGTGCAATATTTTTAAAACGACAGTCGTAACTTGTAACGTTTCTATAGCCAATTATATTTCCGCTCCATCGACCAAAATAACATTATTAGTAGCTATATTATCCGACACGCGCGTTTCTCGAGTCGACTGACTGGGCGATATTAAATTTAAAACGATGGACAAATAAAAACTACGTCACTACTGGAAAAACGGTATTACGGAAAACGCGCTTGTTCTCGTTTTACTTCTTTTGTTTTTTCTTTTTGTTAATTTTTCGAGGTCCCCCTCTCTCTTCCCCCCACACTCGCGTTTTTATTATTTATCGTCCTCCCGATGAGATTATCTGGACCGTGGATTTCAAAAAACTCGACGTTCGCGATATTGGAACGGTTTACCAGACGTGCAGAGACGTACTAATTTTAGATTCTGAGAGCGACGAGGAATGTATTGGTTTTGTTATATGTGTATTTCTGTATTATCTGCCTGTAAACAACTTTTCTACCGTAAATATACCCATTATTCATTCCGATATTCAAGTGTAGCTTCTTATTTGAAAGCAAATTGAATCCGGTTGATATATTGAGAAAGTACTTGTTCTTACTTGTCTTGCTGTTTTCATAATTCGAAGTAACCGGGGGAAAAAACTTATATCAAAATCGGACACATTTACGGGGCAATAATGATTTCATTATTTTTGATTATGTTATTTTGTTGTAATTCGGTTGAAAATAATCGTAGAGACCTGACATTTTCACATAATATCTATGTAAGACTTTTCTAAATGTGAACCAATTTTCAAAATATTACACCGAATTTCGTATTTATAGGCATATGACATTTTTGTCTTAAAAATCACAGCAATTCAAAACACATTTAACCGAATTACGCTCAAAATAGTATTTATAGCCATGATATATCGTTGCGTGTGGATATAAATTATCGTATGTATCCGACATTTCCAACTTCCCACCTACAACAGCGGCACATCCATTAGCAACTGTTTTTTTCAATATATGCACCATGATGTAGTCTACACTACCTGTTTCACGCGGCTTCGATTAGTTCAGTTCTAAATGTATATGGGCATATTCGAAGCTGCACTGATCGAGATGATTGAATTACCGGCCAATCGGTAACGCCGAAAACTTCAAACCGTTTGCCAGAATTGGATTTCACCGCAGCGGTCAAACCACGATTTTCGTTTTTTTTTTTTTTTTTTTTTTTTTTTTTTTTTTTTTTTTTTTTTTACTACAGTAAAATATAATTATTGTCCGTTTAAAAATTAAACATTTCGTACACAGATTTATTCGTTCCGAGAGGATAATATTATATTATACTATAGTCTCAGACGCGTTTATCTTATTAAGTAACCGCCCCGAGGAATGATCGCATTTTTAATTGAACGATTTATCTCATCCAGCGTTTTCGCCGCATTCAAATAACGATGATAATAATAATACGTAACGTACTGTGTGTTCGTTAATGGGTGTACTTATCAGTTATAAATTGTATTAATTAAAAAATAATAATTCCCGAACGGCGAATGTCGCACACATAAACGCGTTGCTACATATACAATATGTACAATATGTTGACGTGAACGCAGCGCTCGTACACGAATATTAATATTACAATATTTTTGTTATAAACAAGTCGCGGATTTTTTGTAATTTACAATGAGTATAAGTATAAAGAAAAATAGAAGGGGGGAAGAGTCCAAACGGGATTTTTGTTGTCGGGGGAGGGGGGGGGGAAACCACCGCGGACCTACACTTAAAACCTTTTATTTCGATAATAATGACTGTTTACCGCGGTACATCAAAAACCGTAAAGTATACCCGCAGCCAGTAGAGAAGTCTATTCGCGCGGTTTTTCCGTGAGAACTGAGAAAACTCGAGTTCTTGATGATGAAGAAACAAATCGACGGGAACAATACCGCAGACAATATCGTGGATAACACGTTACCGGAGCCGCCGATGTCGGTGCGTTTAGTTGACGTGTCCGCGGCGAAACACGACGAACGGTGCGCGTCACATGCGTCAGTACGGAGAGTGTGTAATACAAGGTTTGACTATTAAACAACGAGACTAAGCGCTCAGAGAGCGTCCAAAAAAGGTTAGGGGAAAACCGAATACAGCGCTGGTTAACTGGAAGTGTCTATTATGCCAGTACAAAATTGGGTTTTCGTTGGTGCATTAGTATTTTTTCTGTAGCGTTTAGAAACGAACATGTTTTTTTCTTTTGCCGAAAACGATGTGTAACGAAAAACATGAGCAACGGATAAACGTAAAATTTTCTCGTTAAAATAAAAAACTGAGTGCTATTAGTTGTTAAAATAGGCCTATAGTGAGGATTTCCTATCTCGGGCGCGTGTTTTTGAGTGGCATAAATTATTTTCTGAAGGTCGAGAGTGCACCGGAATCCAATTCAGTCGTAATCCAAATTCAAAACCATGCTGATCGTTTTCTTCGATATCAACGGCATCGTGATGACTGAATGGGTTCCAGAGGGTCAAACTGTGAACCAACATTACTATTTGACAGTTTTGGCAACATTGCGCGAATGAGTTCGTAAGAAACGGTCGATATTGTGGAAAAACAAGTCGTGGATCTTGCACCAGGATAACGCACCTGCCCATAACGCGCTGTCTGTGAAGCGTTATTTGACCGCTTAAGGCACTCCAGTACTCGAACACGCGTCTTACTCACCCGACTTGGCACCCTGCGACTTTTACTTGTTTCCGAAGATAAAGTCTGCCTTAAAAGGAATCCGGTTTGAGTCGATGGAAGAGGTGAAACAAAAATCGGCGGANTTCAGTCGTAATCCAAATTCAAAACCATGCTGATCGTTTTCTTCGATATCAACGGCATCGTGATGACTGAATGGGTTCCAGAGGGTCAAACTGTGAACCAACATTACTATTTGACAGTTTTGGCAACATTGCGCGAATGAGTTCGTAAGAAACGGTCGATATTGTGGAAAAACAAGTCGTGGATCTTGCACCAGGATAACGCACCTGCCCATAACGCGCTGTCTGTGAAGCGTTATTTGGCCGCTTAAGGCACTCCAGTACTCGAACACGCGTCTTACTCAACCGACTTGGCATCCTGCGACTTTTACTTGTTTCCGAAGATAAAGTCTGCCTTAAAAGGAATCCGGTTTGAGTCGATGGAAGAGGTGAAACAAAAATCGGCGGAACTCCTGAATGGTCTTACGAAAACAGACTTCCAGCACTGCCTCGAGCAATGGAAGAAACGAATGAAACGGTGTGTGAAAAGGGGAAGAGAGTATATTGAAGGGGAACATTTGGTTGTGGAATAATTTTGAAAATAAAACCATTTTTCATAAGCAGTCTCGTTGTTTAATAGCCAGACCTCGTATACATTTCTCGACGGTCAGTCGCGCGGTTCTTCCGCGCGAAAATTATTATTATTGAAGCGACGAGTTATGTTTCAACCGGACGTCTTTCCAGATGCACGCGCCTTTGAGCGCGAAGTTTTCGTGTACCGCGCAATCCGACACTGCCCCATATAATTTAGCGCGTCGGTCTCGTGCGCGGGATTCGGCCCGCAGGGCTCCTACGGTATTGTGTTGCACAGGGTGCTCCGGTCGGAAACGACCGAGCCATGCCATCATCATTATACCGTTTCGCTCGCACGGCACCGAGGATTTTTTTTTTTTTTTTTTCTATTTCCGTTTTCATTTCCGCCCGAGCACACGTCGATTTCTCCCACTCCTCTTCCTCTGTGCCGTCACGCATACGCCTCGGGGAAGTTTAGACGATCTATCGTTAGTCATCGTCTCCATAATAATGTGATACAATATTATCCCGTCGTAGAACGGTATCGGAGACTTTTATTTTGCCCGGTGGCGATAACGTAGCAGTCCGAAAAAAAAACAACCACCCGTGAGCAACAGAGCTCCGTCTCTATAGAATCGGATTTACCCCCAGCCAACTGTATAGTCGCCGTTACAATATTTTCATATTTTTTTTTTTTTTTTTTATTTTTATTTTTATATAATTGATCTTAAACGGTTATGGTCGTTATAGTTATAGTTGTTTCATCCCTTCGGTTTGTTTGTTTCGCGTTTGCTGATAAAACGATGTCGCCGACCGCGTTCCCGGTTGATTTTTCGCGCGCACGAGAGTTCACTATTTCCCTTCCGGATCGTAGTATAATAATGTTTGAGTATGACTAATAATACTCGTTGCGGGATTTCTTTTTTTTTTTTTGTATTGCCTCGCGATAAATCGTTTCTCTCGCGAGTGAATTCGATCGTGACGGGTGTTAGATGCAAAATAAACCCGAACCCGGGGTATATATTTTATCATTGACACGTCGTGTACCTATATTATATTATATATACTTAGGTATTGTAATATACGGGAAACGATAAATCACCGCAGATTTGTTTGGCCACGGCCGTTCTGTGAGCCCTTCGCCGGAGCGACGAGACGCGAAAAACAATACGAACGCGACGTGATTTTCCTGGACGGGGGTAATTTCGCCGTTAATTTCGATTATAGAGAGAGAGAATGAGATAGGGTGAGAGAGAGAAGGAAAGGCAGACAGACAGTGTGTTTACTTTGCATCACGGTTGTCGAACAACGACAAAATCAAACATTACGCGTTTCGATCACAACGATCGTTTGTATTAGCATTCTATACGATGGCGTAGTGGCTCGAAATGCACGTCTCCAACTATTGGCAAACTCTTTGTTTAGTTTAGTCGATTTTGTTATACTATTACCAAATGATGATTGTTTATTTTCTATTTTCAAAATCGGTCGTAAATACATAAAAATACCTATGTAATGTTCGAGGCTAAGTTTTTTCTTCGTATTTTTATATTATTTGTATGATATACACGTATATCATTTTGAATTCTGAACAAAACTAGGATTTTACTTTGATCTGCAATTGTCCGCGTCTGTAAACAACTTTTCTATCAAAATCTCGCTCCAATCAAAAACTTTATAGGAACATTCTTATAAAATGTTTGATCTTATTGGTGCGTTAAATGGAAGATCATTTTTCGATTTCCTTTGTAGTTTTCATGCATATATACTAAACCGGTAATTGTTTGTATTATATTTTTTGATCTCTGAGTTACCTTGACAATAAGGGAAAATACACGAATAATAATACTTTGCTCAGAATTTTTTTCCTTAGCAATGGTTTATCATCGTTACGTTACGGAGATAAATTAAATTACTTTGTGTGTTCTCCTTACCAACTTCTCTCCTAAAATATTGGCACACCCCATCAGCAATATTGGTCTTTTTAAAATTGTATTAGCGTATTTTATTGTTTTTTTTTTTTTTAATAATCATTTCGCCACCAAAATATCGTATGTAAAAAAAATACATTTCCATACGGCCTTCCGACTGAGAAAAATCGAAATACACTCGCAACGACACTGCCGTGTCGTTATTAATATCACAACATCTATCTCATATTATTATACTATATAATATATTACTATATAATACTATATAATATGATATTATCTGTTATTTGAACTATTCGAAGTGTAGTTTCTTTGTGCGTGCGAATATTTGTTGGTACTTTGTTGGGTACCCACCTAATGTCAATAGTGTGTTCTCGAAGGACTGCGCATTCTACACTCTTCATCAACCGGAATGATTTTCATTCGTCGGATATGATTAATCGGTACTCATCCGTCACCGCCACCAGACGAGCACAACCGTATATGCATGTAAGTATGTATAATACAACACTACTGCGTTACAAGAATATTGTGCAGTGTTTCTCTGATGTGCATGACGTATATGAGAGTTTCTCAATCTGCGCGTTTCGTTAATTTGCAACTCTGAATAAACGGTTTTATAACCTGCACTCACGACACCGGCTCGCATTTCAAACGATATGCTAATAAATTCGTAGGTGCAAAACGCAATAGACGAGCGAGACGATCGACTCTATCCGCTCTACGTATGAACGAAAAATCCTTCTAGACGCGTCATTATATAGCGCGTATTTTACGAATGAAATCGTTACAATTATTTAGGGGCCGCGACAAGAATCGCGCGAAACTCGAAACGCTCAGTTTCATTGCAACGGTCGTCTGCGACTATTGTAAATACGATGGACGGTAAAAGATAATAAAATGATATAGGTACCTGCCTAAACAATTTTGAATAGTTGTCGAAACTACAATCTAAACAATATTAATGTGCGGATCGACACGAAACGGTCGTGTGCGACGCTTTTTCTTTACTAATTTTAAAGTTACGTCGCGTCAATCGCACCTCGCTAGTAGGATAGGTGCAGTGGCGTATTTTATAAAGGGGGACGATGGGAGCGATTGCCCCCTACATCAATTAATGTGTGTAGGTATTTGCTATATGTATACAAAATTGTAATATTGCTAGAAAAGTGTCATCAGACACAAAAATAAAAATAAAAACACTTCATGGTAAGACAAATAGAGTAGAATATCAGCTTGTGTATAATAATTTTAGTGTCGCTACCTCCAAAAACCTAAGTCAAACAGAGGAGCTGTGTACAGGGGGGCTCCGTGAGCTTGATAAGATGGAGCTCAGCCTCTCACCGTTGTCATATTATTAAAAAAAATCAATATTCTTCACGTACATCCTCAAAATACTTATTTTATTTTTAACACGCCCAGTGGCGGATTTATGGGGGGGGGGATCCAGATTCCCCCCTCCCCCAGACACTAATATAATTTCAATAAAATGTCGTTCAAAAAAGAAGCATCTATTTAATAGAGATACCTATTAAATATATATTATTTTTCAGGACCCCGTCCAGAAACGTCCGGCACAGAACCGTCGGCGGCGGCGTGCGTGTATTGTAGCACTCTGACGGAGGTCTGGGGGGCTCTCATAACGACGACTGGAAACAATAATATTATTTTCCTTACGGTTCAAAACGGTCTACACGACATATCATAACAACGCAATACATTATAGCGACCATCTTTATTTATTCATCATAATTACAGTTGTATAAAGTATACGTTATAATCGATTTGTGACGGGGAACGTGGACTTAAGGCTATCTATGTTTGTATTAGGGTGCCTTCTCGACTCGCGCCATAATAATATAATATCAAAACCTATAATCCAAAACGATGGTTCGCCGGAATTATACGGATACCTGGTCTAAACGTGTCATTATAATATATTATACGATAATAGGATGGGAAGGAGGTGGGGAGAAGACGATTGTTTTCGACGGTTTCGGCCAAAGTCCCCGTCCCCTTTTTATAATATTTTGTGCACCATAGAATTGGGATTTTGTTTGTTTTTTGTTATTTATTTATTTTTCCCGAAATTCGCGAGCTTATTATTTTTATAATGATAACAATTTACCGCGTATCCAGCCGCACAAATAGAACAAGTGCGTGATCGGTTAAGTCATTCATATTTGATACGAATATTATATTATTATAGTGTACTACAGTTCCTTGGGTAGGGGGAATTATTTTTGTGCTTTATAGCCCGGCATATTTTGTACAATAGAATAATATTTGTCTTTGTGACTATAGTTTATCGAATGATCGCCGATGACGAATAGAATTATTAAAACATTTAAAAAAAAAAAAAAACAATTGGCGGGCCATTGGTTTTTGATAATGTTAGTGTTAGCGGAGTATTTACAATGGGAAATTAGAGGGATATATATCCAACGACCTTCCTTGGCCGTCTTTTAATGTGTATTATTAATACGAGTACCTTTATTTTAAATTCAAATTTCTTGATATTTCAAAAAAAAAGTAAAAAAAATAAAAACTCGTATACATTTCCTTCATTAAATAGAAACCTATAACTGAACCACTACAATATGAAGGAGGTTAAAGTATATCAGTAATTCATAAATTAATAATGATTACTTATACCTAGTTATTCGAGTACACACATTTTTGAGTACATTAAATTATAAATTAATTAAGAAAATATATACATTTTTTTTAACCTGAGTAGTGAATACACGTTATACAAGTACAATATTGTGTGGTACAATTTTAGATAAAAATATCTTCCTCTTTGGCAAAGTCCTAAATAGGAAACTATATTAGTTGTAAAAGAGTTGAGTAAGTATGTATAGGATACGGAGTAACTCACAAAACAAACGAAACACGTTTCTAAGCCAAACTAACTGGTAAAGTTAGATAACTGTGTTTATTTTCTTAGATATCCAAGTTAATCTGCAATAATCAATACAAGTACAAACCAATTTACCGTCGTTTTCAATATCAGTTCTTTGATTTTTGTTTTTAGAAAAACTGTTGAGAATATCTAAATTGCCACCGCCGGAAAATCTGCATATTTAAAGGTACGATGTAAATTATTTGGAGCATTTCCACTAAACAAAAATATATTGGGAAAAAAATTATTTAGAGTATGACTGATTGAGAATTTTTAAAAAAAATTGTTTCAAAGTACTATCGAGCGGAAATTCCGCACCTCGTGTAGGTACTCCGTAAAAACACCGGAGCATTACATACTTAGAATCTAAAGACACGACTACTTTTTGTTTAAAATACGTAAAAAATACACTTCGGTAGAAATGTAGTTGTTTTTTGATTTTCCTTGATTTTCTTAATAATTATTTTAGATTTTGAGTGGAGCGAAGTTTTACAAAGATGTTTATTTTTTTTTTTTTAATCTGTACGCAACTTTTCTACCAGTAATCCTACTCCGGATTTTAGGTGTATTATCTTTTCCAAAAGGAAATCTGACTGGAAACGTACTTTAGGGAGGTTTAATTACCCCCAGAGTTTCCTCAGCAAATGTGAAAAACCCGAAAAAAACGTAGGAAAAACAAAAAAATCGAAACGACATTAAACAAATATTATTAAAGAAAATATATAATGCCTATTTGATTGAAGGATTTGGCGCGTGCCTAACCAAAACCCTACCGCACCAAACGTATACGCGTAACTTTTGCGCGGCCGTCGCGTGATCGCCGGGGAGGACGCGTCGACATCGGATCGGCCGGCGTTTCGGGAACGCGGATTTCCGATATCGTCCCGCGTGCGTTCTTTCTAACGCCTGGGCGTGTGTGCTGCAGATTTAGAAGAAAAAAAAAACCGTCAAACGACACGAGAGCGGTGCGCGCGACAAACGTTGCGGCCGGAGACGAGCGTGGGCTGCGGTCGCGGTGCGCACCGTATTATGTTATTGTAAATAGGTATTGTTATTATTATTCCGACGTTTTATTATTTTATAACCCGTAAAAACTCGTCCGGGCCCGTGTACGTTTAACCTTCAAACGAGAAACCTACGGCCGCCGCCGCGATTCGACCGGCACAAAATATTATTCCGACACCTCCCCGCCGCCGCCGGAGACGAAAAAAAAAACGAAACGCATTGACGCATACCCGGGGACGCGTCGTGACGACCGTCGATATTATTCTTCTTCGCTTCTTTTACGTCTTCTTTACGTTTGATTGGTTCGCTGCGGATCTCCAACCGTCCCCAGCGTTACTCAGTTCCTTTAACCCCTTGTAGCTATCCTACACCCGTGTCTATCATAATTCGGTCAATTTACTCCATCCTTGGTCTTCCTCTTCCGATATGACCTTTAAACTTCACCTTCTATGACGACGCGTTTCGTCGGGCTATCGTGGCGTAGTAGATGTCCCGTCATTTTGTCTCTCCTGAATTTTATACCAAAGTTCTCGGTTTTTATTTTTATTCTATCTAATACTGCTTCATTCGTTATTCTTTCAATCCATTTAATTTTTAACATTTTACGATAACACCACATTTCGAAGACCTTTAGTTTCATTTTTTCTGCTGTACTGATTGTTCAAGTCTTACAGCCATGTAACGCGATGCTCCGGACATATATTTTCAAGAACTTTTTCCTTGCGTCTAAGGTCACACTATTAGTGGTTAATAGGTGTTTTCTTAATAATAATAATAATAACAATATATTTATTTAGCAAATCGCAAACAGTATTTAAATATTTATAAAATAATAACAATGAAGATTTGCAACTCCCAATTGGGCATAGCTTGTATCGGTTGGTTAAAAATTGAGTTGCGATATATCTAAATAGATTAAATAGATCAAATTAAATATATATATATATATATTATTAATTCGTAGAATGACTTAAATTAATTTTTAGAATTCTACACTGTTTTACTGCGATGTAAAAGGAGCTTTTTACACCAAATTGTTTGTAGAAAATAGGAACACAAATATTTATACTTTCTTTGTAATGTGTACTATAGTTGTGAGTGACATGATTAAAATTATTGTTAAATTTGTAAAAGGTAATTAGAACATTCTTATAATATACATTTTTAATAAAAAGTAAATTCAACAGGTCATAAACAAAATTAGTACTGGTAAACATAGAGGTATCTTAAAAATAAATTTAACTACGTGAGTTAAAGTAGAATTTAAAGAAACAACATGAGAATTATATGCTTGATCCCAAAAAAACAATATCATAATTAATAACTGATTGAACCAAAGATAGATACAACATTCGTTTCATAGTAATGTTAAATATATTATTATGATGTACATCATCATGAAAAATATAAAAAAATGTACATACAATATTTTTCAGATTATCAATATGGAAATGAAGAGATGAATACATTTTTTTTTTTTTTTTATTATTCTAAAAAGCTCTCTTTGCTTGTGCTATTCTATTTATAATATCATCTATACTTCGGCCATCAATTATTATACTATTATAATAATAATATTATCGTGTTATGCGAAAATACCGCGAAACATCTCGGCTCAAAGACCGAAAAATGGACCCCGGAAAAACGTTTAAACCGACCGCGATAAATCACGCGAGTGTTGGCGTGGCCGGCACACGGCCACGTAATAGATATTTTATTGCCGCGGGGCAGTGACTAAAGGCTATCGGTTTAAAAAACATAAAACATTACATTATGTAATCCGATATATTACGGCCCTCTCGATTCTTGGGGTACATATTATATAGGTACACACTGTAGGCTGTGCGTAATACTCTACAGTGTTTTATATGTCCATCCGCAATTACATAGAGACGTGGACTCAGCGGGACCGGATTAAGAGTTTACCGGGCTTGGACTCCTAGACTCCGTGCTTAATCTGGCCCTGCCGACCGACTCGGTGGCACATACAGTTTGGTTGGTGGTGGCGGAGCTTTCAGACTAGAAGAGAAAAAAAAAACATCTTAGTAAAACCTCGCTACGCTCGGAATCTAAAACTTAACTATTTTTTATACATTGGTCATTACTATAGTCTATAAACTATAATGACATATTGTGATATAAAAACACCAATATAAATCGATTATCTTTGTATATGTTTAAAAGGGGGATGATAATTGTAGATTATGATAAGTGGTGGGATGTCGTCCCCCGTATCACCCGTATCCCCCCACTTCGACCTCTGCTTATGAGCGTATACGTCGTTTGTGTCTGAGTCATGCGATTAAAAAAAAAATAATAATAAATTTATAAATTCGGAGAGAAACACTATATTCAGTTGTATGAGTGTAACAACAGTGGATAGTATTTACACGTGAGTAATCCACGTGAACAGTGAACTCAAACACACCGTCACAGTAACATACGAAACGACAGTTTCGGCGTGGAAATAAAAGAAAAATAATATCTCTTGTTATTTAAGTTCGGCACCTACATAAAGAGTGCAGTTTTTTTTTAGAAAAAATCTAACCAACTAAAGCTTTTATACACACCGCTATTCGCGAGTTTAGTATCCGCAATACATTCAGCGAACACTCGCACGCGTTTAACGATATTTCCCGTCGTCCCCGATGACGGTCATGATTTGTCTCAGCGGTTCGTGACTATTTTACGATATATTATTACGGTTACGACGCTTCACACTGTCGTGTGTAATACGCATTTTACGGCTATAAGGTTTTCGGGTTTTAAGTGTTTTACAATGTCCGTACGAACGTGTAACGCCCCGACTTTATAATAATATAATCCCCGTACAGTTTATAATAATCGTTGTAATATACCTGTTTGACCGTTTCGAAAGTTTCTATAATGCCCGCGTGTACGGCGTATACCTATATCGTTATGCGTATATTACACCGCGGCATAAAATATTTATTTTTTTTTTTTTTTATCGCGTCTCGTAAGACGTGAAGTGTAGTGTAGGCAGGCAGCTGGCAGGTTACGGTTTTTTCGTGGTGTACACTATACATGCGTTATAGGTACGTGGAGGTTATCGTTGTGATAACGTCGTTAATCGGCTCATAAATCTGGGTAGAAAAAAAAAAAAAAACGAGAACCTTGGTTTAAAAATGTGTTTGAAATTAATTTCTTATGTAAATGCGGTCGCGAGGGCAAACGGCCGGGAAATTATTGTATACGGAACACGGATCGCGCTGCACCTTCTCGTTTTTTTTTTTTTTTTTTTTAACATTAATTACTGACAGGGGCGTATAAATTCTCCGGAGATTTCCTAAACGATAAAAAGTTTTTTTTTTTTTTTACGTGTAATACGATAGTGCAGCGGTCGCAATACGTTTTATCCGTGGTAAACTTTTTATTATTATTATTCCGAAAACCGTTTAAATTAAAAATTTCATCCGGCAATCACGTATACACCGTTCGTTGTTATAATATATATTATTATATAGAAACGCACACGAGAACCTGTGTCAAAAAAAAAAATTAAGTAATTTTTAAAATATTTCATTCGAACATTATACTATGTTTTATAACTATTGTTGCATAATATTATATTTCAGATGTAAACAAATTTGAATGCGTGCTACTTGAATCGATTTGAAAATATAAAATTTTAAATTCGCATTCCATAAAAATGCACACGTTTTTTTTTTCTACTACTTTTTCTACTGTTTCAGGACTCGAGTTAACTTCCCGTACCATTTACTGCATATTTTCTTGAAACCCCCTCACTTTCCTACTGTCCGTGAGTTTCTCTACATCATACTTGACAGTTGCCGAATTTATTTTCCTATTCATTGTTTTTAGCTTGACCCTAAGGTCACTTGCTACTAAAAAATGGTCCGAGTCACGGTCAGTTCCCCTGTACGTTCTTTCATCCGTTATGTTGTTGGCGAATCTTTCATTTATCAATATATTGTCTATTTGATTTGAGTATCTACCATCATATGACATCCACGTCCCTTTACTGCCATATTACTTGTACCTATACTTCCTATTTCTTTCCATCTGATTACCTATAGCGCGACTACTCCTAAACCGTATCTTTCTACTACTTTGATCATATTTTGTGTAGCATCGAGTTTGTTAAGTGTTCGTACATTCCGAGTTCCAAAAGTAGGTTCCGTGTTTCCGTTTCCATTTCGTTTTGTATTAAATCTAGTCCGAGGATTATTCTTAGGTTCCTGAACAAAGTATTTTTATAAGGCAGGGTTATTGGCCCTGCGCTTAACCCCCCCCCTACCCCTAGAGGGGTAAGTATAGATAACTAAATCTGTAACAATAAATGCATGTATATTGTTAAAAATAAACGGATAAATAAATGAGTAATAATAATAAATAATAATGGTAAAACATTTGATGACTGTAAGTAATTTCATGACACGATTCGATACTATCGTATTAATTCATAAGTCGTAAACTAAGTCATCCGTTATAATATATTGTCAATTACTCGCCCATAACAGCGGCCTATTCGCGGCCAGTATATCGCGTACAAAAGAACGTATAGAGACTGTGTATGTAAAACCCGTGATATTTTGGCGGTTTCTTCTCCCCCGCCTCCCGCCGTCTTTTTAAAACAAAACCCTACAGGCTACGTCATTGTCCAGGCGTACGGTATTTTTCAGTTTTGATTCTTGCCGCGGGGATCGGTTTATAACAAAACGCGATTCACCCTTGTTTCGGTCGTTTGTCGCGGTATCTTAGCTCCGAGTCTCGATCACAAAAGCCTTATGCTGTTCCCCCGGCTACGAAAATCGTCCGTTTCGTCGCCACGTCCCGGCGTACGCCCGTCTCCTCGTCTTTAATACGTCCGTTAGCGCGGTTCGTTTTTCTTTCGGCAGGCGCTTCGAACGTATTCGCAAGTCTCGCCGCCGTACAAAGCGGCACGCCTGGCACGAGTTTTAATTAGCCTCTTTTCGGCCGTTGTCGTCGTGTTTTTTCGCCGTCGGGGCTCTACTGACGCACGGTCCCGGACGCTGTGTTCCACTGACTGATATCGTTACACGCCGTCGTCTCCCGCGCTAAAGTCCGTTCGTTTTCTCTGTCTCTCTCGCGCGCGCGCCCGCACACACACGGCCTCCGCCGGACCTCCGCGCGTCCATTTATCGCGTCCGTTTCCGAACGCGGGCCACGACGATCGTGTAACGGCCGTCACCGCGACGAAACCGAACGTTACCGTCGCGTCTGACAAACACCGTATTGCGGCCCGGTTCGTATACACCGCATTGTGTACCGCGACGGTACTCGTACGCACGCGCGCGCGTTTTTTTCACATTAAATATTTGAATTGCTCGGCCGTTACAGGGGTATCGTTTACCGCGCGAATCGAATGTACGCGGCGGACGAGCGAGCGGACGGCGCGCGCACGCACGAAATCGGTTTCCACCGAAACGGTTTGAACCGCCGTACGCCTCCTACTGTTACGAGTACTAGCCGATGGCATCGAACAAATTAACGTGTATACTTGCGGCGGCGGCGGCGGCGCGTTTTTTAAGCGTTTTAACGATAACGAGGACCGCGGACAAAGCGCACCGTTATTTAAAATAACAAGCGCGACTGTCGCGTTATGTTTTATTCCAATAAACGGCTATCCGCCACCTGCATACAGGGTGGTACTCAATTGTTTTTTTTTTTTTATCGATTTCGATTTTTTTCAACCGTTATAAACGGCAGCTTTGTTCTGACCGACTGACTGCGTGATCAACGCACAGCCTGTACCGCTGGGGCGGGAAACTGAACGTTTTCACGGCAGTTATCTCGTGTACCGTAGGCATCTACCGAGGAAGGATTTTTGAAAATTTCGACTCTAGAATTCAGAGGAATTTGCTTGATTTTGCTAAAGCGTTTTTTTTTACCTCTATTGCCACCGGGGAAAGTTTCGAACCGTTGTCAACACCGGCACATTCGTGTGTGTTGTGTTTTTCGTTTGAAAAACATTTGTTTTTTACTAAAACAATTTGTAAAAAAGTATTTAAGGATTTAAGTTTTTCAAACAGAAACATAATTTTGGTCTTAGTCAGACAATGAACCGGTGTTGACAACAATTTTAAACTTCCCCCGGAGGCGATGAGAGTCATAGAAAAACCCAAAAGCGCCGTAACAAAATCCGACAATTTCAGCTGAGTATATTGGCATATTATTTTTTTTTTGGAATCGGACAATGTGCCGACGCAGCCCCAAATATAGCACTCGGTATGTTTGTGGATTTCCGAAGTTTGTGGGCCCTGGCAAAATCCGAAAATTCCCTAGAAAAATCTAGCGAATTCCTATCAAAATACTGATACTGGTCGTATAGATAGTCCACGGCATAATGTGCCGGTGCCAACTTGATGGACATGACAAACGCCGCCAATAAATTTCTTTTTATTCAATGTATATAAATATATTTATTTTTTTTTTTTAACAATAAATTATTAAAAAGCCTTATTATTGCCTCGCCATTCAGAGATGAAAATTGAAATTTGAGAATTTATATTATTTAAGTAAAAAAAAAAAAAAGACGGGGGAGGGGAAGTCTGCAATCATAATACAAATTATACAACCGCGCATATATTACGTATAGAATTTGTAGAAAGAAGAAAAATCCAGACTAATAATATTTAGGAATGTGTTTTGAAAACTTACGAAAAAAATATATATTACTAATAATTTAACGTTAAAATGAAATCAAATAAAATCGTACAATATTCTTAATATTTTAAGTGAAACAAAAAAAAAAAAATTACAAATTTCAGTTAGGTATTCACCCAGTCTTGCCGGTGTATATTCGACCAGTTTGTGGGAAGCAAAGGTGGCAGTGCAGGCGCAGGTATACAATATTATATTTTTGTTTTATTATTATCAACAATTTCAGGACTACGTGCTCGCGGTTTTCGATACCCAACATCAATTATGTACTCATCATAATAATATTTTGGGCTCTGTACCGGGCCATTTTTAACGGATATTCACTGCGCTCCCCTCTCCATTAAAAATAAAAATAAGATCTACGAGTAAAAAGCCCCAATCTCATCGTTTTTAGCACCGGTGTACACATATCATATGATTTATCATTAATTTTAGTGAACATACAAAAAACGTTTTTAAAAAATTGCCAGAATATTCACGGTCGGAAAGCGCGTATGAAAATAACATTCGGAACTACGGACGATGTCGTGTGTTCAAAACTGTACGAAAATAATACTCGGCCACCGACCAGAAATAATAAGAACAAAATAATAATAATTTTATCGATATTATAATATATACTGCTGAGCCATCTGTCCGTAGAACCTGCAAGGGACAACAGCGATGTATGTTCGCCGCTAGATCGCGTTGTTTACATTTAAACCGCTCAAATGATTTTCCCGTTTTGCTATCGGTTTTTTAAATTTTTTATTATTCTTTCACGCCGGATGTTTTAATAAATACTTTACAAATAATAAATAAAAATAAATAATGATGTCTGTATACAATCGATAGGCTCAAAAACTGTTAGAAATACGTTTACTCAGTTTTTGCAAAATGTTCCGCGTTTTCCGGAATATTGCTATTGAAATAGTCATTTTCTAAAATTCGTTATTTAATTTTTTTTTTTTTTATCATATAAATCGAGTTTATTTTTGTTGATTTATGGGCTGCTTTAGTAACACGGATGAAAAAAAATCTGTTATTATCTATATGTTAATATTTATGGTAATGACCAACATAATGTAAAGCTACGTCCACAAAGGGCCGTATTTAAAAAACGGGGTAAAAAACGGCACGAAATGTTCTTATCAAATTTTACCAAAACCTGCAAGAGCTCCCAGTGGATTTATTAGTTTGTTATTATTCATTATTAGCATTATCATACTATAAACATCCGCCGTGAGCGCTGGCAGTGAGCAGGTTTTTGTTATTATTGATAAAAACGTTAGTAAGAGTAGAGTCCACTTTTTCGAGGATCGTTGCGCGACCACGTTATCCATAGCCGTGATTTTAATATGAACTACGGTTGTATTTTTGTCGACAAACAACCGTGACATTACATGGTGATTATCATCAATCATTATTGTTATTTGTATTGATCATGGTCTGAGACATTATTATATTCTGTAATTCAATAATTCATTAATCCGTATATATATACATTCGTTGTGATGACACGTACAACGTTTACAAAACTCGATCTAATGAAAAATGTGGCATTCCAAGTTTAAAAACAAGTAACCAACGTAACAGATTTTTTTATGAGGGCAACAGTGACGAACACGTCTATGACGATGAATTTGAACATTTCAAAGTTAACAATTACTTCGTGTTTTGAGACCAGATTAAATCGAATTTAGAATCGAGGAAAATTGCTTATGAAAATTAATTTAACTTCTAAGTATAATCTTATTTATCGCCTATCGGAGTCAACACCTGCTAAAGTTCGATAAAAGTCCGACTCATTGCAAAATGTTAAACATTAAAATAATAATTAAAAAGAACGTAATATCTTTGTATTAAAAATAGACATCCTAGGATGATGTGGACGGGTGCGGCCACCGTTTTAGTTAATTTAATGTACATCTGTTAGTAACGATCAACCATTGCTAACGAAAAGACGATTCTGAGTGGAGTTCAGTTGACAGTGTAGTTGCTTTGTCAACAATATATATGTCAAATCATTGTAAAATAATTACATAGGCAATAAATATTTTCTTTAAAAATATTTTTTTAATATTGTACTTATTTTCTCGATTTCTTACGGTTTTCCCGCGGTTTTTTCCTAAGTTTCCCGTTTACTGAGAAAACTAGTGAAAAAATCAAAAAATAGCCTCTCTCAAGTACCTCCCCGGATCGATTTCCTTTTAGAAAAAATGTTACCATTATAAATCGTAGCAAAATCGCTGGTAAAAAACAAGGTTCATAAGAAAAAGCCGTAATATTTTTTAACCAATACATACATTTCGGACGTTTTCCCGTTTTTCCTCAGTTCTTTTTTTGGTTTTTCACATTTATTCACAAAATCTCTTATGAAAATCGTAAAATGATCGTAACTCCCTACACCGATTTCCTTTCAGAAAGGGTGCCACACTTAAAAATCGGAGCAAGATTTCTGGTAGGAAAGTTATGTATAGATATCAGATACGCATTTTAATAATCATTTTTTTTTTTAATAAAGAATTTTAAGTTTTAAACGTGGTATTTAGCATATTAACATTTCAAAGAGTTCAATGTGATAAGCAATAACATGCATAATAATATGCAACATGTCATCATCAGTCTCGCATATAACATATCTAGTATAGATGCATATAATTATGATATTATTCTCTATTAGTTTATTTTAACTATTGCACATGGTTATGTTTTGTTTTGGATTTTTTTTTATTATAATTATTTACCAAGGTGATTTTTATTTATTTTATATTCTATAAATATTCGTTAATACAAAAATATGTTTGTATATTATTTAATTTAAAATTTATTGTAGTGCACCTACATAAATAGTTTTCATACAGTGAATATTAGTGGGAACTAATTTCTAATTTTGGTTTAGAGTTTGCTTAGTTGAGTTATTTTTATTTTGAAATTTCTAAATAATGCTCTATGATAATGTGGCAAAATTCGTGAAGCATTAACCAAAAAAACAAAATTTGGAACAGGGAACTAAAAATAAAATACGTCGACGTATTTATTATATTTATCATAATTTATTTGAACTATAAAAAATCTTATTACCTCCTTTGAAAGTTGATTCGACACTGCTTATCACGACGAAAAATATTCACAAAGCGAGCGGATTCGACAATAATCATTTCAAATATTGTTACAATAATGTTTACAAAATATTTTTTCAATATATTTGAATTATGTTGTTTTAAATATCATTTAGAACACGAACGAAACATATGTCTATAATATTTATTTTAAAATGACTACTTATAACATAGTTTTAACATGTTCTAAGAATATATTTTAACTGATAATGTTTGAAACATTTAAAAAACATATTGTGACAACGCCAACATGTTCTAATTGCTATCTGGAAAGTTAGATAAAATGAAGCGATTTTTAAAGGCCCTTGCTATTGCTTTCAATATTTCCAATAAATTTCCTATTTTATCTGAAGCAAAGACCAAAGAAGACATATTTTATTGACCACAAATAAGAATATTATTATAAGATACCTATATTTCAAAATAGTATGACCAATGTTGAAAAAAATTCACGGACTAGTTTTAAAAGTGTGATAATATTTTACCCAAGTTTTAGGTAAACAATACGAAAGACCCAAATTATAAAAATTATGAATCGATTGTAGCCGATACAATGGAAAACTTATGACTACTGGGTTATTATATGAGCATAAAATTAAACTTTTTAAATTCACCTATTGACTATTTTTTGGGAAATTTTGGTTCATTAAGTGAAGAACAAGCTAAATGTTTTCAAAAAGACATCAAAGGGATGGAAAGGCGATATCAAAGGTCGATGGGATGTTAGTATGATGGTCGATTACTGTTGGTGTTTAAACCATGAAACTGAAAAGTAAAAGTATAAAAAAAAATACATTTAATTTTTACGAACCGGCGAAAAAAGAAACGCCAACCATCTTTGAATAATACATTTTTTTTAAAACTTTAAATTTAATTAATTCACACAATTTTTTTTTAAATAATGATGTCTAATAATATTGTATGATTTACTTAAATTTAATTCATAACAGTTAAAAATATTTCCAATATAATAATAATGTACATTATTCTAATGTAAATCTCAATTGTAGGAAAACTAGACGTGATAGAGAAAAACCGATTTCAGATTTGAATTTAGCGTGTCAAAATCTACGAGAATCGGGTATTATTATAGAAACAACTAAAAAAAAAAAAAATGTATATATTTCGCAGGACTGTGTGAGAAAATAAGATATCCTTCTCTTTTGCTATGAACAAAAAGAACATTTACAAGCTATAATACGTGTACATAAAGCGAATAAAAATGGGAATATGTACAAAAAGAGAAGCACGGAGAATCTATCCAGTGATAAGATTCCAAATATAGATATTTTACAAAACACCTTTAGGACGTAGATCTTACCTAATGCAAACAAAAATCACAGCAAAAGGCTTTGACGTAAACAATCATTTTATACCTATTAAAAAAAAAAAAAAAAATCATTAGACAGTATTGTCTTATGATTTTGTATGTTTGTTATATTTATTGATTTGATGGTGTAGAAGTTTATTGGGTGGTAGATTAGGTGGTGGGAAAACCCTAATACATCCATATCATCAAACCCAGAAAAATATATTTAACAAGCTGTAAAAAGTATAATATTAAACAAACAAAAGTGAGAATAGAAATGAGAAAGACATGTAACATTGTGATTGGAGAAAACATCCAGTGATAGGATCCGGTGAAAGATATTTTACAAAACACTATTGGGATGTAGATCTTACCTAATTGCAAATAAAACCACAGCAGTAGGCTTTGATCTAAACAATTGTAAGGCCAATGAAAAACAAAAGCAAATATCAACGAATCTAAATTTTGAAACGTACGGCGTCCTATGTATATTGACGTTAAACAAGACAACACTTTAACCTTAAGACAATGCCTACAAGTGACAAAAAAAAAAAAAAAAAAAACAAACACCAATCACGATACAACATCATATCGAAATTTGCTTAGATAACCTGAAGATGCAATAAAGTTAATGAACTAAGAACTTTAGCATTTCTTAATGTTTATCGTTGACTTTGGCTACACAACGCGATCTCTAGTTCTTGGACACTGAAATAATAAGCAAACGTAGTTGAAACGTTTTTTTGGTTCATAAAATGGATAACACATACAGATAAATATGTAGCATAGGTTACCAGTTTCTTATCTAAAAGTTCTCTGCAGTAATAAGTTGTACTTTTTTTAAACGGGTTTTGGAGTTGCCATTATCTCTTTATCTGGTTTTTGCCTTATTGGCGTTTTACTTGGATTACGCAGAAGAAATATACACATGGTAAATAAATATTAATATATTATCTATAATCTATATTCCAAACCATATAGAATATAAAAATATACAACTATATAACGATATAACCTAATTTACAAATGGAAGTCATTGAACTTCAAAATTACAAGGTTCTAAAAAATTATTTTCGGGAAGCAACTAGTTTGTCTCAGTTTTATATTGGGAAAATCAAAAAATGACCTCCCTAAAGTACCACCCCAGTCAGATTTCGTGTTTTCTCCGTAAGTACGGAAAATAGTTAGATTTTTCATAGCATTTAAGGAGTATGTGGCGATATCAACTTTAATTTTTCAAATGAGAATCTATACTATAAATTACATAAATAGATAGAGTAGATATTACTTTTTAAATACATTTTGGCAGTATTCGAAAATATCGGATTTAACTTACTTAAAAACTACAAAAATCAGAATTTGAATATATGCGCTGTTTATAATTTTTTTTTTTTTCCTATGATGTGAAGAAACTGTACGAAACGAATTATAATATTGTAAATTAATCAATCGTCGACGATGACGCGACGTTAACAAAAGGAAAAACTATATGGAATCGAAATTATTTTTAGTTCACATAGGTTTACAGACAATGATAATTTTTACTCGGCGGTTAGTCGAGCGCTTTTATCTATTATAAAACCCTCTCAACGAGAACGGATGCAAACCTTAAACTGAACAACCATGCATCATTTTAATATTGGTGTAAGTCTGGCCAGGACAGCGAGGACATTAATGCGACCGGAAACCTTTGTTTTTTTTTTTTTTACTATTTTTTTTACAATGGGTATTATTTTTAAGCAAAGCGTCGAAAAAATGAACACGTTTATTTTTCCATACGTCGTTCTAAAAAGCACTACCAAATACTTATCTGTTTATTGGAATACTTGTCTAAATATATACAGAGTGTGCCTCGAATATATACCCATTATAATATCTCCGGAGATAATAAAGGAATTTTTTTTTAGATTCCGAGCGTAGCGAAGGAGCTATTGGTTTTACATTAATCTACCAGAAATCTTGCTCCGATTTGCACGGGCAGCACCATTGCCGAAATTAAATAATGTTCAGACGGTACTTTTAAGAGGTTATTTTTTGATTTTCCAATCGGTTTTCATAATATCTGGGAAAAACCCGGATAAAACGTAAGAAAAACAAGAAATTTACGAAAATAATGCTTTTATTATTTTTCAATTTTATTATTTGTTGTACTTAAGTTAAACAAATTCGTAGAGACTTGAATTAGTAGTTTTTTGTAATGTAATTTTTTGAAATTCTCATTAATATTCGAGACAATGAGGAAAACCTGGTTCTTTAAGTTAAAAATGATTTAAAAATTAAAAATAAGGTTGTCATAAACAATCGTTTTCATTTTTTTTTTTTTTTTTTTTTTTGTTATAATTAAGGATTTTTTTTTTCTAAATCTTTTTTCTAACAATTATTGTTGTCATGGAAACGTTAATTTAAATAATTTTACAATAATCTCTAATCTATATATATATATAAATTAATAACTTGTCTTGACTGATTCATCACCGTCTAGCCCAAACTACTGGACGGATCGGGCTGAAACTCGGCACACAGATAGCTATTATGACGTAGACATCCACTAAGAAAATATTTTTTCAATTCAACCCCTAAGGAGGTAAAATAGGAGTTTTAAGGTATATTTGATACAAATATTATATATATATATATATATTTATTTATTTTTGTTTGTTCAAGGGTTACCTTGGTGATACTGATTATAATTCTAGCTTCCACGGATAAGAAAACTATTATAATTAAAATTATTACTATTATTTACACTATTAAAATTTAACAATAGAACACTTTTAGTCCGCCAAAGATGGATTGCCCACTTTTCACCCAAATGTTTTTATTCAATTCTGACACGGTCAAAACTAAAAATGAATATGGGTAAAAAAAAAATTGGCGTGGACAATGGCGAGCATGGGCCAGTTAGTATGACATAATATGCGTATATTGTTGATAAAGCTACACTATTAACTGAACTCCACTCAGAATCGTTTTTTCGTGTATCCGTCCTTTTTTAAATTTTTTTTTTTTTTGAAAACATGTATATTGCCGATTTAGGAACGATGGTGAAGTCAGAATTGAGTGGACTGACTAAGTCTTGAGCTATAGCTTTTTGAAGTCCTGATATTATGCGGACATTATGTTTTATGTTAAATAACTATTTATTGTCTTTTTTAAAGAATTTTTGTCGTGACTTAATAGTTATACACACCTCTTTTCATCCTAGAGGTCGTAAGTTCAAACCCAGTTTTCAAACAAAATTGTTTGCATTTTTTCCCTCCTTTTATTTAATCAAAGAAAAAAGACGTCTTAGGAAAATGGGGACGGGTGCAGCCATTGTTATAGGTAATTTAATGTATACCTGTAAGCAACGATAAACTAGTGTACTGAAAAAACGATTCTGAGCGGAGTTCAATTGAAAGTGATGCTTTGCCAACAATATGTAATATATATAGGAAAAATTTTGTGAAAATCAAAAAATGACGTCTTTAAAATATCTTCCCAGTCGGATTTTCTTTTAAAAGCATTGCTGTGATTATAAATTAGACCAAAATTTCTAGTAGAAAAGTCATGCATATTTTATTTCCGTGGTAATTAAGGAAGGTCAGTTTTTGATTTTTCGAGCGGTTTTCATAATATCTGGGAAAAATCGGGATAAAATGTCGAAAGAACGGAAAATGTACGAAATACAGGTATTATTTGAAAAATATTTTGGCCTTCTTTTTCTTCTGTGAACAACTTTTCTACCATCAATTTACAATTATAGCACTTGTTCTGAAAGTAAATCTGACTGGTAAGGTACTCTAAGGAAGTCAATTTTCGATTTTCCCAAGAGTTTTCTCAGCAAATGTGAAAAACCGGGAAAAAACACGGGAAAAAAACCGGCTTCAGATTCGTTATAGAGAGTTTTTACTGATATTATTGTAAGAGCAACAAAAACCGTATTAGTCTTCGGATGAACTGCTTCATTTAACCATGTTTACTCCTTTAAATATCTCATAACTTTATAATATAATGGTTGCATGTAGGTACCTAGTCGTAGTTGGTATGTTAAAACGAGAACAACAATAATCAACAAAAACCTGGTACTTTTTCAAAATGAACGACCAAACAATACACATATACATTTGTATGTGTAATACATACACGTTCGTATATGCTTTGTATACAATACAGGGTAATATGTATAAGTAGGTACACACGATACTTTAAAAAGTGTTGACTTTTTAAACTAATTTCTAAATTTTTTTCAAACGGTTTTATTTTACACAAAAAAAACGAACGTAATTATAATAATTGCATACAGTTGATATATTTACTATAAATTACTTAAGATATAGATATACTATATAAATTTTTATCTGAAAGGAAATCTGACTGCGGAGGTACTTTAGAGAGGTCATTTTTTAATTTTCCCAGGAGTTTTCGCAACAAATTTAAAAAACCAAAAAAACCTTAGGACAAAACAGTAAAATGTACAAAATTTAGGTATTAGTTAAAAATATTTCGGCCTTCTTTTTTTCTGTGAACAACTTTTCTACCAGCAATTTTGCAATACTTCTTAACTAATATCTACATTTTGTACATTTGCCTGTTTTTCCTTCGTTTTTTCCCAGTTCTATCAATATATTGAAAAAACTCCTGAGAAAATCAAAAATTAACCTCCCTAAAGTATCTCCCCAGTCAGATTTTCTTTCAGATAAGAGTCTATATAATATACCTATACCTTAGGTAATTTATTGTAAATATTTCAATTATATGTAATCATTATAATTATGTTCTTTTTTTTTTACAATAAAAATGTTTGAAAAAAAATGAAGAAATATGTTTAAAAAGTCAATATTTTTCAAAGTATCGTGTGTAACTACTTAAATATATCACCCTTTATCATACATTTTTCCGTTTTTTTTACTGGTTTTTCGAATACATTGAAAAAACTCCTGAAAGAATCAAAAAAATTACCTCCTTAAATTACCACCTCAGTCAGATTTCCTTTTAGAAAAAGTGCTACACATGTAAATTGGAGCAATATTTCTGGTAAAAAAGGTGTTCACAAATAAAAAAATAAAATAAAAATAAACATCATTGTAAAACCATAAGCTTTTTCGCTCCACTGAGAATTTAAAAAAAATCATCTAGGTGATGAAGAAAGGGTAGAGAGGAGGTGGACAAAAGGATTAAAGAAAATCTTCTTGCCGGTTTTGTTTAATAATTTTACTAATAAAGACACACTTTCAGAATTTTTTCAGCACTTTTCATATTTTTATATTTATATTATTATTGTACCCTATACTCAAACATCTAGTGTAAATTATTGCAACATTAAACATTAACTTTTGTAATAATTGGTTTTATACATTATTATTGTGTTTTTTCGACAAAATTTCCTCCTCCTCATGTTAATCTAATAGTTAGAATAAGTATCACATAATTTGAATATAACATTACGCCGACATTTAAACTATAAATACAACAATTTATGTTATTTGTTTTGCTAACTATTTAGTTGGCATGTTTATGCTAAAAAAAATAAGATAGTTTAATTTAAATACCCACCTATAGTGTTAAATAGTTTACCTAATGCAGTTATTATTGTCCATTAATTATAGATTCTGAGCGAAGCGAGGAGTGTATTGGTTTTATAATGTAGGTTTTTTTTCTTAATTATAAATACGTTTATGGCCAGAAATCATGCTTCAGTTATCATCATTAACAGTGGCGTCGTTTATTTAACGCTTATTTGAGAGGTAATTGTCTTTATCATTAAGTAGGTATCTTAATTAAATGTTATTAAAATATTTAATATTAATATTTTAATATTTTATAAATATCGCCTAAATATAAAATTATGTTAAAAAATACTAATGTTTTGACGCAATATGTAACAGAGTAAAGCTCCGCAATATCATGGTATTATCAAGAAATCAGAATAAGAGTTTTTCCAAAAAACTAAACAAGCATCGTAAAACTACGTGATAATTGACAGTAATTATTATATTATGACGTACATAATATTACAGTGTTCGTATACCGAGTTTAGAACTCTTAACTAAAATTTAACTTGAATTATTTAAATTTTACTTATCAAGTTTATAAATATATATTCTCAGATGCTGTGTGTAACTCAGAAGCTATTAGTTTTACAAAGCTATTTTCAAAACACTTTCGATTTGTAAAAATGTTCCGGTTTTTTCATGTCATTCCTTAACAGATATGAATTGTTTACCGGATAGTACTTTATTTAAAAACAATATTTTCGGATTCCCAAGAGTTTCTAAAAGTGAAAACTGTCATCAATATTATATCGGTTTTATTTTTGTTGACTGTTGAGTGACCTAGGCAAGATAACGGGAAAAATGCAAATAATACTAATTCGTAACAGTTATAACCTTTCCAGATGATAGATTTTTTTGATTGCAATGATTTATCTTTACTTTCGGTGTATAAACTATATCAATCTATATCATATTGTCTGTGTTTTATTTATTTGGCCGATTTGGTTTCGATTTCAAAATCAATCACTGTAATGTAATAATATAACAGTCGATAGTAACTGATAAACAATGATGTTTCCATGGAGCATTACCGCATTACTACATATACTTTCAACATTTCGTTAAAAATTCTCGGCTATACTACGTATTCTCTGAAATAGTTAAAAAAAAAAAAAACTCCGTCATAATAACATATTATTATCATGACCCGTTCACGCCACTTATGTCACTAAATTCGAAACAGTAAAAAATAATTATATTTATTTCAGTAATTTTATAATTTATTTTTTCTATAATTGGTACCTATCTATTTCCCTGTAAACAATTTATTCCACAAGAAAGGTATAAAATTGGCAGCCACAGTATACTCTCGAAAAATTAACGGGAGCACCGCTGAATTGGTAAATTACTATTAATTATTATTAAAATCTAAAAAATAAAACACAACCCATATTACTCTGGGCTAAGTTTTTTCTAACATTTTTATTAATTTTATATTAACGTATTTCAAATAAAATAATATAATTTATATGCTTTGTTTAACTGATTTATCTTTGTTATTAAAACCTGGGCAACTAATGTTTGTAGTTGAACCGTTAAATTTACGCAATGCTTCAAAAGGTTTATTATAAACGTTTTGAAAATTTGTATTTTTGTATAGTTCTTATCAAACGTTTGGATCAGTTCTCATTATTATACAGTATACGCATACACTTCCGGTCGTTGGCGTGTGGTTTTAAAAACGTTTATTGCAACCACCCTGTACACATAACCGCCGTGCCCTTCCAATTTGAAAGGGTGGAGCCTTGCCACCCCGGCACAACATTTCCCCCTCGACCGGAAACATGGCGGTTTGAAAACGAATTTCACTGCCGAATATTTCGAATACATATAACTGCTGTATGTATGTATATGTATATATATTTTTTTTTTTTTAAATTAAAAACATTTTATGAAATATACGTAACAACCGAAAACCTGCGGCGGGGTCGGGTCTACGAAAATACAATCGTTTACCAGCCAAATGAGCTAGAAAATTATTTTGAGATTTTAATCAACATTCCCGTCCCCGGTAAACCGTGTGGTTTTTGTGGAAAACTTTTTGAGATAGGGGATGTATACTCCATTAACGGACCGCTCGCGGTAAACGTAATTAAACGACTTTCAACGTCGACATCCAATTACGTTCCGCTAACCTAACCGACTCGTAAGCAACCAACGTTAGAGAAAATTAATTATAAAATATTAAATTGAATACGCAATTTAAATAGGTAGGTACTAACAAAATATACTTTCAACAATTTAGAAGTCTTAAATGTATTATTTTTACTCTGCTATTAAAAAAACAATATACATATAACGTAAACATATATAAATTTGTTTTCAAAAATTTCATATTTTGCACTATAGACCACATTTAGACCACGGCTATAAGTGGGCAGTTTGAATGGGAAATTTAGTTTATTATATAGTATTATACAGAAAGAAACGATAAATCATTTTAATCAAAACACGATTTTGAGAGAGGCTCGGTAAATTGTAAGGTTATTAACATTACTATTTATTAATTAGTATTCGTTTATTCCCCTTGTAACCCAAAACTCATATAACCGATTTATCGTCATTTGATGACAGTATTTATAATTTTTAGGAAAACCCGTTAGGAGTCTAGAAAAAATGTTTCAAATAAATAAGCACCTTTTAAGGTAACTATGAAATGAAAAAATCTGAGCATTTTTGATTATTGAAAAAGTGTTTTTCTTGGGAGGGGTGAATCTTAGTAAAAATAATAACTTATTCGATATTATTCAATTTTGTGTTTAACCACTAAAATTTAAACTTGTTATTATGCAATTAATTTGTATAAGCAATTTTCTCTAATATAATACGATTTTACGTCGAGTACTAATGGTATAGGTGTTTAAACTAAATTTGTTATGCAATGCAACGATGTTTAATAATTATTAAAATTGGATTCGTGGTTTTAAATTTAGACATTCGTGTTGTTATTAGTGCATAGTTACGTTTGTTGATTTGGTTGACAAGGAGATGTATACTATTCGTACATTATTATTATTATTAATTCAAATACAAGTATTAAATATACATTCATACTATCTAATATCAGAGGAGTATAGATAATGAATTTCAAAAATGTCCTGACAACTATTTACAAATTAAAATTTTTAATTTATTTAATTTACACAAAAGTATAATATTCGAGTAGGTACTAGGGTACCAAATTCTTTAAACATTTTATTTAGATTTATAGTTTATTGTTTAAAATACGTTCAGAAACCGAAAACTCCACAGACTGGGGTTTCCTAGCTTGTTTTCGGTTATAATCTTTCTTACATTTAAATTAAAAAATACTTTAATATACGTTACCTACGTAACTCTAACGTTATTATGTATATTAACGGAAAAGTTCGTTTGACACCTTTGAACGCACCTCGGAATAATATTCTTTCTTGCGACCATAATAATAAATTCCTTTAATCATAAATTATAATATAATACTTAGTTTCGATTTCTCGTAACCCCTGCGTAAGAAGAATATTTCTTTATCCTCTTGGTAGTTTTGGAAATTCTGCAGACATATTTATCGTCATTATGGCGAACCTTTACCACAGCTTGCAATAGCATAATAATATGTACATATTTATTTATGTAAGTATTTTATTTTTTGTTATATTTTGGACTACAGTAGAATATAAAACAGGCCGCGTTCGAGAGAGGGGACAGAGCCACAGAACGCTAGCGAGCAAAATGCTACGGGCGGAAAATTAACGTCTACAACGGCAACGACAATGATTTTAAAAATTAACATTTTTATTTTTTCCTTTGATCATTATATTATACTCGCATACGTCCGGAATATTTAAGATAAGCGGAAAAAATGTCATTTTGGCCGAGAGGGTGGCACCATCCGGTGCCAATGGACGTAAAAAAAAAAAAGTATTCTATAATGGCTATAACCATCTTGTAATGATAAAAACTCGATCAAAAGAATGTCATAAAAATAAGTAAAATATAGTTTTTAAAAATTTTTCTAACGTATAAACAGATAATGGGGCGAGGGTTGGAAGTTCAAACCTTCTAAAGAAAAATCCTCGGCGACAATGCTATTCATATATATACAAGTTTTAACCACATTACTTACTCTTCTGTGTCTGTAGTGATATTTGAAATCCGGTATTTCTAATGAAAACATAAAATTTGAGAATAAAAATGGTTGCAGAAGGCGTTGAGAGTTGACAATTGTAAAAAACATGTTCTTAATACTTACACCATGCATATACATAATGTGACCAACCTGGCTTAATTCGAAGTTTCTGTAGGGGTGTAAAAATCCAAAAAAGTATACTCTCCATCCACCACAACAATATGGTTAAATTCATATTGAAATTCGCCCAAAATTGTATTACTTCAATCCATCCAATAAAACAACTCTTATACGCAATTTAGTGTCCATTTAGTCTATAGAAGCCACTAAAATTGCTTAAAGTGTTCAAAAGTAGCGGAAAAATATATATACAAAACGCACAAGTTGTCGATATTTTGAATCCAGATCAATATAGAAATAATAATATCTCGTTTATGGTTGACAAAAATCAAAAATGTTAGCACCAAAATTTATTTAAAGTAATACTCCGTCTATTTATGGACTTTTAATTATAGGTTCTCATTTAAAAAACCAAAGTTGGTATTGCCACAGAATAGTCCTTAAATATTGTGAAAAATCTAAGCATTCGAAAATATCGGCTTTAACTACGAGTACACTTAAAAATTCCAAAAATCATAATTTGCTAAATATGCAAAATTTAACCAAAAAAATTGTGTAAACACGCTTAGTGAATCGTCCTGCGTATTAGAAAAGCTGCTATTTACTCCTATAAAGTACGTTTTTAATACATTGCATAATATAGGTACATGTTCAATATTATAAAAAACAATTCTCTACACATCGTCCTACTTAAATTTTAAATATCCTATAGATAAGTTCAACAAAAGTTGTGCAATTATGCATATTGTCATAACAATATTGTGAGAACGATATTCTCTTAGGTAACTCATTTGAAAATCGAAAGTTAAACGTATACGTTTATGTTAATCGAAAGAGGATACAATTTTGAAAATACTGTGTATAAAACTAGCGGCGAATAGAAAACGTTGTTTTGCGTGGCCCCAGTATTTTTCTATATTTACCACCACCACCACTAACCTCCCTCTAACGAACGGATTAGTAAAATAAAAATGTTGTAAGTTATTACTTCAAACTCACTGTTCTATGATACTACAGTCTTACGCTTCCGACCGCTCACAACCCACCCACTTATTTTGGATGAGGCAAAGACATCAAAAAACAGTTGATCATATAAATTAAACAAGCCTATATAATGGTTGAAAAAAATCAACAAACATCAATCACTCTGTTCCTATATAATATCATAATGTTGTGTAACGCACATAACTACATACTAATTCTATGTGCATTGTGTATGTAAAGTCGGGCTAAGTCACTCTATTGTTTTTAGACATCATGGTATTGCATAATATTATGTGGCGCGTAAAATCGCTTTTTTTTAATATTATTTACCTATAAAAAGTGCATTCATTATAATATTATAATATTAGGAGGGCGCGATAAGAACAAACAGGAGATCTGTTACTCAATTTCTCCCCCATGCCCCCCCACCGCCCGCCAAACCGCAACGACGGATTATTATTTTTTTAACTATTATATTATAATGACGAAACTCTGAGGTTTTATTCAGACGTACCTATTGTACGTGCGCTTATAGTGTGTTCCATTAACAATAAGATAATAATATTTATTAAAAAATTTGTTTGAAATCTACACTGTTCGTATAATAATATTATATTATATTTTCAAAGGTTTTATTGCCACGGAATATTGTCCGTAATTTTTCATTTTCTCTCTCTCTCGTGTTATTCTTTATTAATATTTTTTATTATGTTTATATAAGTATAAATATGTACATATGCTTCAAACCATAGGTAAGCCACTGTTGTAGGTGGGAAGTTAGGAAGGTATAGGATATTTGGTGATTAAGTTTATAATACCTATACTAAAAGCAACGATACGTTATTGTAATCAAAAAAACGCGTCTGAAGCTTGATAAACCGATATGGTTTATAGTTAGGGCTGGGATTCCGATACACTTTAAATTTTTAGTTTTAGGTAATTTTCTTAATTTTTCAGAGCATTTTGGGGTTTTAGAAGAGATTTTTGGAATTTTTTTTATCAAAAATTTGAATTAAAAATTTTATCGATATTTGCTGTCAGTTTTTTATTTATTAAAAAAATTGTTAGAAATTTAGAGAAATCGAGTATATAACCAGGCAAATAATACACATGATTTAAGGTACCTAATGAGTGCAAAAATCTAAATTCATTCATTTTGACTACGGAATCGAATTTTAATGATTACTTATGTCGAATCGCATACATCGGCTCGTTCGACCGGACAGTTTTTAAAATTGATTTGGAATCCTTTCATACATACTCCCGAGTCTCGATGGGTGTGGGTTGTCAAGAGGGGAGAGTAATTTTTTTGTTGAAGATACAATGAGAAATTATAAGAAGAAAGTGTACTTACAGAGGGGCCCAGACGAAAAAGTTATAATTCATTTCAATCTTAATTTGTGTCCAACATAACACAATTTTATAAAAATAGTAGTGGGGATCAAAGTGATTTTTCGCGATTAGTCAATACGAAATTTGTGAATTTTGGAACAGAGAGAGGTGTATGTCAGAATGAGGATAGTGAGCATTATAATTTATAAGTAAGCAAATTACTGGATGAACTATACCTATACACGGTGCAAAGTACGCATTCTTAGTAATATAATCCTTTTTAAGTGTAGATTAAATTTGCTCAGGTGAAAACATTGATTCACCACATTAGCTGATTAACAATAATAACGTTTATCTATTACGATTTTGAATTATAAAAAAAAAAAACGATTAAGTAATAATATATTAACTTGAGGACTTATTTTTATATTTTTTATTACATTGTTATAAAAACTGTTTTTTTTTCTGTGTGGAAAACCCTCTCAGTAATTTTAAGGCAGAGTTGAAATGAAAAAAAATTTATACGGCTGAGAAAAAAATACCATTGGCTTTTTTTTCGTAATGCAGTATGAAGTTTGAATCGCGAAACGATTATTTGCTAACTCAATGAAGAGGGGAAACCTTACAAAATACGTACTCTCTAATTGATTAATTTAATGTTTAATCAAATAATATTGTAGAACACGGTTTAACTAACACAACTATACTGCACGCATTTCATTGGCACTGTAATTAAGAGGGCAAAGGGATTTTGCAGTTTTCCCGGGTGAATGTGTTATGTATACTTAAAAGTGGTCTAAATTTTGATAATTTATTATTCCTGTCGCATTTATTTATAGGAGAAAGAACATTTATTATGGGTTGCCAGAATATGCATACAAAGTTTTATTTTAACATGCAGTAGAATCCAAATAGGGTTGTATTTGATGTCAAAAGAACTACAGTTAGCTCCACGAATTCGGATGTTTATACAAACGTAACGTGTTCAAAAATTAAAAAGTAAATATACAATTTAGTTCCGTAATAATATTTATATAACTTGATAATGTTTTATGTGAGGAGAGATGTAAAAGTGGCAGACTCGGAAAAATTTGAAAAAAAATGAAATGGAAAAGAGTTAAAAGTTGGAAATTAGAAAAAAAAACATAAAAAAGTTGTATAACTCCATTTGTTTAAATGTATATTAAAAAAAATATGTATCATTAATTACTTTAATACCTACCCGTGTTTAGTCTATTTTAAATTTTTTTAAATCTAAGAAGTTTTCATATTACGAAAGTATTGCAACTTAAGATATTTTGTTTAAAAAGACACTTTTGACTTTTAGGTAGCAGAGGGAAATCCATAGCCTTGATATACTCGTATTATACTGTTAGGCACTAGAGAATTATACTATTCGCAATATAATTTTTATTTGAAGTAAGTGATACGTTCTACGATAAATAACGTCGATTATTATATAGGTATGCATTAATAAAAAATATTGATGAGTCGATATTTTCCTTAAAATCGTGAACATACGTGAACACCAAGTTCATTTAAAAAAACTGTTTAGCTGATGTACCCCCCATTCATCTATATGTATACATGTATACAGAAATTCGAGTACCATAACTATCAGTTTATTGAAACGTGTATAAAAAAAAAAAAAAACGTTTCCATAATGGATATTCGAGTCAACAAACAAAATAAATATAAACTTCACAGGAAATACAAGTATAGACAAAGCATTTTTTTTTTTTTTTTTTTTTAATATAATGCGTAATATATAATACTATTACTAGATTTTAAAGTATATCCAAGTAAAGGATTGAAAGTGGCGATTTTCTACCATTGTTTGACACACGTGCAACATTGGAATAAGACGCAATTTATTTCCGAAGTACCGATTGATCTAGTGAAAAGATAATAATTTTAAAAACAGGTAAACATTTTTCGACAGGTAAATTCGAGATCAAGCTATCCGCATATTTTACTTTGTCCCTCTAAATACAATAACTAAAAATTAAAAAATTACTATATTCCAGTTCAAATCAAAAAATCATCAATGCGAGAAAAGTTTTCTGGATAACGAGTAGACTGTACGAAAAATTCAAGCCTGTCATCTTCAAAATTCTTATCGCATCACTATTATAAATCAATGGTTAATAAAAGACGTATTATATTTATGTAGCACGTGTGTTTAACAATAAAGAAAGACAATTACCACTTTCTAAATTTCAGCTCACTTAATTAAATTTTTTAACTAATAGATGACACGTAAAATTCTTACCCACGGAGGATATCTGATCTTTGCCCGACTTTCTTATACGTGAGTCTTTATGATAATGTTTAATCTATTTACAAAAGTAAAAATAATGAAATCGTAATTGCCGTTAACTTTCTCGGTTTTTTTACATTTTTCCCCAGTTTACATTTTCCCTTTAGAAAACTAAAAGGAAAATCAAAAAGAAATCAACCAATGTATCAAGTAAACAATATTTTCTTTCAGAAAAGATTCTACTCTTGAAATTTGAACAAGATCCTCGCTAAGAAAACCAAGTCGAAAAAATAATGAAACCGTTATAACTTATAATCGAAAATTTGTTCATTTTTCCTAGACTTTTTGTTTTTTTTGCCGATTATCAAAAAAATTGTAAGGAAAATACTGTAAAAACTGTGAAAAAATAATTACCTCCGAAATGCACCAACTAGGTTCGAAATGCTATAATATAGTACTCTTGCCGTTGTTTTATAGGAGCAAGATATCTGGTAAAAATTTGTTTCGTGGTCACAAAAATATTGAAAATTAAAATAAAATAAAATACGCATCGTAGTAAAACCAAAATCTAAAATATATCATACCCTACATTGTTTGTACAATACGTATTACGGTAGAGTGCGCATGGACAAAATTAACGGGAAACCGATTCGAGGGCGAAGGGTCGGGAACACGTTCGAATCTACTGACAATAGTCCGCCAACTAGCAGTCGACAGTCGACTCATCGACATAGAAGAAGTGGATAACACTATCGCACAATATACCTAGGTATATTATGTTTTACTTAAAATGATAACAATAATACTATCATTGATTTTAATAGTAATAAAAATAATATCAATAAAAATATGTCGATCGTATAGGTATTTATACGACGTTATCACCACGAGGACTACGCGCTGTATGCATGTGTAAATTTTAGAGAAAATACCTCTATTTGTATTCAAATTGTTAATAGAACAAAACTTTTATAGGTACGCTAATGATATGAATTCATTAAAATAATGTGTTTTACATTTTTGACGTTCATACTGTCGTATATTCAAGATTTTTTCTTCGACGTATAACGCAACAAAACACAAAACTAGACCAAGATCATCGGTTATTGATATTTCAACATCAACAACTCTACTTTAGAACTCGGTAGCTGGCTTTGCTGGCCGGACGTCTTGTGCGCCGCGACTTTTTAACATTAATTCCCTTATCCCAGCTCTTGGTAGTTCTACATTTCAACTACTGCTCGCAGTTGAGTATATTATAGGTGTCAATTCGCCCGATAAGTACTACAGAACGGTAGGTAACCTCGATAAACCGCGTTTTTACTTAAACACATACAAATTAACCCCACAAACGAGTGTTTCAAAATATAAAACAAAACTTTATTTGAACCGGCTGGGCTCGTTCTCCAGGCCTTCCACTTAAAGTCCCGGAGAAGAGTGATTTTTACAATAATATTTTAATAAACCTCTTCAATAATTTGTATAAAATAAACGCATCATCTCGTGACAGTAGCGTGCTGCCCCTGTAACGGCTGGTGACCGCATAACACATTTTTCTGAGTAGACGTAGGTACCTATAATAAAATATTTCAACATAACAAAAATAAAGTCGGCGACGGTGACGATCGTGTAAAACAATGCAATGCTATGTAAAAATATTTTATTATTATTATTGGCGTGCTTTCAATAAGCCATTCAACGAGATCCACAACGTTTCGAAACTGATTTTCTAGTCTCGAACAGCTTTAATCTGGTTTAAATCAATTGATACTCCCTTATAATAAAGATACCCTATCACCGAAATATAGAAGTTACTACGTTAACATATATTATGTTGGACCTATTTTATTTTATTTTAATTAAGTTTATTTTTTATTTGAGTTTTAATACTTGTTTAAATACCATAATACGATAATAATACTCTTATGGCAGGGGCGTATACAAGGGCAGGCAATAGGGGCAATCGTCCCCCCCTAGAAATTGTTGAATTTGTTTCATACATAGGTACATACTTATTTTATTATTATTAATCAAAAATTTAAGAAAAAAATTGATTCTTTTTGTACGGAAATGGTTATCAAAAACTTGTTCAGAGATTGATAAGAGATTAAAGATATTGTAGGTATCACCAATATATATACCTAGTGTTGGTTATAATGATTATATTGTGATTGTTATCTGTACTCTGCAACCATGGTCCGTGTTGTTAACTTATTCTAAATTCGGGGAATGATACCATAGATCCGTGATAACTATATCGTAATAAAAATTGATGAGCTTTAATAGAAAAACGGCCATGGTAGTACGAGTACGGCACTGCAGGTCTGCAGTAGTTATCAGCAATTGTGATAGCGCCTAGCAGTTTTCATTAATACTCAATACTAAAATTCGTAATACATTTATAAACTTTATTGTCTTCAATTCATAATAATAGTTATCAAAGTGAGTAAAAATCAATTATTCAAGTTTTAAGCAAACAAAACGATCGGAAAATTTTAAACTGCTGATCTATTTATAATCTGTAACACTGCCGTTTATAGACATATACTTCTATAACTAATAATTTATAAATATAATTAAAGTTCGAATTTTGCCCCCCCCTTGGAAGATGTGCTGAATACGCCCCTATCCTATAGTTATATTTCGGAAAAGAAGAAAACAATTTTTAAAATTTTAATTGATGAAACGGATTTTCGTTATTTAAAATTAAATATCGTTTTTAATATTGTTACTATTCTAAACTATTCAAATAACATAATTATTTTCAGAATAATTAATTTAAATTAAAAACCGTGTAAATTTATAATTTCCATTTTACTTATGAACTTTCTGACTGAACAGTATACTTTAGCACCGGTAATACACGATTGCGAACGAATCTTTTCGCATCACGGTTGCGAATGATTTTAATCTGCCTTTTTTAGTGTCAAATTCGGTGTTTATCAACTGCGCAGTCATATTTATCTAGTTAAATACTATTTGATAATATTTAGTATGATAACAAATAAAATGTATTGATCGAACTTTGTTGTAACTTATCCGTTATCGTCGTAATTGGTACGTATATATGATATTTATAAAACAAAAATAAGTATTTTTACTTACACAGTATTTAGAAAATATTTTCTTTAAAATCGAATAAATTGAGACGTTTGCGATAAAAACATCGGCCGTGGTTGCATTTTAAGCTGAAAGTTAGAAAACTACTTACGCTTTCGGTTACTTCTAATCCCTTTTCAGTATTTCTATTGCTTAAATTTGTTGATGCGTAAACAATTTACGATATTTTGACGCAAGATAAACGATGCGCTAATGATGCACTATCCAAAAGTTTGAAAGTACACAAACATCTTATAAAATAAAAAAGGTCTGAAAGAACAATATAGTAACATGGCAAATGATATGCGACTTATGCAATGCAAATCATAGGATGTAAAATCATAATTAATAGTCTTAAATAATCAACAGTTTATAATAGTTACCATAAATGTTAAAATAGGATAAATTCATGATATATACGTATAATTACTACTTAGATATATTCGGGTGGCCCGTCGAATAATAATCCAGAGGTTTTTGGTTTTTAAATTAAAACAAATTTTAATGCATTCGTCGAAGCAAATCTCCAGCCCCACGCGCAACACACATACACAATAAACTTTTTTCAAAATCGTATTGCCATTGGTGGAAAATCAGCATTGGGGAGATTGAAGTATTTTTGCATTATTTGTTCTCTTTTCTCCCTTGCGTTTTAATTTTAGTCTATAGGATGAAACTGGGCGTAAGAGAAAAAAATGTCTAATGAACACACAAAAAGAAAAAAGGAACCCCAGCGTGTTTCCTGCACGTCAGTATTATTATTATTGAAAGTCTGCAAAAAAAAGTTTACACTTTTCCCTTCTTTTCCTTTTTAATAATCTTATAAAACCCTCGAAGGGTGATTTTATGGTACATAATTATTATTTATCGAACGAGATGTGGGCGGATTTCTTTTTTTTTATTTTTGAAGTCCGGGTGAAGCCCTTCCTTTATTTTTTGAACAAGCTAAATGTTTCGTTCACATTATATTTTTAAATTATCGTCAAAGAAATATTTGTTAGCTTTAATGAGTTCACTACACAAAGACCAAATATTAATTTAAAAATTCCTTTGGTGTACACGTCATCGGCTAAAACAAGTCTTCGTAAAAAATGTGCACACGTACTTGCGCATTTAAATTATTCGAGTTTAAATAAATAATACTAATGAATATTGTATGTCCTGGTTGAAAAATGTATGAAAAGAGTATTATGTAATACCATTTGTTTTTCAATATATTATGAATTATGATATATATTATATACCTTTCAAGAGTACTGTGTGCGATTTTTTTTGTTTTTACAACACTACAAAATGTTTAATTTTAACTATGTTATTAAAAATAGTCATTGCTAAGTCTTTAGTTTAATTAAAGTATGAATTATTGCGTTGAATTTCGTCTACATGATTAGCGACTACAGTGAGGTTACTATGGCACAAACGTTTACATCCGTAAGCAAGTAGACCAGTTTTACTGTAAAATCCCCCACGAAGAGGACTCGAACAAATCGAAACAAAAGGATAAATTAATTTTTTTTTTTAATATTGTTCTTTGAAAAAAAAATACTGTTATTGTTTCGTTCAGAAGCAAAAAAAAAACGTTTTAACTGTTACAGTTATTATAACAATCTATTTTTTTATATCATGTCACCCCGTTTATGACCGTTTATAGGTACCTACCTACATGACACGATGGAATTGTCACACACGTTTTTTTTTTTTTTTACTGTATTGTTTCAAAGGGGAACACCCCAGAATATTCCCAGGTTAATACTATTGCGAGCAGACCCTGCTGCATATTGTAGAACAGAAGATATTAAATACGATTTTTTAATATGTTATTCTCTTTAGACACTCTCAGCGTTACAGTTTACATTTAATAATTATTATATACAATAATAGTTACTAAACCAAAGAACATCGTATGATAATATCTGCGTAGTAGAATCTATACTATAATATGTTTTCAGATTTCGGTCAATATATTATCATTGATAAATTGCATTATCTATTTTTATCATATTGTTGAAATTAATTACTCTGAAATTGCAGATAATTATATATAAATTGTAGTATTATTATATACATTTTTTTTAGTTCTGAGTGTATCGAAAAATGTATTAGTATTATTGATAGGTATGTTGTTTTTTTCTAGAAAAATTTTTATTTTGGTTAGTACGAATACTCCGTATTTTTCACATTATAAAAAGGGCATTATTCACCGGGGGATTTGTTTTAGGTTCCTGACAGTGTTTTAAAAAATCTGCCTAGTGACAACAAATCGGTTTTATTTTTGTTGGATTATCTTGAAGACCAAGAAAAAAACCCGTAAATAACAGACTTTCGTTTCTAGACTCTGATTTTTCAATTTTCCCCAGTCGACTTGTTGCCGTTACAATATTTAATTTTTTTAGATTCGGCACGGGCGAAGCAGCGAGGGATTTATTGGTTTTACCATTGCATTGATGTGTATCTATGTTTATGAGTAACTTTACTATCAGAAATATTGCTCCAATCGAAAAATGACTATTAAACAATAGACATTTTTTGTTACATTTTAGATCTAGTTAGTGAGTAAGAAAGTCGTTTTTTGATTTTCCGAGTAGTTTTTTTTTAATAATTGAGCAAACCGGGAAAAAAATGTAGAAAGACCGTGAAAGTTTAAGGAAATAATATCAATGTAATGATTCCATTAATTTAAATTTTGTGTTTTTGTTGTAATTCAGTTAAAAATATTCGTAGAGACTTGACATTTTGACAGAAAACATATTTTCGTTTTCTAGATGTGGTCAAATTTCAAAATTTTTTTGATATTTGAGCTATTTATAAGCGTTTTATTTACGGTGTGTTTTTACATAGTTTTTATTTGGAACCTACTATGTGAATATCATTATTTGATATAAACAGAAATAATTAAAAATTAACCAGAATGTTTATTATTATAAGTTGTACTTATAGTAGTCAAAAAAAAAAAAAAAGTAATACAGGAAGTAAAAACGTAACGGGAAATTTCATACACGTAAATGTTTTCATTTTTTTTTCGTTTAACGTTTTCATGTTCAAACATATTTAAATTTTTTTTCGTATCCAAATATGTTTTCATTTTTTCCCTGTCGTGTTTAGACTTTTAGTAAATTACGTCAAGTCAATTTACTTGCCTTTTTATATTGCAATTTTCGGGCGTTTTGAAATTATATTATTATTTTAATTTTATTTTGGTTATAATTTTATAAATGATATAACTTTTAATTATATACATAGATAATTAAATTCAGTATTATTACAAAATGCACTTACTATTCCATATTGTAAGGCATTTAACTACATTCTGTAGACTGTAATGTAAATGTATAAAGTACATTGAGGGGGAATCCAAATACTGTTTATCACTCTCATATAAATAATTTTTATGTTTCACACATGAAATAACTATTAAGGGAGTAAAAACGTGTAGGAAAATTTCGTTTTTGGTTTTTTCAAAACGTTTTTTACTCCGTGTAGTGTAATTTATTAATTTTAGATTCTGAGTTTAGCGAAAAATGCATTGTTTTTAAAAAGATGTTTATTTTTTTTATATCTGGACACTTATTCTATCAGAAACCTTACTTCGATTAAGCACTTTTTCTGAAAGGATATATTCTCTGGGTAGAACTTTAGAGGAATCATTTTTCTAAAGTTATCATTCAAATTTGAGATAATGAGAAAAAACTAGTTCTTTAGGTTTAAAAAGACTGAAAGATTTAAATTAAGATTGTCATTGGCAACCGTTTTTATTTATTTTTTTTATATTATTGAGTTTTTATAATTTTAATCTCTAAACAATCTAAATAATCATTGTTGTCATGAAAACACACATTTTACCATATGTCATATTATATATTGTTGACAAACCAACAATATCAACTGAACGCCGCTCAGAATCGTTTTTTCGGTAGCAATGGTTTATCGTTGCTTACAGATATACATCAAATTTCCGTCTGTATCCTACTTACAACAGTACAACAGTGGCTGCGCCCACGTGCGAAGTAAGTCCGTTCTTTTTTTTATAATTGTTTTAAGATCAAATTTTGAAGAAAATCATAAATACTACAGGAGCGCATAGAATATTGGAAAATATTTTGTCGAAACAATTTTTTTTCGAAAAAATAATTTGTTGGAAAATAATTTTTACCCAACGACAATAACATGCAGTCACGGAGTGCTTATGATGAAATTATATTGAACAATTCCGACAATATACTTTCCAGTGAATTATTTTTCCGAAAAAAAACTTTCTGACAAAATACTTTCCAACAAATTATAGCCTTCCAAATATAACGACTTTAGAAATCATGTATAAATGAACTTCCCTATCATTTTTCATTAGCAATGGTTTATCGTTGCTTACAGATATAAATTAAATTACTTTATCTATCCTACCTTCCCAACTTCCCTCCTACAACAGTGGCACACTTATTAGCAGTATCAGCTTTTTCTTTTTTTTTTTTTTTTACATAATTTATCTAATGTATTTATGTTTGCCAAGTTATATTATGCTTTAGTCCACAGAAGTATTTAAAACCCGGTATTTCCAGTAAAATTATAAAATTTAAGAATACAAAATGGTTTGGGAAGGGGATTCAAAGTTGAAACCCCCAGAATGCACATCATTGATACTTTACACAATGCAAATACAATATTCTACTGGCTTCATTTGGAAGTTTTTAAAGGTGTATAAAACTAAAAAACCCCGTACCTTTTGCAACAATACGGTGACATTTATATTTGATTCATTTTAAAATTTAAACACTTCAGTCCAGCTATTAAAAATCTAAAATTCCCGTGTCTTAGCTCGTTTAGTCCAGAAGGAATCATTAAAAATATTGTCAGATTTACATTTAATAGTCTTGTAACAGAGGTGAATTAATCTAATTCATGAAATGGGTAATTTGTTTTGCCCATTTCGTGAAATGGCCAATGAATGATTCATTCATAGATAGTTCAAAGATAACTAATAAACATCAGTTACCATATCCGCACACATTCAGAATAAGTTCTTCGTTCGGTTCCACAAATTAATTTTATTAATACCGCACATTTCACATCGTTAATACCGCACACATTTTGGCTATTGTTAACCTGTCACTGGTTTGTCACCGAATTGTTTATCATATTTGGTTGCGCAGGGTAAATATATTCCAAAACTCAAAATATTATTATAATGTTAGTTATTTATTGTTTATTAAATAATTTTACTTGATAGTTAAATGATTAAAATATTGATACTTATAAATGATGATATAAAACACTCTAGAAAGTTGCAAAGTTTCATTCCAAACATTTTCGAATTAGTAATAGTGATTATTTTATTATGACAATAGTTCGATGAGTTATTAATAAACACGAACCAGTCGTTCTAAAAATGTGCAGTTCTGGTCGGACAACCCTTCAAAAATGTCTACTAAACAACAGAAAAATAAGAGTGCGGAAATGATTTATGAAAAGCTTGCGGTTTTGAACGAAAATAGTACAGGAGTGAATGACGTTCACATAATATTGCCCATTTCATAAACTGAGCAAAACTAGTAATATAAAAATATTCCCAATATTTATAATTGCGAAACAATATTTTCTCAGTTTATAATTTATTATAAATTTGTTATTATTATTATCAATTATTTATAAATGTTTTAATGTGAATTGAATGAAAGAAAAATAGATTTAATAATATTATTACACTATATACTTAAAATGAAATGATTTTGGTAAATAATAAATTAAAATGATAAGAAATGATTAATTCCATTCACATTAAATATATTGATTTTTATTATTATTAATATGTCGGATGTCCGGTCGGCGTACCAGTGGCCAGTTTATGAAATAGACATAATTTTTGAAGTTCTATTCAATAAATAGACAACTTTCTATGAATCGGGCAACGCACTAGGATGAAATAAAGATATATATACACATTTTACGGGCAATGTATACAATTTGGGCAATATAGAAAGTGATATTTAATCGTAAATCATAGTAAAAATAAATTAAAAATACTATAGGGCCGGATTAAGCTCGGATTATTATCTGTTTGAATTGTTACCTTGTTTCCTGATACAATGGAATATATTTCTCATCGGCTTTCTTACAATGGGGCAGTCACATTTTATATGTGACACATATTATAAGTAACATTGTACGTAGTTATCGGAAAAAAATTGCTAGTAGAAAAGTTGTCCGCGGAAATTTTAAGAAATATTATTGTAAAACCAATACATTCCTCGCTCCACTCAGAATCTAAACCGAAATCAATTTTACCCGAAATTTCCGTGAAGGCCATTATAAACAATCACTGAATTAAGCGATGATAACTCGCCAATATTTTTAGCGCGCGTTGAAAATAACAAAAATTTACTATGCGGAAATTCATTCGCGTCAATATTCTGTATTTAGTTTTATAGTTTTATTATTCATGATGCGCGGGGCCGTTGAGTCAGAGTCCTCCTATGCACAAACATACAGGACTCACGTATGGCTCTTTCGGGGTGAGTGGTTATTATTATCGGGATGAAAAGAGGGCTGCGGAAAAAAAAAAAGTGTACGTCAAAGAAATGCGGGCCGGGAAACGTTAATAAAGACACTCGACGTGCCGGGGTAGAACCGGAAAACCGCCGCCGAGTGTTAATTGAAATTCGGGAAACGCCACGGTGTGCGAAGGGCGCACCTATGTACACAGCAGTTTTCGCTCGGGAGGACTTTCCGCGTCGCCGTATTTCTTCGCGGCGGTAGATTAAAATAAAAATCGCGAGATAAATATTTAAAAAAAAAAAAAAAAACCGTGCGCCCGTAGCAGTGTGTACATATTATATACTGTATATATTATAATAATAATAATAATAATAATACGCGTGTAGGGGAGATTGCGAAGCGAAATGGACGACGTGTACGGAGTGCGAGGGTGGTCGATACCACGCGGTCATACTGACTTGTACGTCGGGAGTGGAATATGAGGGGAAAAGAGTGAAAACGTTCTCCGCGGCTGTCCCCCGGGCCGCGGAGAGAAGAAGAAATAACGCGTGCAACGGCCTAACCCCTCCGCGCGATTGACGAATGGGCGGACGCCCGTCGACGGCCGCCATAGCTGTGGAGATTCGTCTTTTATCGATTTATTATTATTATTGTTAATATAATATGTGTGTGTACTGCCGCTGGTGATGGTGGCGCTGCCGCCGCGATCACGCGTGCCCGCGAAATGCGCGTATGATGTTCCGGAAGAAACCGCTCGCATAAAGATTTCGGGGCCTCTACAATTATATTATATCGGATTGGAAAACAATTAGAAATACGCACGTACTCCGCACGGCGGGTGCGTCGTTTTCGTAGGTGAGAGGTTGGGAAGGCGAGGATACAGAGGGGGAATGTGATTTATATCTGTACGCAACGAAGAGCCGTTGGTAATGGAAAACGATTCGGAGCGAAGTTTCTTTTACACGTGTACGTAATTATTCCCGTTTTCCCCCGGTATTTCCGGCTTATTATGAAAACCGGTTGGAAAATTTAAAAATTGCCTTCGCGGAGTAGGTACCGACTGGATAAAACTTCCTTTCAGAAAATATGCTACACTTCATACATCGGAGCTGGTAGAAAAGTTATTCGCGTTCACAAAAAAAAAGAAAAAAAAGCTGTCCTAGGATAATGGGGACGGGTGCAGCCACTGTTATAGGCGATTTAATTCACCTGTATCTGTAAGCAACGACTAACCATTGCTAACGAAAATACGATTCTGAGCGGAGTTCGACGGATAGCGTTGCTTTGTCAACAATATATATATTATGCCATAACACGGTGAAATAATTATCTATTTTCTTTGATAATATTTGTTTAATATTTTCCCTGTTTTCCCGTTTTTCCTACTTTTTTCCCGGGTTTTCCCATTTATTGATAAAAATAATAGGATAATGGGGACGAGTGCAGCCACTGTTATAAGTAATTTAATATATATCTGTTAGCAACGATTAACCATTGCTAACGTAAAAACGATTCTGAGCGGAGTTCAGTTGATTGTATAGTTACTTTGTTAACAATATATATATATTGTTAATATAAATATATATATCATATCATGGTAAAATAATTACATAGACAATGTGTATTTTCTTTCAATATTGTACCAATTTTCCCGTTTTCCTACTTTTTTCCCGGTTTTCCAATGTTTTTTCTTGGTTTTTCACATTTGCTGGGAAAGCTCATGAGATAATCGAAAAATGGCCAGCTTGAAGTACCTCCCCAGTCATATTTACTTTCAGAAAAAGTGCTATCATTAGGAGCGAAATTGCTGATAGAAAAGTTGTTTACAGGAAAAAGGAAGGCCGTAATATTTTGCAACTAATACCTACATTTCGTACATATTCCCGTTTTTCCACTGTTTTTTTTTTTTTATCGGTTTTTACATTTACTGGGAAAACTCTTGAGAAAATCGAAAAAGTACTTCCCCACACGGATTTCCGTAAGAAACCTGGTTATCCTTTCGGAGAAAAGACGCTACACTAAAAAACCGGAGCAATATTTCTGATACCAAAAAAAAAAATAAATATCCCTGTAAAACCATAAGCTTCTTCACACCGTCCAGAATCTAAATTAAACACCATTGTAAAACCAATGAATCCCCTCGCCGGGTTCCGAATCCGAAACGAAAACGGTTTCGTCAACAATAACGGCCGCGCGGTCTTTTCGACCGTTTTTGCCGAAAAAAATTACGCTATTTCCGCCGTGTCGCGACCGTCGTGTAAATGTACACGTTTTTTTTTTCGTCGCAACTTTCGGACGGTTTTAGCGGCTCCCGCTCGGTCTACGACGCGTTGTAACCTGACATATAATTATGACTCGTACAACGACGTTAAATTTTAAATTAAATTGTGACGCGCGGCGCGTACTAATGTACACGGGGGTACGGGTCGTGCGCGTCACACGGGTACGACCACGCGGACCAAGCCCGGAAAAACCGGTCGCACTCGCACACGGCACACCCGCCCGCGGCCGCGAAAATTTCTCACGGGCTTCTCGCGGGACGTACACGAAAATTTTAATTTTTTTTTTTTTTTTTTTTTTCTCGGCCCCGTTCAAACGCCGCCAGAAGGGGTGGCGGTCGGTACACCCTAAGACAAAAGACGTACCGTCGCGCGCGCGGTCCTCTGTTCACAAACCGGTCACCCATTGTTTTACCGCGGTTCCGAATCCGATACATTTCGTAAGGTACCCGCTCTCTGTGTGTGTGTGTGTGTGCGCGCGCGCGCTAGCTGCGCTCGTTCAACGGGAATTTGCATATTAAACAGTCGGCTTCCCCCCCCCTCGTATTTATATTATGCGTTATTACGGTGGCGTTGTATACTATTTTTATTGTGAACGTCCGCGCGCGCCTGGCCGAAATGATTTTTTAGGATTTTTTTTTTTTTTTTATTCACTCTCCTCATCTGCCGTTCGTTCGTTATTATTATTATTATTATTCCGTTCTCCTTTTGTTTTTGCGTTTCGACGCGCGAGGAGCGCGTTATTCATCGCCGCCGCGGATGCTATCGTCGCGCGGTATAACGGCCGTAGGGAAACAAAAAACAAAAAACCCGCGTCTCCACGAAAAAAAAAAATAATAATAATAATAATAATAATATCGTTACAATGCGTCGCGTCTTGGCCTCTGCGGACGCGCGCACCACCTGGCCGCGGCAACCGGTTCACTTGTCCCGGAAACAATGATCGCTTTGTTTTAACGGCACGGCGGCGGCGTCGCGGGACGCCACGGCGAAGGGTTCGGCGAAAGTGCACGGCAGATGACCGGGACCGCGGGAGAAAATCGGCCGCCGCGGAGTGCCGCCGGTGAATATTTATAATTCATATCCGTACGTTATTATTTCGCGCAACCCGGGAGGCTACGGCACTGTAACAGTACGCGCAGAACGCCGACCTGCGTTAGCGTTTTTAAAATCGGTCGAAGTCGTTTTATGAACACTTTTTTTTTCGCCTATAGTACGTAATAACCGGCTTTGTGCCGTGAATTTCAAATGTCAATATTACAGCGTGTTACCCTGCCGTGTCCGCGAACTTTATTCGAGGCGAGCACGTCGTGTGACGTGTTTGTGCGTCGGTTTATCAGCCAGTTGAAAATACGTGAAATATCCTTGACGATTATTCAAGGTGCAAAGAAATATTGCGCGGATTAATAAGTATACGATTTGTTACAAGTTCTCACTTCCTTCCTGCCTTACCCGAATTCCAAACCTTACATAGGTGAACCTGGTACCTTTAGTGGTTGAAAAACCACGTCGCATATACATCGAGGTATGTATAGGTGTTAAAAGACAAAAGTCACTTCGGGTTAGTCGCATTTCGATGTACAAACGTCGATAATCTTGTCTATTGTCGTCAATTCGTCGACATTAATAATTTCAAGTTGGGGAACAAACTTGGGACGGTTGTTGGTTTTAGTTTAGAAAAAATCGTTCGTTTGTTTCATACTTCGGCTCCTTAACTCAACACAAATCACACACACTAAGTTTACACTCCTATGTTAATTTCACACTAAAATCGATGGGAAAATGTGTTCACCAGCGTTTAACTATAGTGAAAAAATTGAAAAATATCGTCTTCTGACAGAGTGTTTGGATTGATTTAATTCAATCCAGTTTTTCTCCAAAACCTTCGTCCGTGTCCTAAAAAACCTTGAAGATCTTTTGTCATTTTTACTGAGTCTTTCCATCGTTCACGACCATTTAGACCTTCAGTTACTGTTGTACCCAGGTTTTCCAAGTATTTGTTTACCATTTAAGGCAAGAGGGGTTTCCATCTTGTTATCTTTCCGCTTGGTTTATTGAGTACATGTATGAATTACTTTATCTTATCCTTTGTTTGCCACACATGACCAGCCCACTCTAGTCTTTTAGGTTTCAGATAATTATTATAATTACCTATTTTCCGAGCCAAGGCCTCGACTTTACTTCGTTATCATCGAGTTATCGTTAACGTCAATAAAACCTTGAAAAATAATAAAAATACTTAAAGTGTTGGTTTTTTTTTTTGGGGGGGGGGACGTTTTAATCGCTTTTTGTAAATTTTTAAGGTATTTCAAATCCCGAGCCCGGGTTATTGTTGTCCATTATACTGCGCACGATGTTGTCGTACATAGAAGCTTTGGATATTAGTAAAACAATTCGAGTTTACGATTTTTGGCAACGACGACGGTCGATAAATCTTTTTTCACCGACAGCAGCAGCGGCGGCGGCGGCAGCTATCGATCCCCGGCGTATTTATTGTAAGAGATACTACTTTCACGCCGCCGTTTCATAATATTTGAACGATACATAAAATTATACTTGCGTTATTCTGCGCCCAGTGGTAATAAACCAGCACATTTATATACCTATATTTTTTTGTTTTTGTTTTATTGTAAAGCGCGTAAAGCGAGTAAAAGTCCCTTTTATGAAATTTGTAGAGAACAATATTTTGGAAAGAATTGCATAGGGTTTTTGTATTATTCAAAATACACGGCTCGATATAAAAGATACAAAAACCTTTTTTTTTTTGTTTTTCAAATAACTGTAACTTTTTTAATCGTTCATAACTCAAAAAACACCTATATTATTCCTTCCAAAATATTGTTCTCTATAAATTTTATAATAAGTACTTTTACTCTAAAATCAAAATTAAACTAGTTTTACTTATTCTGCGTAAGCATTGTTTTTGCATGTTACCCGGTAGTTGGACTGAGACGGAAGATGCAGTTATAACGCCCTCTAAACGTCATCATTTATTTTCCGACTCAGAATTAATAAAATACTCAAAACTTCCACGAGAACATAATTTGGCTATGTTCTGTTAAATACTGGTATAGCGTCCTCTCAGTGAGAATGCACTTTCGTTATTACACTGTTTTATTATTTCATTATTTAATTATACATGCATGCAGCCAAGCCCGGATTAAGACATTTAGAGACCCCCAAAGACAAACTTTTCAATTTTAAAAGTTACATTTTATTAACAATTTTCGTATGTTTTGTGTACGTGTATTATTATTTGTACCTATGTATTATTTTTAAAGTCATAAATTTTAAACAAATATTTGATTTCCTTTAAACAAAATGCTTCGACAGAAAGCTTTATATTTTAGATTCGGAGAGTAGGGAGAGATTTATTATTTGATATGTATTTTTTTTTTTTTAATGCCTGTAAACATTTTTTTTACCGAAAATATTGTTTGAATGTATAGCACCAATGAAACAATGTTCCTTTTTTAAAATAAAACTTTCTTTAGTTGGTGCATTAAACAGGTCATCTTTTTAATTTTCCAAAGAGTTTTCAAAATAATTGGGAAAAACCGGAAACAAAATAATTATAGCGAAAACTAATAAAAATTATTTACGGAACACCACAGCGTTACCGATTTCAATGTTTTTAATTTTTGCAAACTATATTTTCTATCAAAAATATTGCTCTAAAAGAAAAGCAAGAAATCGATTTTGTTCCTTTTAATATATATATCCACTGACAAAGAAAGTAATTTTTTGATATCTAAAGTGGTTTTCATAATTATTGGGAGAAGAAGAAGAAAAGAAGAAAAAATACGATTTTTTCAAATTTCGGTGCGACGATTTCATCATTTAAAATTTTTAAGATTGTATTTTTTTTACCAAAAATCTTTGTCTTAATTTCAAGAATAATATATTTTCTGAAAGAAAATGTTGTCTAGTTTGTGCGTAAAAAAGTCGTTGTTTGATTTTCTTTATAGTTTTCCTAATAATTACAAAAATATCGGAAAAAAACGTAAGAAATGAGGCAAAGTGTACAGAATTTGGTTTTTTTTTTTTTTTTATTATTAGATTTAAAATTATTTTAGAGACTTATAGTTTTCACAAAAGGTCACATATGACCTTTTGTAGACGCGGTAAAATTTTCAAAACATTACCAACTATTTTTAGACTATTTATAGGTATTTGATATTTTCGTGTTTTATATGTATTTTTATTTGGTAGATATCTGTTTTTAAAATTATATAACTTAAGAGAATGCTTGAAAATTGTTCACAAGACGCAATCTAAGTTGTACTTAGTGGTCTGAAAAACAAATATGAGTTTAATGCATTAGTTTCGTTTTCATAAACGTTTTAAAATCAAATTTTGCCAAAATTAAATAATAAAAATTACGGCTTTCAAAATTTGTCTTATGCTTCGCTCCGAATCGTTTCTCGTTATCAATGGTATAGATATAAATCACATCAATTTATCTATCCTACGTATATTCCTACCTTTCCAACTTCCCACCTACAAGTCCCGAGTCTTTTTTCTTGTCGATTCTTATACTGGTTCTTCAGTTGTGTATAATAAATTGAAATATATCTGTATAATATATGAAATAGGAACACAAAGAGTTTGTATCATTTTCACTATAAGATCATACTTAATAATTTGTTTCTCGTAAGTGTAATACGTGACTGAAGTCTTACACCAAACATAAGTAGGTACTAAAAAAAATGTATTAAACGACAGAAGAAAATACCTACATTATGTCTTAACATCCAATAACGCCAATTTGAATAACAAATACATCCTCAAAACAATATGGATCTTCGCTATACAAGTTTAGTAATTATACACCTGCAGGTTTTTAACGGTTCGTACATGAATTAATACAACTAGAGCACACCAATCATAGATCAATGACACTAAACACCATATAGGTATACGAGAAAATTTATAATTACTTAAATATTGATTAACACCCGCTCCCCTTCCTCTAGAATTAGAGCCAAGTGCCGCCAATGATTGCGTGCAACAGCGGTTGGACAGACGAAACGACCGTTTTTTTTTTTCGCCGACTAGTTAAGTATAATATAGCTAGCGAGTTCGATACACGCATGCAATATGATTTTCTTACCAACAAATTCAGGTGAACTACATTTTGCTCTGACAAATTCAGGTGAATTTAAAACAAAACGAGCTGAAATGTTTTTGTTAGGAAATAATTCAGAAAAAAATAATGTATTATTTTCAACCCAAACTAACTTGAATAATTTAAACCGAATATGACGCTTTTTTATATGTCTGTATAAGTTGCCCCGAACCATTTTACCAATTGTTCATTGTTCATGGAGCTAAACATGGAAATTGTACACTGCTACACATACTACAGTAATGATAAAGACGCGATTTCCGTGTTATTAGAAAAATTAATTGATTTGAATTTGACTTTTACACCGCATATATAATTCTTCGAACAAGCTATACACTCGGCAATTTCGGATATTTTACCCGAAGTAATTTTATAAAAGCCATAGTTTTCACTTGGGATAAACCGGGCGCGGAAAAATTCTATCGATCGAGTTTAAGTAAACATCATAAAAATAAATCAGAAATCGGTAAATTGTTTTAATTTTTCTTAGGGATTATCTTATTTAAAACCTGAGAAAGTTCAAACGTGTTTTTTTTTTTTTTTCTGAAAATGTCACGACTACAATAAAACCCAAACAATCAGCATTTAAATGATTTTCGTAAATATTCTGTGGAAAATCGCATTTCACCAAACCGGTAATTTCCGCAAACACCACGGACCGAGTTTTCCAACAGTTTAATGCGGGCCGCTCACGTTTCGTTCAAAACTCAATAATATGTTTTATTCCCCGGTCGCGTAAGACGCCACGCCTGTAGAAACTTAATCGAAATCGACGGTTAAATAGCCGAGTTGCAAGCTTGTGATATATGATACGGACGGACACGGCGGGATCGTATTACACACGCGCAAAGCTCTCGCTGTTACCGTTATCGCGGAACCCTGAAAACGGAAAATTTCGTACCGGTCTGTTTTGACTATAGTATAAATAACGTTATGGTCGTTAAACGATCCAGTAGTTTTATGCGCCCCTGTATGATATAATAACCTTGCGCGGGTTCGTGTTGAAAAAAAAAAAAAAAAAGTAAAAATTCCGAATCCCGCGGTACACGCGATATTATGTTAATTAAGATCCGTCGACGCGATAACGGACCCGATGTGAACGGCCGCGCGCGCCCCGGTTGCGTCTACGGCCGGCCGCGTACGGTATGAAAAAAAAAAAATAAAAAAAAAACCGTATAAGCCACTCGGTGTTGTCCGGTACGCGTGTCTGTGCAGGCACTCACAATGATGATATTATAATATTTGTTATCGCGTTCAGACGGCCATTGTGTTTTCGGATATTGTTATTATCATTATTATTATTATTATTATTATTGCGGCGAACGGACGAATTTCGAGGGTCGCTCGAAACAACGGAATATTAACGACCGGTGAGCCCGTGATTATTAATTAAAAACGGATTCCGGCGAACATCTGGTCATCGCCGTCGTCGTTCGCGTATTGTACGGCCCGCGGCGCTCGATCCACGGGGCTGTGGACGCGGGGCCGTAATCGCATTAGCCGGGGTTTTAATTTTTTTTGTTTTTATTCGCCGGTTCGCGGTGTAAACAATACAATAATGGAAAATTTAAAAAAAAAAAAAATTAATAATAATAACAATGATAATACTATCGTGGGCACGAAAACTCCCGTGCGACATAATAGGTTCGCGCGCGCGCGTCCGTTTTCGCGTTTGCGCCCTTTCGCGCAGACGACGGCCCGGGGTCCCCGGTCCGCGGCGTTGACCAGCTGCCCCCGGTGTCCCCGACGAATACGCTCGTCGTCGCCGGCGCGTACGTCGCAATTGCGTTGTCGCACAAGGCGTGCGTAGTGCGTACCGCAATACGCGGCGTTACAATACACGCGGTACGACACGGTGTAAAACGTGAGCACGACTAGAGGGGCGGGGAATAGTTCAGCGTCGCCGGAAACGTTTTTTTTACGTTTTACGCGATAACCCGGCAATGCCGTGGCCGACGGGCAATTATCAAAGCCGTTTCCGTTGACCAATACGTGATGTCAGTCCCCGTCCAATCGCACAACAAAACGTTAGACAATAATAATACGTATTAGCTGATGAATTGTATGTACCGTTGTTGTCATTGTTATTGGTACTTGCGGGTCGCCTCGGTGATCGGGACGACACAGTTTGTCCACCGATTTATTTTGGCCGGGACAGCTGAAACAGCATCGCCGTACTGTGAGATATTACGCGTGTCGCCCGATCAAAACGCCCCGTGTCGTTGTCCGGTTGCCGTCGAATTCGGAAAATGTCGTGTATTCACGGTATTTTGGCTACGAAATTTAAAATGGGACCGTCGCATTGTCGTGCACGTCGCACTTGGTAATTTACCGGAGGATGTTTCGAAGCCAATATTGTCGCGCCAAGTCGATAAAAAAAAATAAATACATAATGTACCGCGTGGCGTAACGGACTCCTCCCCCCCCCCGTATTTCTGAGACAAAACCGGCACAGGATGTGAAAAAAACTTTTATTTATACTTAGATTATAACCATTTTACAATGTGAACAATTTGTTTTATTGGCCTTTATGCTTATATAAGGGCGCTGAAGTTGAAGTATCGCTGAAGTTTTTATACCACTACTTCGTTATTCAATTGAACTACGAGCACTTATAAAATAAAAACTTTCCGTCCAATATTGGAATGATACACATTAAAATTTTCAGAAAAATAAACTCAATTGAGTGACTATCTTAGAAAATGTATTAAATATCATACAAATTTGAAATGTTTTAATTTTTGAGTTTGGATATACCGAAAAGCAAACACAGTGGGACATATACTCTATAACAGTATAACAATAATGAAATTCATCGTGTCTATTAGGTACTTGATTATTTTTTATTTCATATTTTATAGTGTCACTTGAAACTAAGATACCAAAAGACCCAGCAGCGTTTGTAAAATTGCCAATTATTTCAAAAGAATTCCTGCGAATACATTCAGCAGTAATATGGGCCCGCGTTAACCAACACCTCATTTAAGGGATAATATTAACGAATCGAGAATTCGCGATAACGAATAAAAATAGTTATTTTAAAATAACTTTCAACACAATCGGTTGGGGTACATTTGCTCTATATATTTGTTTTTTTGCCATTTCTTGGTTTAGTTATTTCGACATCCGATATTTAATTAGGTAAACTATTCAAGTATACAATTCTTACCATAGCTATTAGCATTGCGGCTAAAGGTTTCTACGTCCGTGAAGTTGGCCCCTCAAATTTATCCAAAGTTGTCGAAAATTATGCACACAATGTGCAAGAGTTTTAAAGCCTATTTGATTGGACTTGTTGAAATAAAGTTGAAGGGCCAGCTATAAAACTTTAAAAGCTCATTCTGACCAGGGAATCTACTTGCAAATTCTGATAGTGGACTTGCAAACTCTTGTAAGCTACACTCTTGACACCGGTTGGGAATTTCTAGAATAAAGTTGAGGGACTGCGCGAAATTGGCCCCTCAAAGCGAAAATCTCGGATTACCGAATAAAATAGACTTGAAAATTCTTGCAAACTACTTGCGAACTGTGGGCATAATTTTCGAAAACTTTGGATAAAGTTGTAGGACCAACTTTACGGACACATGGTTTCTTTGTACATTCTTCGAGGGTCGTCCTACAATATCCGAGATAGTTACGCTTGAAGTTACTATAAGATAGTTTCGTTTGTCTATCTTAACCTGGAGTATAATTTACCTATTACTGTACAGCAGTCCCATACTTTATGCTATATAATAATATGAATAATATGATATAATAACAGGAAGCGAGACGACGCCCGTAACAGACGGCTCTTTCCGAAAAAAAAAATGTGTTGAATGATTGAAGTCCTTTAAAACAAATATCAACCTTTCAAATATTTCTGATACGTAGATATAATGCATATTATTAAACGAAAATATTTATGGAACGAAAAAAAAAGATATTTAAAATTAAACAAGAATTAAAAAAAAAAAAGATATTAAAAAAAGAAAGATATTGGAGATGGGTGCAGCCACTGTTGTAGGTGGAAAGTCGGGAAAGTAGAATACACAAAGTTATTCAATTTATATCTGTACTGTTGTATGTCCGGACGAAAATAGCAATATCGATAGGTATGGCCCTGTTAGAGGACCTAAAGTCATATTATTTTATATTCTTCCCACACAATAATACCGTTGATCAATTTAATCAATGATAGTACTATACAATATTGTTTTACGCGTCCGTCGCCAACAATATTACGTTAAAACTCAATATCATAGGTACGTTTACTACAATATAGTATAATATGCTATATCATATACTAGATTTACTATAATATAGGATAATATAGGATTATATAGGATATACATATATATATATATTATATTTTTTGTTTTATATTCACTAATGTAGCAATAAAACCATTTTCATATGGAACGGGAATACGTTTTTTCGAGACTACTTAATAAACCATCGGAAACAACATAGTCGGGTCGCCTCTTTTCCACTGGCATTGTGGGAAGGACGAACGTTTGATTGTCGAGTGAAGACGTGTCATACTGAAGGAAGTATTTTTCATTGGAGTCGTGAAAAGGATCGTCATTTTTAGTAGTCGGGAAAGACGTACCGTTTTAGCTTAACTTTCTTTTTATAATCATTGTAATTTATGGCTAAGTAGTTTTAAACTATAATTTACCAGTATTGTCCACTAAAAGCAAGCGTTTTTCTGTAAACATTACTTACTATTATTCTGGACTCTGGGTTTGGAGTGTATATCAGTGAAGGTGACGAGGCATTTGCAGTTATTTTGAAAGTAACGAGGCATTATTGGACCTTTTCTCAAACAGTACTCGTTATCGTGGTCATTTGAATAATTCGTAGTACAATATTGTCTTAATATATCACCTATACGTTATTTTACGCACTTAATCAAACAGTGCCTACTCGTTATTGCGGTCAATTAGCTAAGGCATCGAATTAGTATCTAGGTATTTAGTGTTAGAGCGCCGCGGCGCACAAGGAGTAGGTAATATTCCCTTGGCCGCACGGTTAATAAAGCTAAGTACTGAAATTTTTGGGAATCGTTTTGTGATTCCCGCTTAGTACGTACAAGGAAGAACCAACAATACGCAACGATTAACCATTGCTAACGAAAAACGATTCTGAGCTAAGTTGTAACGATTGTACATGTTTCAAAGACCATACTATTTACGATTTGAAAATATTTGTACATTTTCTCGTTTTTCCCCATTTATTATGAAAATTCCTGGGAAAATCAAAAAATGACCTTTTTAAAGTACCTACTTCCCAGTCAGGTTTTCTTTCAGAAAAAGTGCCACTTTTGGGGATTTTAAGCGCGTTTAAATCCATTTCCCACTGTACTATTATGATCACAACACAATGCACAAACCATTAACCATAACTAGGTACTAATCACTAACCATGCAATCTTCTGACAATAAACATTAAACTGATTAAGCAAATTGAAAATCTTACCCTAATGGTTTTGTAATAATATGGTCTTTCTTTTTATATAATCTCATTTAATTTTATACATTTTCGAAATCTTGCAGACGCCTATTGCTTAGCCACAAAAACAGACATCTTATATCGTTTCCAAAAGCTATGAGCATTAACATTAATTTCCTGTTATGATTTATATTGCAGCAGCGATAATATTTATTTTATATTTTTAGGGGGGAGTGTATGAAATTCAAACAAATTTCTGTTCAGGCCTTTAAAATAACAAATAATTAAATATGTAAAGAGCGTAGGTAAATATATTCAAAATTATAAAAGAAATTTAAAATTGCAATACTTAAAAAAAAAAATTGTCTATGTTATAACTCCATAATTTTGGTTGCACTATTGTTATGTTTAATATTGAACAAAAAAACCAAACTCAAATGGATTTGATGACAAACTTCTAAAACATTATATTTCAATCAGGACATGATTGCTAGCCGTGAATGTGGCCTCCTCGTATTGGTGTCTGGGAGTTCCTCAAGGCCAAGATGTATAAAATATTGTAATTTAATTTCCGATTAGTTTTTTGTACAGAGTTTAAAATATACATAGTGTTTTTTAGACTTTGATTGTTTATTGCAAACTGCTGTAAAATAATAGATTTATTTATATTATTAATAATTGTGAAATTGAGTAAATATAAACACAAATTACTGAAAACTGAAAATCACTTTTATGAATATAACATATTTAATAATTATATACCTATATATATATGTCGCTGCGAAATCCATTATTTTTTAGAAATATTGGTTCATAAAATCAACTTTCAACCCAATATTGTATTGATTTTCATGGCCATTGTATTTTTCATTTATGGAGCCCCTAAAAAACACAATATCCTTGGGACCTCAGGTGTACCAGGCCGATACTAATTTGAATAATCACATATCACAATGCTCATGGCTGCAGGTCTATTATGTATCTAGACTTTTTGTCTTTTCAATATCATTATATTAATACCCAAATAATATGTTGTCTACATCTTACAAACATACGACATAACAAAGTTGTGTTCAATTGAGATAAAGCATAATTAGGTAAAACCGTTACTAGTTTTTCAACAAAATGGAATTATGATTGTAAGTACTTTTTAAAATGTTCAAAACAAATAGACACGTGTAACATTAAAAATGCCATGCAAAATAAAATGAACCAAAGAAAAAAATATCCAACGCTAAAAGAATTGGCTGGACTTAAAAAAAAGTATTACTTGTACGATCCAATAATTTTCACTGTACAACTTATGATAAATCTAGTGTTAAAATTTCAATGATTTTTTTTACACAATTTTTTTCACGTAAAATCAAATACAAACTAAAATACATTAAGTAAATTGAACTTAAACATTTAAAATTGCTATAGATAGGTACGCTTCCTCCAGCACCCAGAAATAAAAATATGGTTTTAGGGGGTTAAAATGGCATAATAAATTCTGAATATTTGAATAAATTAACTTATCAACTTATTCCTAAGTAAATCATTCAATGACCGTGTTAATTTTATATATAGCAAAATGAATTGAAATATACTGGCTATTCTTTAATCTGTGTTTAGATTAAAGTTCATATTTTAAAATCGAAATTTAACTCATTCAGTAAATTAGGATTAAAGGTAAATAATGAAAAAGTATTAAAATAAAAGGAATCCTTATCCGATAAATACTTAAATGTACTTATCCAAAGTTGTTGCACATGTAATCGGTAAAACATATAATCAACAATTGAATGCAAATTTATTGGTTTATAATTTACATTTAAAAAAAAAAACCTGAAATAATTGTACAAAATTTGTTTTTATAAATCCACAATATTTAAGGAAATATTAAACTGTGTTAAAGAAACCATTTTGTTTAATTACAAAACCACAAATGTGATACTTTGCAAGAAATCTTATAAATTAAATAATTTATTATGTAGATGATGCGCTGTCATTTTGTACTTCCATTGAATCATCCAGTTTTTCTTCCATTTCAGTATCTACACAAGACATTAAGTAATCAATAAATTTCAACATAAAAACCTATGAAATAAATTTGAATTCGTTTATACTATAGCTAAAATAACTGAAATGTCATGATCAATTATAATTTTATTTAAGTTTAAATACCTGTAAAATGTTAACTTTTTATATATTACAACACAAATGTCATTGATTAGATAGGTTAGCAGAATTAAAATATGTATAAGATGCATTAGTTACAAAAAGCAATACCAACCTCCCATTGCATAATGGTCAAACATGTATTCTTTTTGATATTCTTTCATAAGCTGAGTAGACCGTTCTTCATCTAAAAATAATTTGTATACTTTTTTCACATCATCTACAGTCACTTCAGTAGCTTTACGTTTTCTGCACACCAAATGTGCAGTAGTTATTAATTGAATACCATAACGAAGTGATGTTGATTTGCTAATCTTGGCTAAAATACCAAGTGCATCTTTGGAAATCTCACAGTCTTCTTCTTCAGCCCTGATAGTTTTTAAAAATTACTATTAGTAGTTGAAATATTTAGGTCAAATACAAACACGGGTATACCTTATTCTTAAAATTTGTTCAAGTTCGGTTTCGGAATAAGGATGGGTCATTATGATTACCATGCGATCCAACAAATCGAGTGGTACACCATGAGGCGATTTATAATTAGTGCCTCTGATGTGTGTTACTCCGCGGTTGGTGGCTGTGATTACAATTGGTGCAATTTCATTTTCCAATGCTCTGTTCAAGAATGAAAAACATTCTATGTCCAACATATGTACCTGACAATTGCCAAAATATATTTTAATGTAGAAATAAGGATAATATAAAGATATAGATAATAAAAAATGAAATATTACGAATAAATACACAATCAATAAAAAATAATTCATTACATAATTCAATTTAAAGCAAAAAAAGATGATAGATAACTAATCTATCCACAAAGAATGGTAAATTATGTTTAGTGCGGAATATTTATGTTTTATGTTAATATGTCAATTTATCAGTTTCATTTTTAATTTTCAGAATAGAAAATTGTTTTCTGTAAAAATATAGAAAATCATGTGTTTATCACCATAAAGTATCATCATACAGGTACATAAAGTTTATTTACCTGTACTGTGCTACAGATAGAAGTGATACATTTCTTATTAACTCTTTTTTTTTTCAATTCTCTTCAGAGAGATATCTTCTCCTTTTTTATGACTTATTTTTAAAGACAAAATCTATCTGAGGCTATTTAAAGTATTTTTTTTATAAGATAAAAGTGTTAAAATAAGAATTAAGTGCTCAAATTATTTAAAAAGTAAACCAATACTACAAAGAAGAGCTTTGATATCTATGAAATACTACGTGTGTACATGTATGTCTATCAAGAAAATAATAATAAAATATTAAAAAAAACTACTCAAATGAAAGAAAACTAATAAGATGACGTGAGTACATGACATAATACCCATCTTCATTGACAATACAAGTATTAAAGTGTAAATATATCTACCAGACCATTCACAATACATCAAAACAATGAACAAGAAAAATAGTTTTCACACATTTTTAGAAATTTTAAGCTCTAAGACAATAGAATAAATGCCAAATACTGTTAAGTATGATAAAATATTTTGTCATGCTAAACCACGGTTATAAAAAAAAAACCCATGTTTTAGTATTAACTTGTAGAAATTGGAGGAAAACTATTACTTTTTAACAAAGAAATATTTCATTCAGTATAGCAGTCGGAAATTACAATAATATGAACTAGGGCTGGCTCTCAGTTTGGTAAACAACTTTTCTATCATTATCTTCCTCCAATATATAAAATATAGCATCTTTTATAAAAGGTGATCTTATCTAATTTGTGCATGTAAGAAGTCATTTTTTTGAAAATAATAAGGAAAAACCTGAAAGAAAATTAAAGGTAAAACAGTAAATATTTAAACTATTTCCATAAAAATATGTACTCCTTTTCTTAAACACACGTGAAATAGAGACCCATAATATGAACAGATCTTATTCTTATTCAGATTAATATATTGTTTCCCCTGTCCTCTGTCCTTCATCTATGAAAATTAGCATATACTCTTTATCTAATAACTATTATTTGGTTTACAAATATTAAAATTAAAATTACTTCATCTATGAATAGTACACCAGCTAATAATTCAGCTTTTCCTTCTTCGCGCCATTCGCTAACTTTGCAGTTAATTTGATCTCTAACTTCTGGTTTTATTTCACCTGTATCACCTATAAAAAAATAACAAAAATTTTAAAAGAAAATAAGTATAATTGATCACTAGTTGTATACTAAAACAAAGTGTAAGGCACTCTTTAAAAGTTTTAACCGGATAAATTAAATTCTGTGTACTATACAATTTTACTAGATATATGTTAGAACCCGAATTATTTAAATTATTATGTATTATAGTACTCTTTTACAATTAGTTATACTTAGTAATAATATATACTAATTATAGTTTAATATTTAATATTTGACATTTAAAATTTTTTTTTTTTTTTAAATTTCAAATAACACCATATCACAAAAAAAACTTCAAAATCATAATAATAATAGTTTACCTAGCTATGTATATTATTTTGAATTCAAAAACTTTTTTTTAATTATTACCAAAAAGCTAGTAAACAAAGACCTAAAGTATAATTAAATATTAAATTTTTAATTTATAATTTCTAGATTATTTTCACAAAAATATAATATAATGATTATAGATTTTAAAAAAGTGTAATTAAGAACAGTCTCTAGTTATATATCCAACACATAATTTAAATAAAATTTAAAATTCAACAAGAATCAAGTACAATATAAAATGATGTAACAAATTATTAAAACTGAACATTTTCTATAGTACCTGAAAATAATGCTAGAAAACCATGAGTTCGAGAATTAATTACATCAATTTCATGTAAAGTAACAGTATGTACAACTTCTTTGCGTTTTTGAAGTTCACCTTCAGGACATTGTACAAACCTAAAACGAATACAGCTATTGTTAATAAAAAAATATACGTACATGATATATTTAATATTTTACCTAGTCTGAGGACCAGATGCATCATAATCTCTCGACCTGGTAAACGACCTTCCAATTTTGTTGACTTTGCCACTTGCAACATCAATAGTCACAACATCACCAGCTAAAACCTTTGAACAAAAATACAAATAAATTAAATACAATTTTTTAAAAAAAAACAACCAAACTATTATTTAACAATATTATGTTTGATTACTTTTTCTTTTAATAAAGCTTCAATCATTTTATTTCCAAGATCATAAACAGTCTCCATATCTGTAGTTCTCATAGTCAACTTTCCTACTTTAGACCCTGTTCCTGTAACTGGACGTTCTATTTGGAATTCTATTACTTCACCTTCAATAATTTCACTTTCCTCTCTGAAACAATTTAGGTGTTAATTTATGGTAACATTAAAAATGTAATATAACGTACTTAATGCGAACACCTATTGATTTACGAATGGCTTGAGTCAATGCTTCTGTTTTACTCATTTCTAAACTATAAATCTCTGAACCTGACATTGCTGTGAATGGTGTATCAGAACCCAAAGCCTGTGCCAAAGCCATTGCAATGGCTGTTTTTCCTACAAAAACAAATTAATTTGTTCATAAGTACTAATGTGCACAAGTGTTTAGTAAACTGCTAATTACCTGTTCCTGGTTCTCCAGCAAGCAAAACAGATCTGCCAGCAATCTTTTCTTCTTTAATCATGTCCAAAACGACTCCCATGGCCTTGCGAGCCTTCAGCTGACCAACTAACCCTTGTGAAACCTAAAATATTGAATCTTTAATTAGAATAAGATAACAATATTATTAATATTTTTTAGTTTAAATACAAACATTTCTCGGTTCCCTGTTGTCGTCCAATCCAAGTCCACGTATGTGAGAATGGGCGCCAATCCGTTCTACTCGAGAAATTTCTCGCACTTCTTGCACCTTAGCTACTGCTGCGGCCTAAAAATGACACATTAAATCAAATGTTTATCAAGATACAGACTATATGAACATAATAATAAACAAATTAATAATATCTGTATAAAGTTATTGAACTTACGGACATTATAAACGAATTATGAATAAAAGGACAACAGAAAATGAATTTCACAAGAAAATCATGTACAGTTTGTAACAATAGTAACTAGTTACTAGGACATAGATATAATACAAATTACAAACAATCAATGATCAAACAAATTCGGTACAGGGCTCCAAAATATTGTACATGCAATATTTACAAATATAAAAACATAACCAATAATAATAATATGTGCAGGGTAGACAGTACGTAAATATCAGAAATGATAGTTGATTGTAAAATGATAAAATAACTTTTATCATTATCGACGATCAGTTACACCAACGTAACTGAATAAAATATCTCAAACATTTACAATTTTACCATGGCTCAGTGAGTGAATTTCACAGGTTTAAAACATAATATATCAAAACTGTTTCAGTTACCATTATTTCGTTTAAAATTTTATTGCATTTTAGATTCAGAATGGAACGAGGAATGTATTGGTTTTACGATGATGTTAATTTTTTTTTTTATGTGAATACTTTTTCTACCTGAAAGCATACGCCGATTACCAAGTATAGCACATTTTCTGAAAGGAAATGTTCTCTGGGTGGTACTTTAGAGAGGTCACTTAATGAAATTCTCATCAATATTTGAGATAATAAGGAAAACCTCGGCCTTTAGGTTAAAAAAGATTGAACGATTAAAAATAAAGCTATCATTTTCATTTATTTTTTGTTATTATTAAGTTTTTATTATTTTTTAAACAATCATTTTTGTCATGGAAACGCACATTGTTGTAATCATTTCACCATTATATGACGTATAGGTACCATACATTGTGGTTGTTGACAAAGCAACATTCTCAACTGAACTCCGCTTAGAGTCGTTTTTTCGTTAGCTTACAGATGTGCATTAAATTCCCGTCTGTATCCTACCTTCCCACCCACAACAGTGGTCGCACCAACGTGCGAAGTATGTCAGTATATTTTTTTTTTAATAATATTTGTTTGAGAACAACTTTAAACTGTAGTACATTCGGATTGTTATTTAATGTGTTAACTGTTGAAGCAATCGCAGAGACACGGAATAGAACAATACGAATATCCGGGGGCGTATTTACGGGATGGGCTAAGGGGGCTGCAGCCCCCCTCCCCCGTCCCCCGAAATTTCGGGAAATATTTTTCAAGTCCACTCATGGCCAATCGGATGTAAATCGTGAAATTTCAGTAAATCGTCGTATTAGGAATTTCAGTAACAAGATATTCGTGTGACGTGCTACGCAATGCGTCCGGCTGTACTGATCGGTAGAAACTTTCGGCCCGGTAAATAGGCACCGTTGATTTATGACGGTACGTAATTTTGTCGCCTGGTACCGCTGCATTTTTCGTAATTTCAATTCACCGAAAAGTCGCGACGGCAACGTCCGGTAACCGACGACGGTCGGTTTTCGTCGGTTTCACTTCGTCGTGTGTTACCCCCGTGGGTTTTTACTTGACGTTATTTTTTTCCCTCCCCCCCGATCACACCGTTTCCGTCGTATGGTTTTCATCGGCTCTATTAATACGGGTACTTTCCGTTGTCCAATAAACACGTGGGGCCAAATGCCGTTACAGCAGCGGCGGGGTTTGAGATTTGGTACGCCGAATGAAAAAGTACCGACGTAAACGTCAATTACGCCGAGCGTCCGCGATAGGCAATTTGAACGTACCCGAACGCGTACGGGTCGCCAAAAAAACACCGCGGGTGTGTCACGCCAACGGGTACTGGTTCGTTATCGGACAGCCGTCACGTACGCGCAACGACAACATTTTTCGTCGCGTGAATGCGAAACGATTCGACGGGAAATACGTAGCCGTTACGGCGGTCACGAACAATCAATAACACGGAAAACAGCGCGTTTGTTTTGTGGACGTTCATTGGTCTGATGATTCGACGGATACATTGATCGGATGTCGCGAACATTTCCATAAGTTTTCGCGGGAGACTTTTTTTCTTTTTTTTCTCGACGGCCGGGCGGCGATAGCAAACCCGAACGGCGGGCCTGTAACAGACCGGGAAATCGAGAAATACTCGAAACGCGTCCGAGAAATACCGCGACCTCAGAATCCGGGCTATAGTGGGACTCGCACTTGAAGCGATTCTCCGAGACGTCCACATAAACAACAGCGAAACGTTATTAGACGGATCTGCCAGCCGCGGAAAAGAAACAACGAAAGTGATTTGAATTTAACACACTCTATAGTTACGTGATCGTCAAAAATATCGTATTTATTATGCATTTCGTGAAAACTTTTCGAGACTAAAACGAAAATTAAAATCGTGTAGTAAATTTCGTATTCTCGCGTTTTTGATAGGTTGAATTGGGGAGTTTACCTAGGAGAATATACCCCAGCCCCTCTCCCCCCCGAAAATAAAAAATTCTAAATACGAACAGATGGGAAATTTTCAAAAAAATTTGAAAACGCGTTATCTACTGCACTGGTAAAGACGGGTGATAGTAAGGCTCTTTAAACAATGTTCGAACATGTTTATAGTGCCTTATCTATAGTCTATCCATGTCTTTATTATCTGTGATATTGGCCTACAGCTGCCTATTACTGATAACCGATGGAATAGCTTTTGTATTTGTGAGCCAGTGAAATATATAATGTAGTCATTAGAACTTTGTTCGGAATTTATGTTTCGTGGGTTATTATTTTCGATTACAACTAGTTAATTTTGTTTTAGAAAAAATCAAAAATTCGCTTAGAAATCAATATGGGTATGTTATTTGGAAAACCCAAAGTCAGCCGAATTACCGAACATGATCGAGCAATCCTGGTAATAACTAGTACAATAATATTGCGTCTTTATTTTATTTGTATGTCATAAGTGTCTAACACTGTATAATGTTTTAGAAGTAAATTTATATTTTTCGCTATTTTTTTTTAAAATTATCCATTTTTGAAATATTGTTTTAAAATAATTTTACAGCAAATGAAACAACAAAGGGACACTTTAAAACGATATCAACAACGAGTTGAAAATTTACTAGAAAAAGAAAGAGAACTGGCCAAAAAACTGCTGTCCGAGAACAAAAGAGAGTATGTCAGGAATATTATTAATTATTAAATCTAAATGTACCTACCTTAAGTACTCAACTGTATTGGATAGGTTTAAAATAAGTAATTTTTATTTTTAACGTCCTACCCCATTTAACCGATGATAAATATTTTTATTCTGCTTTATAAAGATTTATCATATATATATATATATATTTGGTTAATGATTTCTTGTTTATTATAAATCATATTTTAATGTGTTGTTGTTAATTAGAAATCTATCTAATTATCATTTAGCTCTATTCAAGTTAAATAAAGTCATAAATTATATTGGATTTTTATTGGGATAACTGAATTCAACTAGTCCAGTCAATGCTATTTCTCAAAGTATAAAAAGTTAATTAGCAAAATATAAAAACAACTTTTTAGCTTTTTTTATATAATATATATAAGTTTGAACTATACTTATATATTCAATTATACTTGAAATTTATACATTTCAATGGGCTAACTTATAATCAACTATTATTTTATATGTTAGTAAAGAAATTTATATGATTTAGTAATTTCTAATTAATATTGAATAGGTATTAAGATTTTTTTTTCAATAAATATAACAATGAATTAATGAATATGTTTTTAATTCTACTGAATATTGTGTAATCATTTTAGAAAAGCAAAATTATTGCTGAGAAAAAAGAAATTCCAAACAGAACAGTTAGATCGTACCGAAGCAGCTTTAGACACTGTTGAAAAATTAATACAAGATTTAGAATATACCCTAATTGAGACCAAAGTATATTTACTAATCATATTATTACGTACTATTATTTTTTTTTTTTTAACAAAATTGAATTTAAAATGTATTTATATAGGTTATTGAAGGTCTTAAGGCAGGGAATATAGCCCTCAAAAAAGCTAATGAATTGTTAAATGTTGAACAAATCGAACAGCTTTTGGACGAAACTAAAGAAGGAATCGATAAGCAAAGAGTAAATTATTATAGTTTAAAGTGCTTTGTTACAATTTCAAAAAAATATTTAAAATATTTTTTCAAACAGGAAATAAGTGATTTACTCAGTGGAGCTTTGTCATCTGAAGATGAGGAATTAGTCGAAGCTGAATTAAATGAACTTATTTCTGTGGAACATCAAAAAGTGATTGACATGCTACCAACTATACCATCTGAAGATTTACCGTCTACTGTACCAGGTAATATTTAATATCATAAATAAATAAATATTTAATCATACTTTATGTATTAAAATTTATGTTTGTTTGATGTAGAAAATAAAGAAGAAAAGTTGCCTGAAAAGAAGATTGCAATAGAAGCATAATGAAATTAATAATCTCGCTCTGTTAAAATATCCACTCAATAAAATAAGGGTTATATTTTTTTTGTTGTTTTATCTATTTAAACTTTTATTTTCCATCCGTTATTGTATATAATATATTAATAAATATATGTTTAACAGAAATACTTGTTACCTACTTAAAATGTATTTATTAAATTAAAATAAAGTTTTTTTTAAAAAAATATGAGTTCATTCTTAATTTTGAACTTAAAACTGTTTAATAAAGAAAAGCTAATATTTTTTTCACTTCAATTTAGACAGTTATACAAAACTACAGCAAAAACCTTGTTAAGACTTTCTGTAAGAGATCATAAAACCACATATTGTGCGGGATGGCGTAGTAGACAGTATCCCGCCTAATATGTTCATGAAGTATTTTAAATGGGATACTAGCCAGAATAAATTTTAAAAAAAAACTTAATAGTCTTAAGTGTTATTTATTATATAACAAATATGTCATATTAATAAAAAAAAATACATCAAATACACATATTTTGAAAAAATCTGAATATGAGTATAAACCATATAATGATTATAATAAAATATCAAAATTTTATTCATTATCAATCATAATTATATCAACATATAGGTTATTATCCCTATTAATACAATAGGTAATTAAGCAGATTGACAAAAATTTTTAAAAACATTTTTCAGGATTCGTTCAATGTTAAAAGGTATAAGTGGCCAGAAAGTAATATATTATGCTTGATAGAGTATTAAGTGAGAGCTTATTAAACATGTTTTTGTTTTTAATGTTTATAGATTATAAGTATCCAGGACCAAATAAATCCACGTATTAAGCGGGAGTGTCTTAATGAGTTTTTATTATAGTTAAGATTATATTTTTGAGATTATCGAAAATATAAATAATATAAATTGTATTCATAGCAGAATGAGAAAGTTATTAGATTTTTTCTTTGAAAACACTATAGTAGGTACATGCACAAGAAAACTTATCTATATACAATTTAACACAAATGGTACTTAAAAACTACATCAGTGATTTTCAACCAGTGCGTTGTAGTCATAGACAAGTATACCATAGGTGTAATTTAGTTTCAGAGGCGCCGCATTTATAGTAAATATTTTAGTTTAAATTTAATACAAATAAATAAAATATCAGCCTATATGTACTAGTTATAACTTAATCAAGGCGTGATGATAAAAGTAGTGATTTTTATAATTTACAGTATACTGTAATTCTGATATATTAGTACTTAATATTAATAAGTATTCATTTTAAAATACAGAGTGAATCGGCAATTTTCTCAGATTTTAAGTGAATTTGATTTTTATTATTATTTTTTAATTATTGTGGAATTGTTTAAAACCATTTAATTTTTACCCCTATTCCATATACGTTAACTAAGTACATACTAGTAGGGAAAAGTTATCAATTTATCATTCAAAAAAAGATATTCAATTTATGACCCTTCTCTACAACTCTACTATAAATTATAAACAGTTGTCACTTAAAAACTATAAATTTGATATTAGTATTATGCACATCAAATTTTCTATAAAAAAATATTCTCTATTCGAATCTGTGTTCTAAAAGAAAGGTTCTTATAAGAAAAACAAAATTATGTACTTATGTAAGGTATATGGAATAGTGTTAAAAATTAAAAATAAAGCTTAAATAATTCCACAATAAATTTAAAAAAAAAAAAAAAACAAATTCACTTAGTCTTTTAAAATATTTGCTGAACAATCCTATTGACGTTCATTCAAGACAGATTAACTGAAAATTTGTTGCAAAATTATGTTATGTATAAAATCATTTTTTAATAAATAAAACCTCAACTCTAATCAAATTTGGGACATAGTATTTTATTAGTCTCATCAAAATACAATATTATTTATACTTAAAAAAAACACAGTTTCTATTAAGATGAGTTGAATACAATAAAATAATATATATAATACACTAAGATTTTTTTTTCAAAGTATAAAATAATTCTAACTTAAACAAATAATTATAATGTACACATTAAGCATACACATCTTCTCGATCAGCTCCAACACCATCACCGTCTTCTAGAGATGAAAAATTGAGGAAATGGGCAGGTCTATGAATCTCATGGTAAAACTCTTTTGGATTGGCCAATTGCAGTTCATACTTCATATTAGCATCGTGTCTTACACCTAAAATTTGAATATCAAAAATTAATTGTTTAATATATTTAAGGTTAATAATTAATATAATAAAATATATTAAAACTAAATTTATATAGATTTGATTAGGTCTAATATTTGTACGCAACGATTAACCATTGCTATTTTATGATTCTAAGCGGAGTTTGGTTAATGGTGTTTTTAAATATTTAGATGTGAAATGTAAGTTTCAGATAAAAGATGTGACAGAACTGTTCGAAAATCAAACTGAACTAAATACCCAATAATTTGGTTCAAAAATCATTTGGTGCTGATTCTATTCATTACATTACATTTCATTCATTACATTGTATTGGTCACAAACCAATACAATGTTTTGTGGTGGGACAAAGTAACCTAGTTAAGAAAAAAAAAAATCTATTTTTTTGCATTAGTTGGTCTGATAATTATAAATCAGGGAACCGAGCAATTTGAGAACCTAGCTTTTTATTACTTTTTTCAATGTGCGAATTAAATAAAATATTTTAAAAGTTCGGTATAGAGTTGAATAAAAATGTGTAGGTTCAGTACAACCTTAAAGAACAGGATTCATAACATCTATTTTATATCGAATGGGTATAAATATCCTATCAAGTAATAAGGTAATAAAGTAATTATTGTAATATTTACCCATGAAATTGTAATTCCATGATCCTTGAGCAGGAACCATGAAGAAACCAAGGAATCGGTCTGATAAAAGCATTTGTACTTTTTCATAATGACTTGGGAGGTAACCTTTTGGATTGTTACCTTTGTCAGTATTTTGTCTTCCCCATTCATAACCACTACAAAATAATTTTAAAATATATATAAAAATAACCATTAATAAAAATGTATTAATCATTATACCTGGGAGTTAATTTATAAGCTGTCAATGAGCATGAGCCTGGAGTAAAACTGCAAGTAATTACAACGGTTTTTTCTCCATCCCATGATGAATTATCAGACATAATTCTGGCATGGGTACTTATATCCTAAAAATATTAATAATTAGATATATAAGTTTAAAAAATAAAATAATTCAATTTTTTTAAATTTAAATTCATGCAACTGTACTTGTGGTGATAGTTGTGGCAATTCATTGGGTTGAGTATGAATCCAACCAAGTGGCTCCATATCAGTAAGATAGTGATGGTTATTGGGCAATTGTGACGGTACATGAATTGTTTGATGAGTTCCCCATTGTGGAGGCATTACCAAACAACGGATTTCTTTTACTTGAGGATTATCGGGAGGACTCACGCCATACAAATAAGCACAAATCTAAAACAATAAAATGTATTTAGATAATCATAACAATAACATTAAAATTTATCATAACACTCTAATGAGGGATCAACGTTTTATAATAGAACCCGAAACATGAACTTTTATCAACTTTATTTTATTAATTGCAGCAAAGCTTAATATCTAATAATTTAATGAATTAATGATTTTTTTAATAATTTACTTTTGAAATATTTAAAAAAACTTGTGTAACAATAAAACAAGTTATAGTAACAAAATAGTAAACTTTAATTTATACTCAAAACAAATAGCTCCGAGAACCAAATGATTAAAAATGTTCTACATGTGGAAACAATAAATTATAGTATAATTTTTTCTTAAAATATTTCAACATACCTGAGCACGAAGATCAGAAATAGTAACAAACTTTTTGAGAACATTTTTAGGCAATATGTATGTGTAACCAGTTTCTTTAATGTCATCAGATGATACATAAATATGATTTGTACGTAAATGTAGATTAGTTGCTGATATTGCACGGACTCTCCATTCAGTTTTCGAGCTAAAATAATTAAAATAAATTTTTTTACAATCATCAACCATGTACAGAAATTAAAAATTTTTACCTGAAAGTTTGTGTTTCATAATTTGAAGTAGTAGAAGTAATAATATCATCTCCATGTTTATTTACTGTTCTAGTGGTAGTTGCTGTTAATTGTGACTGTTCTTTAGTTTGTTTCTCTATTTCAGCAATTTGTTGTCTTTGGGCTGACGGTGCACTAATTTCCATTCCCAAAATTATGTCACGAATTTCTGACTGTGTTAAAGACGCAACATTTACACTGTAATAGAATTAAAATAATTGTTATATTTAATAAATTTGAATATGATCTTAAATATTTTATGAATTCATACTTGTTTTTCTTTCCGTAATCAGCTAATATTAAATCCTTTAGCTGTACTTCAACATTTATCCATTCATCATCACTAAGAGTTGGCCAAATGTGATGTGGTTCAGTAATGGTTGTTTTGTCTGGTTTTAAAATTACTTTAGTACGTTCTGTGTTGACATGTAAAGCTCTTAAAATCAATATTAACCGAGAAAATGCCTATGAAAAAAAATTAAAATTAAATACAAATTTATTAAGTATAATGATATTTTAATTTTTCCAATTTTACCGTATAAGAAGAAATTGTTTTGAGCCAATCATCATACAAGTTGAAAAGAACCATCTGAGGCTCTGTTGCTTTTAATATGAGATCACCAAACTTCTCCACTTTCAAACATGCTTGGAATGGAAGTTGTAATTCCGATCCTTTGATTACAATATTTGGGAAATCCAGAAGATGCACCTACAATAAATATTAATTGTGTTTATTAAATATTATTTTCATAGAATTCATATATAAAACAGTTTGAAAATTAACCTCAAGAGGATCCAACATTCCTTTACGTGTTACAATAATTTGTTTAGGCTGTTCTTCAACTGGCAATGAACGAATCAAAGCTGCCACTTCTTCGGCCGTTTTCCATTTGGCTAACTAAAAATGAATAATATGTTATACATTGTGGTAATTAAATATTGTACTTTGATGTAAATATATATACTTGTCCTAAACGTTTTTGGCCAGCCCATACTGATGTATGAATAATTTTTAAAAACAATTGTCCAGTACGAGGATTAAATATAAAGATAGCTCCATTAATGGGCTTAGTTGTTAAATTTCCTTCAAAAGTTTTATGGATTGTGACTCTGTATACATTAGTGTCGTCCACAAACCTAAAACAAGAAATTGGCTAATTTAATGCATTAATATATTAGGTAATAACAAATGATTTAAATACAAAATTAATAATATAAACAACTGTTTAAACTATAAAATATTATTTACTTTTCTTATAAATATACATACAAATATTACTATTATAATTTTTACCAGATAATTTGATTAGAAAACAGTTCACCATAGTTCTGGCTTGACAAGTATGGTTCAGTAGGCTCAGAAGAATATAATTGCAAAGCTTTTCGAATACGTTCTCTCAATACATATAAAGCAGGATTTGCTTTCATAATTTTGGCCATTGCTTGTTGAATTAAAGGTTTACAGCCAGGAAACCAATTTCCATAAGCACTAAATAAATAATTATTCATTGATAATTAAATTGCTTTAAATAATAACAGCAAGTTCATAATTAAAAAAAAAATTGATGCATTACCTGTGCAAATTGTAAGCTAAATCAATTGCAATAAGTACACCGGTAGGTGATGGATAAATAGACATGTTATCAGTAGTATAGTCCAAAAATTTAGCTCTAGCATAACGTTCAACATCATGTGAATCATAATCTCCCCACCTAAGTTGGACATCCAACCAATATTTTTGTGTAGTAGTATTATCCATTGTGTCTCTAAAATAATTAAAAATAACAAAAAATTATAAGTAAAGAACAAAAATTCATTATATTGTACTGGTTTTGTAAAAGCACATACTTTGAATCAGCCAAAAGAGAGGGCCTGGATACATTCCATTTATAAGATGCAAAAAGTAGTATATCTGCACAAGAAGAGTTCATTTTGTAAGATTTACGTGGATGAATAGTTTCTTTTTGAACAGTTTCAATTTCCAATGCATCTAGTTCTTGATCAAAAACCTATAATAGAAATTGTATAAAAAAAAAGAGCAATATACTTTTCACGGGAGAGCAGCCACTGTTGTAGGTGAGAGGTTGGAAAGGTAAGATATAGAGGGGAATTTAATGTATATCTGTAAGCAATGATAAACCATTGTTAACAAAAAAAATTATTCTGAGCAGAATTCAGTTGATAGTGATGTTTTGTCTACAGTATACTCATGTCATATGGTAAAGTAATTTAATTGGCTTTATATGTTGATGGTATAGCACACAAATGTTGTGATAAATTTTGGTAAAATGAGTTATATGCAAAATTCTGTTGCCAATATCAATGTGAACATTGTAATTCCTATAAAATTAAGAAAACAGTACTTAACAACATCTGTGCGCTATGCCATAGATATTTTCTTTTAATAATATTTATTTAATATTGTACCGATTTTCCCATTTGTTGATTAAACTCTTGGGAAAATCAAAAAATTACCTACAGTACCTCCCCAGTAAGATTTCTTTTCAGAAAAGGTGCTAAACTTAAGAATAGGAGTAAGATTTCTGGTCGAAAATTGCCCACAGAAAAAAAAATAAACATCTTTGTAAAACCAAAATTTTTCGCTTCACTTAGAATCTAAAATGTGTATAAAAAATTAATACTAACTTGACAAAGATCCATAACAATAGATTCATGAACTTTTTGCCATAAATGAGCCCTGAATATCTGAATAAGGGAAATTTTCAGCGTAGGAATTTTACCGTGCATAAATATTCCAGTCAAATCTAGTTGTACTTGGAAACCAACATAAACATTAGCACGATTGATAGTGGGTGACCACCATAATGTAAAACGACGATTAGGTATTTGATTTAAACCAGAACGTTGAGCATTCGTCAACTTTTTGTACTTCATAGATTCTTCAAAACCAGATGCCTTTTCCCTGATAATTAATAAAGTTTAAGTGATATAAGCCAATATAAACCTTATAAAATAATATGTTTACCAAAATAGACCTTCCCAAGTTGGAAAATAAGTTCCTTTAAATAATGTATGTTCTAATATACCCTCAACACCACCCAATGCTTGAATCATATCTGTCCGGTAGTTGTTTAAATTCCATAATTTACCATCATGTCGTTGATGAGTCCACCAGAAAGGATTTTGTTTTAAAACCTAAAAAATATCATCAATATTACAGTTTATTAATGTTTTGAAAATTGAATAAAAATATTCAAACCAGTTTTGTTTAAAACAAAACTTTTTTTGTATAAAAAAAATTTAAAAATTACTTGATATTGTTTGAATTCTGTTCTAATTCTCCAGCCTTTATCATACGCTAAAGTATGTCTATCTTTTTGGAACAAAGTATTAATTCTAGGTATACCACGATCCCAACTATCTTCCAAGTCTTCCAAAGTTAAACGTCTGAAAATAAGATCAATACAACAATATATTCCAAAATAAATTTCACATATTTTAGATATTACCTATTTTGGGCATTTGCTTCTTGTCTTTTCAAAGCATATTCAGCCCATACTCGTTGAGAATCAATAAATTCTGATTCCCAGGGTTGTATATAACGGTATAAATTGGGAATCAACTGATCTTCGTCATGACTCATACCTGAACGGAAATGTGTAATCCCAACATCTGTTTGTTTTGACCACCTTAAATCAGACTATAAAAAAAAAAAAAAACGAAATTAAACATTTTTTAAATTTTATTAAATTTTTTTTCTTTTTACTTGAGGAATAAGAACGTGGCCCATCGACAACATTCCCAAACCACCAAGTTCTTTAGGAGTATAAAAAACAACAGGAGGAAATCTTGAAGGCATTTTTGAATTAAGACCAATTTTAATACGGGTTTGAATTTTGTTTTCACATTTCACTAATAAATCCAATAATTCTTGGGTATTTACAACAGCTTCTCGGAAATAAGTCATGAGACCAATTAATGCTGTATTCCATTTATTGACAATCTAAAATTTAAAATATCCATTTTTAATTATACATGCAACTTTAAGTAGGAATTAAATGAAACTGAACCTTAGTAAATGTTGTAGATCCACTGGCCATTAATATTTGTCTGACACGATTATGGAATCTCTGTAAAGATTCATCATCAACTCTCAAAAAGGATTGAGCTGTTCTTTCTTTAGTGATTTCATTTTGTAAATTCCATATTCCATCTCTATTTGTAAGTTCATCATGGATTGTGCGGCACTAAAACAAAATTCATTTTATTTACATATATAATATAAATTAAACCTTTCAGCAAATACATCTCTAGATTTTACATGAGCAGGCGCGTGTTGTATTTTATGCAACACATATTTTTCAAATATATTTTATTATATAAAAAGATAAATAAAGAATTTTTAATTCAAATATGGTTTGGAAACATTTTACTCTTATTTATACATTATGTTATGCTTTTATACATACTTTTTTTCATAATTTTTAATTGTACTTAATATAAAATATAATGAATAAAAACAAAATTATTTATATAAAATATAGACTAAACAATTTTTTATACCCAAAAAATGAATAGAAAAATATTATTTGAATAACAAAAAAAAATTATTTCACAATCAGGTGCACTATGTATTCTGTGTGATAGGACAGAGTTCACTGAATTATACATTGATAATAACAATTATTAATATTAATATATATCATATAAGTCATTGTAGAATAGGATAAACCCCATAATAAACCAAGCCACATAAAGATTATAACTGTCATACAAAATGAGCACATGCGCCTACTAAAAGGTTAAAAAAAATATTTAATATATGAAATATCTCACTTTTGGTAGAATGCGACATTCAAAACCACTCATATTGAACAATAAATTAGGATTATCTTTTGAGTAAACGCTCACAAAACTATTTTCCCATTGAATAGTAGTTGTTGAACGAGGCAGTCTGTTCTTAATGTCCCAAAATACTGCACGCCCTCTAAAAATTAAAACAATATTAATTACCACATTAGGAAATTGTGACTTTAATAACTTACAAGTTCACATCATGTTTCATTAAACGCATTCTAGCGTCTCGAGGCCAACATTTTTTGTTATTATAACCAACAATATTCTCATTATTAGGATCAGGATGTTCTGTTAAATAACGCTGAATAAGATCTTTTGCTTCTTCAGCAGTGAATCTATTAATACAAAATGTACAGTTTAATAAACCAATAATTGTGTCATGGAATGAAAATAATATTTATTGGTAATGTTACTACAGATAATGTATTTTTAAAAATAAAAATTTACTAGTAGATAACATTTTTTGTACATATAATACAAATATATTTTATCAATACCTGTTTATTATTATATTGTTAACTGAATAATTACCTTAAAAAGATGTGTACTCTATCTATATAACGACAATAAAGACGGACCGGGTGAGCTATTTCTGTAGGAACATCTTGGAATGTTAAGAAGTCATTGGGCATCTGAGGAGGTCCTGCCATTTCAGATGCTCTTTGTAATCCCAAAACCAACAAATCCAAAACTAATCCATAATATTGAACAATGAATGATGAAAACTGTAAACCTCTAACTATACCATAACTATTTGTATGATTCATATCCTGTAATTGTGTAAATAATATTAAAATTTATACCATACAGAATGTATTTTTGTTTTTTTATTTGAATAGCAAACCTTATAATTTATTATAACATTGCTTTTAGCAGTCATATAATCAGCAATATTATGATCAACAATCAATCTAAGCAATCTATTCAATAATGTTAAATCTATTTTTTCATATATTTTTTCAAATTTGGATTCTAGCAATACATTACACTCTCCTTCATTTACATCCCAAACGTCTTGTAAATTATTAACACCTAAAAAAGAATATGCATATATATGTATAATAAAAAATATTTTTAAGTTGTTTCACAAAAAAAATTTAAAATTTAAATAGTTATTTTTAAGATATGATTGTCATATATCTGTCATATACCTTGACACCATTTATATACAAGTAACGGAGGAGGCTCAGTATCTGATGGTTTTATCCACGGTGGAAATAAGCGTCTTTTATCAGCCTCGTACCACAAATATTGATCTAAATAGGCATCTGTTATTTTTTCTAATGGCTCAACATCATATACTGGCACTAAATGTGAATATAAATCCATAAACTCTATTCCAACCTAAAAATGAAAACACACTATTAAATTTATTATTAAAAACAATTAACTAAGAAATTTGTATGAAAATCATATTAAATAAGTTTTACTACATTATATTTATTGAATAGTAATACTTAATATATAATAAGTGTAAAAAAATAGTTTTTAATTTTTAATGATTATTATTTGAAATATTGATTAAAAATGTAATGACTGATGTGGAGCAAGACATGGTAAAATGAAAAGCTATAATATTTCAACAATAGCTTAATTAACATAATTATTATCTTGTTTAATACATATAAATAACAAGATAAAGTCTTACTTAAATTATTATAAATTTTTTAATTTGATTTTCATAAATTATAATATGTGTTCAGATGGGTAAATCTCCAGATAATATATACAATAACAGATCACAGACCACGTTAAATATAAATATTATCTGTCTGTATTCATTATTACAGATATCAGACCCCTGTGCTAATCATCATAACTATAAATACTCAGTTAGGCGCATATTCTTATCAATTTTTAAAACAGACACATCACAGATGAAATCCATTTAAAAACCAATATTTGGGCATCATTCTGCATCCAATATCAGAGCCCCTACGCTATTCATCATAGCTAAACAAATAACGTGTTTACAAATAAATATAGAATGTTCAAATAATTTAATTCAAACAAGATGTATGATCAAAAACAATATAATTTCCCAAAAAAAAGAATTAACACAAAGATATTTTTCATTTCAAATTGCTTAACCTTTTATTTAATTATTTTTAGGTAAATATTGAAACATTTATTTTAATTCCTAAAAGAACTAAAAAATTAAAATAAACGAAAATAAAACTCATAAATATATTGTTCATAATGATTGAATACAAACACCAAATTAGATTATCTTAATAAGCTAGCTACAAAGATTAAGAAAATTTGAGTTTACACATATGAGTAAAAACAACAAACAACTTGAGGTTTCCAAAACTTATAATTGTGATTTTTCTATAATCAACATAATTTATCATAGTTTAATAAAAATATAGTTCATATATATCACAATAAAACCTATTAGAATGAATTATAAATTGTTCATTTAGGAATTGATAAAGGGCTAAATATAACTTACTTCTTTAAATGTCCTCTGAGTTAATAAATGACGTTTAATTCTTGAAAGTGCTTCATGAGGATTATCATAAGCCTGCTCAATTAATCCCAATTCTTCTCTTTGACTTTGATTCAACCGAGACTTAACGCTAATAAAGTTATAATTAGTATGACGTAGAATACTTCTACCTCTTTAATATAATTGTAAAAGAATATTAATTGGACTAATAATTACCTATAAGCTTCTTTTAAACGTTCAAGAGCTAAAATAAGTAATTTTGTATCGTGTTTATATGAAAGCGGAGGAAATGGAATTGGAGCAAACCGTCGTGATTCTAGCCAATGCACAGTTGTTGTATAAATTGCTACAGCTTCTTCAGGAGAAATATAAGGTCCATCCTGTAATAGAAAATGAAATATTACAATGATAAAAAAAAAAAAAAAAATCATACTTTAAGATAATTGTGTTGTCGCTCTTGTTCTGCTTTTAAGTATAATCGAGTCAAACGACCCAAATTTTTTTTACAAACAGTTTTATCAACTGTAGCCCCTCTACGAATACGTTCTCTATTATAATGAGCTGTATTTGTCCACCAGTCAGCTTTCATTTTTACATATCGTAAAATCATATTCTCAATTGGTGTTGGTAATCCAGGAACCTAATAACAAATAAAAAATTATAAATATTTTATTTGATTAAATCTATTAAATAATTATTTACCTTCCATGGAATATTAGCTTTCCAACATCTCCAAGCTTCAGATAAATGTTGCAAAATTGTTCTAGCTTTATTTTGTTTAATACCTTCTGGCATCATATCTACTATATCATGCATGACCTAAAACAATTATTATTTAGAATAAAATTATTATTAAAAAAAAATTATGATAAAATATTTACAGAAGCACGAAGTTCTAAATCAAAATGACTTTCAACGCGTTGTTTAGTAACAGTTTTTGCAACTCCTTTTGAATGTCTTCCTTCAAATTGTCGGGACAGTAAATTACCTAACCATCTTTCTAATAACGGAGTTATACCACGCATAAAAAATAACCATACACGCCAACCAGGTGCCCAAAATCCACATCCTGGACCTTTACCTACTGGACCCTAAAATAAAATGTAATTTAATAATTTTATTCACTTAAGGTACTAAAATTACTCACAGTATTAAACCGATAATAAATAAGATGTTTTAGATCTTTGCACATTCGTATTTGTCTCATGAGTTTGTACTTATAACGGTACATTCCAGTTAGTTGCCCCACATGTGCAAATACGTATTGCAATCCATCTGCTAATTGAAATGCATCAATATTGTTTAGTCTGTATTGTACATGTGAATCAATAATCAATTTTGTCAATCGAAGTATTTCTCGACACAAATGAAAAGCTAATAAAATAATTTTGTTATTAATTTATATGATAGTTAGCGTAATTAAATACTATCAGTTAATAATTTGAGTAATAAATACCATTTCCAAATCTAGATTTTTTTCTCTCTTTTGTTGTTAGTGTTTTAACTGGTTTCAAATTGAAATTGTAATCCAGATGTAAATAATTAAGATTTTTACGGTGAATTAAAAGGTTTAACATGTTATATCCTTGTCTGCATACTTGCAAACCAGCTTCAACCCAATCTAATGTTGTTGTTTGGAAAAATTTGGTGAACTTAAATGATCGGAATAAATATCTAATAATCACATATATTAATAAAAAAAAATGAACCAAACAAAATTAAATAGTATACTAATATAAACCTTTTTTTTTGTGGTTTAGGTGGTCGATGTTTCAAAGCATTTAATACATAATACTTCAATAGTTTTTGATAGCTGACACGCACTTTAACAGGTTGCCCAGGTGGACAATGTTCTCTATACCAACTCTTAACTAAAGGAACATCGATAGCTCTTCTACATCGGCCTAAAAATAATAAAATTAAAACATGCTGGGTATCTACAGTAATAAAATGTCTAACTCAATTTTAAACAAATATACTAACCAGAACGCATATTAAATGGTCTAGGCGCCCACAATAAAGCAATACCATTTGCTGTGTTATCAGTGTAAACAGGTGTTTCTTGTAAAAATGGTTGTACTTCTGGTGGTAATTCAAATTCTTCATCATCATCAAATACAGGTTCATTAATCTATAATTATGAATGATAATAATGGTTGAATTGAATTAATATTTCTTTTTTTTTTAAAAAATAAGAATTAAAATATGTTATAATTATTTTTTTTTTTTTACAATTCATTAAATTTTAATTTAGCAATGAAAATTTAGAATAAAAAATATATTGGACATTGAAAATTTATATTAAACAAATTTAATTTAAAAAAAAAAATGTAAAGTTCCCGTAGCTTCCAATGAATTCAATTCAAAAGTTTAACAATTTCAATATAATAAATTAGTTTAATTTTAATAATTAATAAAAAATAGAAGAATAGTTCTTTATAATTTAAAAAATAAATACCTTGACTGAATGTCTATGAGATATGGGATTAATTAAGGGATCAAAATAAAATGCTGGTAGATCTGGATCTTCCGTTTTAATATACACAACATTTGGCGCATGATACCTAAACATTAATAATACAAATATTATAAATACAAATATTATAAATACAAACAAAATGATCATACAATACAAATAAAATACTTGTTATATAATATAAATATTTCTCTAACTTGTTAAAAAGCATTACTTTTACATTTGAATTATTTAATAGTAATAATAATACTTTAACATATATATATATATATAACAAGCGTATTTTAAATTTTTATTTTTAATAACTATTATTTGAAATATTAATTCAAAAACAAATAGAGTAAAAATGAAAAACTATAAGATTTTAACAGTAGCTTAATCAAAATAATTACTATCTTGTTCTATAAATATAAGTAACAAGATAAAATCTTACTTAATTATTATACATTTATATATTTGATTTTCATGTCTTAAAAAAAATTATAATATTTGTCTACATAATTTGTTCAGATTGCTAATTCTCCAGATAATATATACAATAACAGATCACAGACCACGTTAAATATAAATATTATCTGTCTGTATTCATTATTACAGGTCAGGCCCCTGTGCAAATCATCATAACAAACTAAATACTCAGTTAAGCGCATATTCCAATTGATTTTAAAACGGACACATCACAGATGAAATCCATTTAAAAACCAACAGTTGGGCATCATTCTGCATCCAATTTCAGAGCCCCTACGCAGCTCATCATAGCTTAACAAATATTTTTACATAGGAATCTGAATTTATATTTAAATAATTTAAAATAAACAAAAATTTCAATTGTAGGATAAAAAAATATATTTCACATATACATTAATTTTTCAAATTGCTGAACTATTTTTGTATTATTTGTTTAAGTAAATATTTAATTAAAAGAATTAAGAACTAAAATAAATACATTAAATTAATCATAAATATTGTTCATAACTATCAGCGCCAAATTAAGATTAACTTTATCTTACTAGCTACAACGATTATGTAAACTTGATTTTACACACATTAGTAAAAACAACAAATAATTTTATGATGTTTTCAAAACTTATGTGTTTGATTTAGTTATTTTTAAATAATAACTGTAATACTTTAAAAAAAATGTACTTAAACTTAAACTCACCAAGATAAATGAACATAATGAGGTAAGTTATTGTACAAGTATGGAAATGCAATTCTGTATTCAGTTCTTACTGGTTGTCGTATAATAATTTTATTAATGTCATTAAATTCATTCCAATCTTCATCACGAACAAAACTAAATAATAAAATAAATGTTTAAGTATTAAAATATTTTAAGTAGCTATAATTTATGTTAAAACTTACGCTGGATTTGAATCCTTGATAAGTGGTTCAAATTTAGGTCCTCCTGGAATAGCCATGTTTAATGCTTTAGCAGTAAAAAATGACTTTGGGTCAAATAAGTAAAAATAATTATCATCAACGAGATCAGTTAAAAGTTGATTTGCTAATCTATATAATGTAGCCATTTGTGGTAAAGTTAAATTCCATTTACGATATGTAGATCCATTTACATGTCTACAAATAAATAAAATTAATGATAATTGATATTTTATATAAAACTTGAATTTATTTTTTAAGGGCTATTATTACAATAATCAGTTATAACTCTGATTACGTAATGGACCATTAACTATTATTTAGATAACCAGGGCTAACATAGTAATAGTCTGTTTCCATAAAATAAGTATTATAGTCATAGATAATAAAAACATGGATAGAACATAAGATCTTACCAGGTATGTTCAAGAGATTGTAATTGAGGCCATTTGTTTATAAAGTTTTTTTCCAAAAGCAGCGCTGCTAAGTAGCGCTGCCTAGTGGCTTCGTGTAAAGGAACTCTAACAGTTAACAGAGTGGTTTATTGCTCAGTTACATTTTGTAACCAGCCAAAATTGGTTGGTAAGCTTAACTGGCAGTTAGCAAACGGGAGTTTGTAATACTGATTTTTCCTTCTTACAGACTGTCTTATTAATAAACTCTTAGTAATATGTAACTGATGATTTAATACTGCCCCTTATTGTATTAATATTAAATAATGAATACCTTGTGTTAACAAGTGGTTTATGATCATAAAACCATTTAGCTACAGCAGCATCTTCTTCTGTATCTAAATCTATTTGAATAGCTTCCAATGGTTCAACATCTAAAACATTGTCAGCATAATCTAATGGCGGTTCTTCATCGTCAAATGGAGGAAAACGCATTCGTTTAAAATGACGCCTATCACGTTTTTCTCTTCTCATCATTATCCACATAGTTCTTAAATAAAAACAAATAATAAATCATTTAAATTGTTAATTAAAGACATTTAAATTGTTTAATAATTGAAAAAGAATCTTACCCCCACTGAGCAATATAAACTGGTTCAATAACCCACGGTATTTCATTTACAAATGTAATTGCACCAGTTATATGATATAAAACCTTGACATCACGAATTTGTTCCCATGGCATGGGCATATTTTCCAATAACTTTAAAACAGCATGTGGCATATACTTCAGAGCTCTAAAATTATAATATTAATTAGTCACATATTATAGAAAATTAATTCTCAATTGAATATTAAATTGCATAATTTAATATTTATTTAATTAGATTAATTACTGAAATTAACTAAATAATTTGAATAATGAAAATAACAACTTTTTCTCTTCTCAGAATGTTTTAATATTTTAATACAAAATTAGTTATACTTATTGGTCTTTGTTAAAGATAGTACATTTTAAGTAAATATTAAAAAAAAATATAATACATTTTCTTTTCATAACTGATTGTATGAATTACATGTTTGGTTTTTTAAACTGAATTAAGCACTTTTATAAATAAAACTTATAAAAAATCTTAAATAATCTAGTTGAATATCAGATGTTTTTAAAATTTTTTTTTTATAAATAAAAGTATTATTTTGATTACATAACATACCCTAAATAAACTCTTTTATCATGACGATATTTACGACTACTCATATCACCATGATCTCTGATTATTTTACGGATGTGTTCTGGAGGCATATCTTCTTTTTGCGCATCAACAAAACCAAATTTACGTTTAGGTGCAAACCTTTTAGATTGAATTTGTTGCCATTTTTGAGCTACATAAAAGAAGTTAACAAGAATTAATTACAATTTATTTATAAGCGATTTGCTGCAATTTACATTTTTCTTGCAATTTTTCTTCGCTCAATGGTTCAGGTATTCTATGAGGCGGGACTGACGACATTTGATGCATTGCCATTTGTTGGGCAACATGCATATGAGCATGTACGGCAGCTGCTTGTGCATGGGCTGCTTGGGCCTGTGCTTGAGCTTGCACAACAGCAATTTGTTGTTGTTGTTGCTGAACAATCATTTGGGCCCATGGGTTTCCACCCAGCATAAAAGGTGGAATGGACATGACCTATTAAAAATAATATAAAAATGTTTTATAATGTAACAAATAAAACTGCTAAAGATAATGTACTTGATATAAATTAACAATATTAAACCATATATTATAAAAAACTTACTTCTGATTTTATATTTTTACAAATAAGATAAACAATCACATTTTACTTATCATCGTCATAATTAAATTAGATTATTAAAAATTTAATAAACAAAATAAGAAACTATAAAACCTGAAACTAAACCTAACAATTTGATTTTAATAGAAGAAACTCAAAGATGAGAGTTTGTACAAACAATACAGAACGTCGGTAAACGCATAATGTAATCATGCCGAAACATGTATAATCTCCTTTATCAAAGAGGTCACAAAAAGATAACTTATAAGCACTTTGGTAACTATTAATTAAATATAAATTTGGAGGGAATTTTCACTAAGCATTCTGTTATATTATGGTACAATTTAATTGTTTTTACTTTTCACTCTTTCTTATTATTACTACTTTGAGCTCTTTTCCATCATAATTATACCTCGAGTATGATTAGCAGTAGCGGCTCGTCCTCAGTGTTGAATCCAGTTAATTTTTCTGGGGGGGGGGGCATAACTAAAATTATAGTAATAATCTTTTTTTTTATCTAAGATTTTAATTGTACCAAATATGTAACATGTTAAAATAATATATTTCCACACAACATTCAGATTCCAAAAAATGCGTTGCACCATCTAACGTATAGTTTAAGCCCTAATCTATGTTTTATATTGATACGCACATGCAAACGTTATCAATTCCCGTTTTGTAACGTGTTTGAAGCTTGATAACGTTATTTTATGGTTTTTGTCTCGTGTGGTTTTTATTTCCTTGATTACAAAATGTGCTTTGAGTGAAAAATACTATTTTAAATTATCAGAGATGAAACTTGAAATTATTATAAGGTTTATATGAACATTCATAACACCCAAATAATTAATAATGCAGTAGTTTTACTCAAGTTTATTTTAGTAGTTTAGTCATAAAAATACAATTTTCTAATACAAGCCCAAACACAAGATTTTTAAAATTATTTTTCCCAAATTCAGTGCATCAAAATTAGTAAGGGATAATTTTTATGTAAACAAAAATTAGACATTGAAAATTTAATTATTAATTTATCCATATTTAAGAGGGGGGGACTAACAAAATTCAAGAGAGGACTATCGACCCCCTCCTTTCATATACCTGGTTTCTACACTGCTTGTATTAAACATAGATAATACCTTGTTAGGGTTTCAAGGGGGACAAGTAGTTCTATACAGTTTCATAAAATGAGGCGTTTTACCTATACAGTGATGAATGATAAATCGCCTCAGTTTACCACGACTCTGGCGTTACTTATTACAATGGAGATGTCACAAAAAAAAAAATGTTTAATTAAACCCACAAATCTTATTGTAATGAACACGGTCAGCGGTATTCTGACTTTTTACCTCTTCACAAATCAAATTTAAAAATCAATGCATTGAAAAGTATTTAGAACGATCGGTATTCGTGGGAATCAAATGTGGTTACTATACCTGGTTGCTGGTATAGTGAGTTACCATTATAATTAAAGATATATTGCCCACTGGAATATGAAATTGTGACTACAATGTTACTCAATTATATTACATACAATATTATAATTACAATAGGTATTATATAGTACCTATATTATAGTTCAGCGTACACGGATCATAAAACAATTTTATAGCGCTCGTAAGCCGCAGTGGAATATTTATGTACTATATTTGGTATATCACTATCGCAATAATTCAGAAATATGTTTGTGATTGTGAAATTTTAAATCATTAGTGATTACGATAAATTTTAATACTGGTGATGTACGTGTATGGTAACCAAACGTACCTACTTTTTTTCGTAGGACAGTACTTCTTTTTGATGCATTGCCCTATGTCCTTAACAATAGTATTAAGTACATAATATTGTACTCTTTAAGATAGATCTTAAACCGTGCTAACAACGGTAGCGACAGCTAGAGCGCTACTATTTGACGAAAAATAAACGTTGTTAACATCATAACCACCAGAAACCTATTAATAAAGTTTTGTATTTATTTATTTTAATGTTAACTTTTAAAAATTAATTTAAATATTTATACTCTAGTCATACATGTATACTTTAAGTTTACTTAAAATAACTTAAATTTCAAAGTATTTTCATCATAAAAATACAAACCAAATGAGTTGACATAATGATTTCAATTAATTCGTTTTTTTTCAGTTGATAATAGAAAAAATAGTATACAGATGGAAATGATATATGGGCAAAATGGGTAGAATAGTATACACATTGGTCAATTCTTTAAAGGGTTTTTTTTATAATGGAGGACCTAAAGTGCTGCGTTCCTCCGGCCGGCCGGTCTCCGGCGGCCTGCGCAGTTAGAACTGACAGGCCTCCCGGAACGTGTGTGGCTACATTAATATTGTACTATAACATTATTTTTACGGACAAAGAGCGCACTAAGTTAGTTAAGCAGCTGTTCCTGAGACTAATTTCAATTGCCATGTGATAACACTTATAACATAGCCCGTCGGGTAACCAGTATATCTTTAATCGTGGTACGATTTTCTACATCTTGAATTGTGGTTACCACTCTGATTGAAATACCATAGATCTGATAATGATGTTTATAGTTTTATAGGTCTATAACTCTATGGACCGAAATCACGCCTTATCATGTATCTCAGATTGATAACGTATTAAGACGTCCTTATCAGTATACTAACAGTGCTAAACATGATCACCTGTTTTCAATTTTATACTCTAAGATGCTTCCCATAACATTTTTTTAAATTCATCATTTGGTATACTAAAAGACGGTTTAAAATATCATGAGGTTCACACACACAACAATATTTTGGCATTTTATTAAATTTACCTGTATAAAATAACTATAGTATATAGAATAATATAGTATGTATGACAATACTCAGAATATCTAACATCAGTTAGATATTCTAACTATAAAATATGATTAATTATATGATAAAATTAATAATACATCTTTGTTTTATAACCACGGATAAATTATATAATTTATTGTAATATTATATTAACATGCTAAGTATTAGATTTTGAAAATCTAGTATACAGGGTGCGCTAGTATGACGCCAGTATTACTTACCTACTTGAATCAGTTGTTCAATTTCACTTTTCAATCGTAACCAATAATTGACAGCGCGTAAAAACCCGGAATGTAAAATAGTAAACTTGAACGGTACAAATCTGGAATACAAAATTTTGAAATCCGTAAAAATCTAGACGGTACAAAACTAAACCGTAAAAATATAAAAACGTTTTTCAACATTTAAAATATTTTTCATTATTAAAAAACTCTAAAAAGACGGAAAATACGATTTTTCATTTTTCTTCAAATTACGATGTAGCGGTTTTATTATACTTTTTCTGTCATCTTGTACTCTTGTACATAGAGGACATTGGAATTTTATTAAGTTTTTTATAAATTCGATAACTAAATGGTTTCCACTCCTGTAACCCTGTTATAAAGACAAGTTTATAATTCATATTATGTCAGTTTCGTCATCTTTGAAAGATGACCAGTTAGTGATCATGTTATTTTCCAGTTTTTCCCATGTTTTTTTCTATTTATTGGAAAAACTCCTAGGAAAACCAAACATGGCCTCCTTAAAAGTACCATCCCAAAAGAATTCCCTTTCAGAAAAGGTGTTGAACTTGATACTTCGGAGCAAGATTTCTGGTAAAATGTTTGTACATAGTATATATAAAAAAAAAAAAAACAAGCATCTTTGTAAAATCAATACATTCTTTGCTACATGAATAGTTTGTGGACGGACGAGCACTATCGTTTAGATACGGTTAAATCCGAATTAGTTATAAGAAAGAACTTAACACATAATTGTTCGGAGTTCTTTGAAGAAATTTGAACTGAAAATAATTTATTAAACGCTGTGAAAAATACCGCCAAATATACTTTTGAACCTATTTAATACCTACTTTATTTTATTATTTTCACATTATGTAATATTAAATAAAAATTATGACGTTTTTTTTTTTTTGTTATCTTTGGACCGGTATTTTCCAAACTAAAAGTTGGCAACCCAAGTGTAATGCAGTTTTTGTATTTTTTATTAAAATGTTAAAATCAAATTTTGAAGAAAATCATGAATATTACGACCTTTTAGAACATATATAATAACTTCTTTTACTTTATTTTACTTTAAATAGTTTTTCTTGGGTCCATACATATATTCGTTATACCTTATACCTAAGTACCTATCTGAAATATTTGAAACATTAATATTTATTTTAAAGGACTTCAGTCATTTTACACCATTTTATGTAATGTAACAGGTATTTTTTCGGTTTATTGTGCATTTTATTTGTAATAAACAAAATACCGGAATATTTTAAAATTTGTATTATTTACGACTGCGTGGTTTATTTAGACAATTCGGAGAAAATATTTTTACTTGTGTTAATAATTTAGTATAGGTACTGTTTTGCAAAATAACCAAGATAATGTCACATTGTATTTTCACATACAGTGGAACCTTGCTTAACCGTGTCTCGATTATCTGAAGATGTTTAAAATAAGTATGAACCGTACATAATATAATTAGTTATAATCGAACATTTTATATTATACGATATCGACAAACATGTTGATAACATATTTGACGATAACAATATGACCATGTATATATAATATTTATTTTATCGCAGGTATGTAGTTGAATATATTTTAATATATATGCATGTATGTATAATATATATGTATATGAATATATTCATGAGGATAAATAATACTGTACATTGTTTTACAAATTATATTTATCGAATCACCTTCAGTTTACTGAATAACACATTTCGAAAATTCATTATAATAAAAAGTCTCGATTAACCGTGGTTTTCGTTTATCCGCGTGACCCTCTCTACACCATTACCCCGGATAATCAAGGTTCCACTGTATGCATTTTGTAAATTATTATGATGATGACATAATTTTAAATACTAAGTGGAGCGGAGAAGCTTATGGTTTTACAAAGATGTTTATTATATATTTTTTTTTTTTTATATGTGCGCAACTTTACTACCAGAAATCTTGCTTTAATTTATAATGATAGCAATTTTTCTAAAAGGAAATCTGTCTGGAGGGGTAGTTTAGGGAGGTCATTTTTCAATTTTTCCAAGAGTTTTTCCAGCATATTTAAAAAACCGTGAAAAATGTAGAAAAAATGGAAAATCGGTAAAATATTAAACAAATATTATTATAGAAAATATATAAAGGCTATTTTTTTATATTACTATAGTATGACGTATATTATATTGTTGACAAAGCATCATTATCAACTGAATCCCGCTAAGAATTGTTTTGTCGTAAGCAATGGTTTTTTTGTTGCTTACAGGTATATACATTAAATTACCTACAACAGGTGCTGTACCCGTCCCCATTATCCTACGACGTCTTTTTTTATAATAATTTTTATCAACTATCAATCATATATTATCCATTCAAATATATATTAAATTAAATTACTTAATTGCCTGATAAAATAAAATTAGTATTTTAATTATTAGTTTAAAAATAAGAATTTGTTTTTTTTTTTTAGAATTTTTACCACTCTTTACTTTATTTTTTAACTTGGTACTTTTTCTAGTGTTTTATTGATGTGCCTATTATAAATATTTACAATACCAACAATTTTTTTGGAAATATCCTTATAAAATGGCCAAATGGCTATCTTGGATTTTGTTATGGTTGTTTTTTTTTTAACATTTAGATTTAAAGATATATAATTTAGAATAATCATAGCACAAGGCTCTAGTAATGGTTACAAGAAAAAACTGCTTAAAATTATTAAACGGAACAAAAATTATTTCATTTCAAGTGTCACCAGTGTCCGATCTTTGTATTACAGGCCGTACTGTATGGCCAGTAGGCGATAGTAACCGCGCACAGTTTCAATTCAAAAGAATTGCAATTTGTATCGATTTGCAAAAATGTTTTTGAAAAAAAAAAAACACACACTGTAAACCCGGCGTAAAACCGCTACGTACCATTTGTAACAATAATGATTATTTAGCGTTTACCTTTTCGTAGTAATTGTGCTGTTATTCCCTTCTACCCCTCTCCTACAACGTGTTTACATAATTGTATTGCGTTTTAAAGTGGGGACGAACTGGTTCGTGTTATGACCTTGACTCGAATTAAAAATAATATTCTGTTTGGATTGTGCATTACAGTACATAATATCCAAGCATCATTTTAGACATCATCAGTTACGATTTTAGGTTCTTGCAAAACTGCCGTTGCGCATAGTTTTTTCTCTCGAAAACAATTACAATTAATACATTGATACGTTTGTTATTTTCACTGAACAGATTTCATTTAATCTATTTGTGTATTTATTTTTTCGTTTTAGTCATATTCATATATTTTAAACAAGTAAATGATAATGTATCCACCAACCCGAAAGTTCGTAATATTAAAATAATAACTGCGTTATACTTGTGAAATATTTATATTAAATTAAATATAATTATGGTAAGTGCAATGCTGTTTTTTTTTTTTAAATCAATAAATTACATTTTTGACCTTAGTGTACTGTTAGATATTTATATACGTTGCGTGGAATTATGTAGGTAATACAAGTTATATTAACGAACGGTCGGGAATCGGGCCACATTTTAAAGTAAACAATATTTTTATACATTTTTTTACCCGGGTATTGGGACACAAATGTATAACACAAAAATATATGATTTTAAATATATTAAAATGCATAATATAAAATATAATACCTATAAAATTAGTCAAATAATTATTATTATTTTTAAAAATAATGTGATACAGATTGCTTTGCGCAGTATTCAAAAGTGCCGTCAACATTAATTGATTATAACGAACATATAAGAAATTTAAATTTGTAATCGTGAAAAAAAAAATAATATGGTTTAAAATAGTGATGTTAAATAGAGGTTTGCCTTTTGTCAAATCTAAAATATTGTGGTCCAATTCTTGGACGCCCATATTAACATAATTAAATAGATAGGTATAGGTATATTATAATGACAATATAAAATTGTATAGTTAGCTTCCTTATAATAGGATTTTCGATGTTTAAATGAATGGACTTCTTTTGTTCCGTTCAATTATAAAAAATCTAGTAAACAATACGTAAATAAAATTGGGTTATATTTTTAAAATTTCATTTCTAGTTTTAACATATCATGTAACCTATTCTTGTTTTGATTGTTTATATTTTTGCACGGGGGCGTCTGTGATATTATCCCCAAGGGATAAAGGTAATTCAAAAACGTATGCAGTTTTTTTTATTCTATAAAGTAAACTCTTATTAGGTATATCGTATATAGGAATTAAAAGATCGAGAGGACAATTGTCCCTCCTTGGGACCCCGACCCGGCCAACCACTGAAGTACTTACTAGGGGTTGTATCCGAGTTCCGTCCCAATTAAAAATGTTTTTATCAACACATGAATACATAAATACATATTTAATACAATTTAAATACATAAATCATAAATACATAAACTTTAAACGTAATATATACTTTCATAAATACAAATTTGTTATTGGATTAAATTTATATAATGTAAAAAAATAATAGTCTACATAGACATTTTCCATGTCAATGTTAAAATACAGAAAAAATTCAAATAAAATTAAAGCATTAATGTTTACAAATTCGTATTATTTAATGCGATAACTGAAAGCAATATTATCTTTATTTTTAAATAATATAAATGTGATACCGTAGTCTTAAATTATGTACTTTATTAATATAGTGTAGAAAATGCAAAACGGGGCGGAACTCGTGTGACTAAATAAATTACACGGGACGGAACTCGTACATCCATTTTAAAAACTCGGGATGGAACTAGTGTATCCTTAAATTCAAATTTTACATTTGGGACGGAACTCGGATGCAGCTTTGCTAGGTACTTTTCATTCTTCCGCTCCTTAAACGCTTTTATAGGCATTTTTAAATCACACCAATCCGATTATTTTTGGATCTACCGATGGATTTTTTTTTTTGTGATTTTCTCTTCTGTTGGTATCTACTGTTCTTACAATTCAATCTCCTCGTCTTTTCATTATTTATATATATATACATATAATAATATGCTATACCTATACTATAAAATAATTTCACTAATACAAACAATTTATTTATTTGAATTGAACATTTCATGTTTTACTATACTACTTTCTAACATGTACGTTTCATTATATGATGTAAGATTGTGATTCAGCGTAAAAATTGTTCACTGATTTATTTATGTCTATCACTATTAATAAGAGGCTGTTAAAGCCGCATGTATAGTTTCCGTCTTATTATAAACGCACGATAAGTAAATTTGCATTCTGCAGGACAATTATTCTGTCTTTGTGGTGTAAGTTTTAATATTTAAATGAATTAATCTATTATGAAACTTAAGAGCAAGAATATCTTCTGTACTTGTTCGTCGGTTTTATTGATAGATTAATTTTTAAGAGAAATACAAGTAGGTGCCTTATGTGTAAGCATTATGTCAAATATCGCAATTAAAAAAGTATTAAAATATTTAAATAATTTATACTTATAAACTCATAAAATCGATATTAATTATTTGACTATAATAAATTAAACAATAAAAACATATTACTATTATGCAGTTATGCGACTATATTTTATATACTACCTTGAGATTATTTTTTACATTTCGAATATAAATGATTTACCATTTAACCTATTTATTATTATTATTATTGTATTTAAAATAAATTATATAATTCTAATTTAGTGTCTTTTTAAAAAAAGTTGAAATCAAAGACTAAATTTCGTAATTTATTGAATTGTTATACCCGTATATCTTTAACGTATTTTTATATTTGATAATAATTTTTATTATATGTAATATATTCTTAAAAACAAAATACATATTATAGAAAAATGTATTATATTTTATAATAGGTACCTATTTATACCTATCCATTAAAGTTTTTATGTACTTAAATTAAAATAAGAAATCATTTTCATATTTCTAATTAAATAATTTTGTGTTCTAATTTATTTAATTATTAACAATTCGTTTGGAAGCTTTAGTATTAACTATATTTATTTTTAAATGTCTAAAAATATATCATACTTTAATATAAAATATTCTGTTTCTAAATATTGAGTATTGGCATTTAGCACGGTTATTCATCTTAAAGTTTATACACGGATCCGTGTGCCTCACAAAAATTCAAGAACCGCTATTTCAAAATGCATATTTTTTGCATATTTTCATTTTTTATAGTGATAGTATTTTGTTATTATTATTGTCAATAATATTTACATTGCTCAAATATTATCGTCAACATTGTAATTTTAATTATTCAACAATCCATTGATGATATTCTTTCATGAATAGGTCACCAGAAAAAAGTGTTCAGATACCTACCTGACCTATCTACCTATTGAACATACGTTTGCAAACCGGTTTGTACGATAATGAAATTCATATAATTTCGTCATATTATCATAAAATGCGTGTCACGGCATGTAATACTGTATTCTAATGAATTTATGAGTTGGATGAGTGAGAAATTATCATTCAATATTTTATATAGATAATAATATAATATTATAAGTTATAACACTTATAACTGTTTCTATACTTTGTACGTTATATTTGTTTTATATTTTTATTATATCTATGGGTTCTTTAATATATGTTTTCTAAATTCCAACTTAATTTCGAGCAGAATTTTTGTTAGTTGATCCATTGCAGAGGTTGTTTTTATACTAGGGAAAAATCTGGCATCATGTAAAGATCATATAAACTTCAACTTTAAGGTGGATGGATGGGATCCGAAAAGTCCTCGAATCAGATTTTTAAATTTGCATTTCTATAATATGGATGTGATGTGTTCAGTAAGTAAGGCGTTTAGGGGAGCCATAGGGGCTCCCCAGCCATCAAAATACCTATAAATAATAATTTCTTTCAGAAATCTGTTTAGAAGTTTATAGTGTTAATAAATTATAATTACGGTCTCTGCTGATAGTTGTGCTATCACATTAAGCAGTCAGGTATCACATTGACTGACTGACGTCTGGTCATGTTAGATAAAACTTAAAAGTATAACTTTTGGACCAAAAGGATATTGTCCGACCTCCTAGAAGACGAACTAAATCCGCCACTGGTGCTCAGTGCAGTCTTTGTGGATTTTTTTTTTTGTTTTTAAAATAGTCTAAATATACAAGGTATCTACTCGCCTTATATGCGCTAGTTACCTACTAAAAACTGTCACGTGACGACACGTGTTACATATATAAATATGCTACATATTATAGATAATACGATAATTAATGCCTAATCATTAATATTACAACAATTAATTAATAAAACAGGATTTACTGAAATTTTAATTGCTGATAAAATACTTAATAATTATTACAATTGATTTTTTTTTAAATCTAATATAATATATAATGTGATCTAATTAAATGTATACACTCCTTATTTCGAAAAGTATCAACTTTTTACAGAATTTGTTTTATAAAATCATTAGAACCAGTGGTGTTTTCATTAATTTTTTTGAGAGTATACTGTACCAGCTAATTTTATATATCTTTCTCATGAACTATAGTGTTCACAGAAAAATAGATATCAATTATCCAAAAAATTAAATTAAAATTATTAAAACAAAATACTCGACAGTTTTAAAAATTAAGTGCTATTGACTATATGAATCGTGAAATGTTCAGTTAATTATAATAATTACTAAAATAAACACAATTTTTATTACTATTTCGGTTTTGGTAACATAAGTGGTATGAACGGCTCATGATAATAATATATCATGTAGGTTTTTTTGTTCTTTAAACCATTTAAGAATATAAGCAGTAAATCCGTAATTTTTCAACAAAATTTTGAGAGTATACAACGTATATGTAGGAACACCACTGATTAGAACCTTTATGAAACAGGCAGTTTTTTTGTTCACCCTTATTTTTGGGGGTAAAAAGTTGCCTACTTTTGATTTACAAATAGTAACCTATATTAAGAATCCCATGTTCAGATGGAGCATTACTTGTTGTTTAAATGTATTTCAATATTGAAGTTTTTGATTTCCGTCGACTTGTTAACAAAATATTCCACTTTTTAGTTCGGGTAGGGGGATAGTAGTGGAGCGTCATATGTATGGTGGTATGGCACACAGCGTTTTAATAATGCACCACTACTCTCCCTCGACCTAAACTTAAAAGTGGAATATCTTGTTAACAGGTTGACGGAAATTAAAAATGTAAATATTGAAAAGCATTTTAACTAATAAGCATTCTATAAAATGTATTTTTAATATAGGTTGCTACTAGAAAATCAAAAATAGGTAATGATTTTAACCCCCAACAAAAAAAGATTTTTTTTTTTTCAGGCACGTATAGCCAGTAGGAGAAGTGTTTTGGATCCTCCATGAAATTTAAACTTTCTTCAAAAAAATCAAATTTTTGGTACAATTATTGGTAGTGGGTAATAAATTTTATGTTCGGACACCACAAACAAATCCTGGCCACATGTCTATATTATTCTGACGTGTACTTTTTGAGGCAAGTTTACGAATATATCAATATCATGCTATCATCACTTTTGAAGCTTCATTGTATACCGAATAAGAAGTGTAGTTTCAATCCTTCATTTAATTTGAGACTCATTGATTTTTTCATCTCCTTTTATACTATTATCATCATTCACTATATATGTTTGTAATATTGTTTACAATCACCGTCTTGGTCTTTGGCAATTGTGGTAATATGGTTACCAGAGATAAACACAGAGGAAATAGATAGATTGCCGACCTTATATTCTAAGAACGTGCAACAGAATAACAATAAAATTGACATTCATATATTTTGTTTAAGCATAGATTAAATACAGATTAAATAGTATGTTTAATTTATGGTTTAAGCAACTAGATATCAAAGTTATGTAAATAAAAAAAAAAAGACCTAATACTGGGTATGGGTGCAGCTTATGTTGTAGGTAGGTAGTTAGGATGGTGGGATACAAAATGTTATTTATTTATACTTGCAAGCAATGATAAACCATAACCATTGCTAACGAAAAACAGTTCGAAGCGAAGTTCGGTAATACATGTTTTGAAAGATTGTAATATTTACGATTTTCGTCAAATATTGCATTTTACTCAATTTTGTTTTTTGACCACTAAGTATGAATTATAATTAACCTCCTGTCAAATTTTTAAGCGTTTCTGTTTAGTCTCACAATTTCCTCCACAGAGTACCTACCAAATAAAAATAACGTTAAAAACTCGGAAAATTGAAATTTTTATGTATAGTTCAAAAATGGCTTAAATATTTTGAATATTTACCACTTCTAGAAAAAACAAATATTAGTTTTCTGTTCAAATTTCAAGTTTATATAGATATTTTTAACTGAATCAAAACAAAATTTAAAATAAAACATATCGTAAATTTCTCCATTTTTTATACGTTTTTATTTGTTTTTTTAATTATTATAAAAAATCACTTAAAAAAATCAAAATTATACTTATTTATTCTCCAAATAAAACCACAAAAAAAAACCTTATACATTACAGTGATACCAATAGATCCTTCGTTACACTCAAAATCTAAAAAATAAATATTTATACCTAATATATTTTCGTAAATACCAAAGCTGGGAAAGTTATCCTATTTGTTCAACTAGTTTTAGTTAAATTAATAGTTAAAAGTTATTGCATAATTTGTATTATGTATTACGTAGTTTACTATTAAGTTAAATATACATTATACATTTGTATAAGTCTAACTAAAAAAGACTGGTATTTGGTAATTGCACCACAATTATTACAATAATATGGTAATATATTATATTAAGTAGTAAAATTAATTTACAAACGAACGTCCATTATTACTGGTTACTGCAAGCATCTGGATATTATCAATTATTATATTTAGGTGTAATATGGGTACATTTATTAAAGCTAAATCCAGTTTATTTGTTTAGTTTTCATTTTTATAACTTCTTTGTATTCAAGTCAAATATTATAATATTGCAGCATAGTAAACTTTGTTTTAAAGTTATAACTAACAAATTATAAAATGCATGTACGAAAAAACAAAATTAAAATAATAACTCTGAATGACGTATGCAGTATGTGTACCCATTTTTAAGGTTATGCAATACATCTATTTTTCAGTAATACAGAATATGTTTAAATGTGTACCTTTATTTATTTACCGTTAAGTATACCTTCGACTGTGACTAAATAATATCTATTAAAATGTTTTAAATAGGCTTATCCGAAATCAGTGTGGTTTATAATTTGCAATGAATTCTGCGAACGATTTTCCTACTATGGTCTACGAAGTATGTTGTTGTTCACTATTATAATATATAACATTATACAATTCTTTTAAAATTATTTATTTGTTTTGTTAAAATTTACAAACAATATTTAATATATCATGTTTCAGCTGTATTGGTATTATACCTTACATCCATATTACAATATAACGATGACCAATCTACTATTATTTATCACATGATTGTTTTCTTGGCTTATTTTTCACCACTATTCGGCGCTATCATATCAGATTCTTACTGGGGGAAATTCAAGTACGTATATATTATTAGTATTTATGAATTTATTTAATTATCTTTAATACTTAATTGTTAATCTAATGTATAATAATATCTTAAAACTGTTTCGATTGGTCATATAAAGTTTACAGGTATACTATATTCTTTAGTCACACCAAAAATATACATTTTATGTGAATTGAGAATGTCGTGCATTTACACCAATGATGTGTACATAAAACAACTTTTTTTAAAAAATTTGACATTGCATATTTTAAATTATGATGATAAAAATCGAACTGACATTTTATTGAAAATAAGTTGTTTAAACTTTCAATAACTAATCATATTTATGTATTAAACTTATGTATTTACTTACTTATATGACCTGAAGAATACGGATTTTAAACTTTATATAGATTATAACATGGTATTACTTATGTAAAAATTAATATTCGATTGAATTTTTAAGTTTCTACAACACCTATTTTTACCATATAAATACCTATTTTTTTCAGAACAATATTATATTTATCAATAGTATATGCCATTGGAAATTTAGTTGTAACTGGGGCCTCCTTGGCAGATTCATTCAGCTTGAACAATCAGAGGTAAATAATATTAAAATTAATTATTAAGAGACAATTATTTGATGATTTTTATTAGATTCAAGCTAATAATAGTATTTTCCTATAATAACATGGTGAAATCAATCTAAATTTAATCATACCATCTGTAAAAAAACCCTCGAATTCCCGAGTTTGAACTCATTATTAATTGATCCTGAGGAAGTCAAAAAAAGAAGTGTAAAAAAGTATTGGGAAAAATTCATATTATCAGAGTTGGTAATAATCATGTATACAACTATAAAACGACTAAAATATTTGAATACAATTTTTTTCTATGAAATATATTGTTATTTAGTATTCACTATATTGATTTAAACTAACTGTTTGATGTATTTTTTATTGCTTAGCAACCATATAGCTAATTTATATAAGTTTGAAAATAAAAATAAAGAAAATTCATTTTTAAAAAACATTTAAGGGTAACAACAGTTAACTGCAGTAATAGTGACGGAGATTGAAACAAGAAATCTAGAGGGAAATTGTTTTTATTACACATTTATATGGTTCGGGCAACGTCAGGCGAAACTGCTAGTTAATTAATAAAAATCACATTTATCTTGGTGAATTTATTTAAATTAAAGATTAAAATAAAAAAAATGTCTTATTAAAATCAATAATTAATTATTTAGAAAATTAATTGGTTTATACCATATTATTGAAAGAAAAATATTGAATTACTATGGGCCCTAACCGAACGGTTTCAACAATATTCAACAATCTATTATTAATTTTTAGATACTTAGCATTATTGGGATTAGTATTGATTTCAATTGGCACGGGTGGTATAAAGCCATGCGTTTCATCATTTGGCGGTGATCAATTTGAACTTCCTGCTCAAGAAGTTTATTTACAAAAGTTCTTTTCCATATTTTACTTTTCTATAAACGCAGGCTCTCTTATTTCAACATCAATAACACCGGAGCTTAGAAAAGACGTTCAATGTTTCGGCCGAGATACATGTTTTCCATTAGCTTTTGGTATACCAGCTGTACTTATGGTGATTTCAATATGTAAGTAATATTCAAATTAAGTACTTATGTACTAATATTGAACTATATTTGATGTATCTTAAATGTCTTATAATGTGTTATTTTTTAAACTAGTTATATTCATAAGTGGAAAACCTCTATATAAAATTAAAAAACCAGAGTCTAACGTTATTGTAACAACTTCTTCGTGTATTTACGTAAGTTCTGATATTTGAATTTTTAATACCTTATTACAATTAAAGTCTAAAACACTAAATAACTTAAAACTGATATATTTATTTCGAAGTTTAATACCATATACTTATATACAGGCAGGTCCAGCGGAAGGGGGGACAAACTGGGCACCCATCTAAGAACTCGCGCTTTATGGGGCCTCGAATTTTTGTATTAAATATTTTCATATTAGTTTTATTGTGATGTATGAGATTTTTTTTTATTATTGTACCCATCTGAACTACCTACCTAGCAAAATAATTATATTTTAATATTTATGTTCTGTCGGATGTGCATTAATTCATGAATTTATAAATTGTTTATAACTAAACATATCGGTTTTCACTATTGATTTTTAAAAGCTATTTTCAGGGCCCTCAGGAATATTTTGCCTAAGGTTTCGAAAAACCTAACACCTGCCCTTTATACAAGACTGCGAATTTAATACAACGAAATACCTTAAAAAATGTCTTACAAATGCACTTGAAATGGTTTTTAATTTAATTTTTATATTTATATTGATACTACTGATGTAATATGCCACAAGTCCAAAAATAACTAATTTAGTAATATTTCCTTATTTTATCGAATCCTTAACTTAACCTAACCCGTTTACAGCTCATGTAAAATATTATTTTACAAAATATAAATTTGATGTATACAAAGCCTGTGTAAAACCAAAAATATGTGTGTGTGAAGATGTTAACTGACGGAATTTGATTAAAACCGCCAAAAAATGACCTAAAATTAAAATCGTCAAAAAATAAAAAATAAAAGTTTAGTAAATTAATTTGTTGTTACGTAATTCAAATTACGTACTTGGAAAGCTACGTTTCGCAATCAGCTACAAAAATGTCTTTTCTTACAAATTCACAGCCCTCATATATATAAAATAAGTTTATAACAATAATATCAACACATAAGTATAATTTGTAGTTATTAAATAATATAACATTTTATTACGCCGTATCACGTATTTTAATTGATGCTTTTTTTTAGAACGCCTTAAAGAAAAAATTGTCATTGTTTTCATCGAATATAACAAAAAGTCATTGGTTGGATTATGCGGACGATAAATTTTCAGAAAAAGAAATTTCAGATATACGTTCTGCTCTCGAAGTCATATATTTATTTATTCCATTTCCGTTTTTCTGGGCTTTATTCGACCAACAGGTAAGAACACTAATCTCTACACACCTAATAATATCTAATAAAATAATAAAGTAAAACAAAATTATTAAAATGGTTAATACTCGTAAATAATTAGTACTATATCGAATAATATCATTATTAGTTATAAATACTAATCAGAGAAATAGCGTTATACACATAATATAGAAATCAATAGAATCGTATAAAAGAATCACCTATACAGAGTGTCCTACAGTGTTATCCTTTAATTTTGTATCCATTAATATGTGAAAATTTTTTTTTATTTTATCACTATAAAAAAATATAATAAAATATATAATTTGTAAAAGATATACTAAACATTTAAATGTAATATACTTACAGTGATAAAACAAAAAGTTATTTTTTTTCAATAATTTACGGATGGAACTAAAAATTTAAGTTTTCTCTACATATGTGTCCCCCTCGCAGAAAACCCGTTTGGAAAAAAAAAATGAATATTGACAGAATTATTAGCATACGGATAACACTTTAGGACGCCCTGTGTATGTAATTTAGTTTTGTTATAATTATTACTATATTAGGTAAATAACTATTTATATGAAATACTTAGAAGTATTTATATTGGTTTCATAATTATTATATGAACATTGAACATATTATACCTTCACCATTTATACCAGAAAATAACTTGTTTTTAATAATAATAATAATACCATATTATGTTTATATAGTTCATAAAATTATTACTATAAAACTATAAAGTATTTCTAATAGTTCATATTATATGAGATATTAATATTTTTTTATACTATATTATATTTGGTTTAATTTTATCTACTTTTGTAAATCTATAATATATTCATTAACGAAATATTTTTTAATAAAATGTTCAGGGTTCTCGTTGGACATTACAAGCCACATTGATGAACGGTAGAATCGATTTTCTTAACTGGACAATGAAACCCGATCAAATGCAAGTGGTGAATCCACTACTTGTTTTGTTATTTATTCCAATTTTTGAAGTTTTAGTTTATCCGTTACTAGCTAAAATCGGTATTCGAAAACCATTACAAAAAATCGCATTGGGCGGTTTTCTGGCCGCTTTAGCTTTTGTTCTATCAGCTATAGTCCAAAACATGATAATGGTAAGTATTCATTATATCGTGTATGTAATGTAAATTATTCACGAGTATAATATAATATTATGATCTTAATAATTTATAATTAATAAATATGTTAATAAACAATATTATATTTTTTGGAAATTTTCTCGTTTTGTTGACCTATGTTTATTTTCCAATAATTTTTTAATTTTAATTTTAAATGTTTGTTTATGATTCTTCTTGTAGAAAATTAAAACTAATTTACTTTTTAAATTCCTCACTGTTGTATATTATTAGGTATTTAGGTACCTGCACCAGGTACCTAAATTATATAGGTAGGTAGGTGATACCTACCTATATAATACTATGCAAATAAATTTAAAGTTTTTAGATATTAGGTACTTACATATTTATTAATTTAGGGTAAGGCGATTCATATAGACGCTGGTAACGGTCAACTAAGATTGTTTAATGGATTTAATTGTAACGTGACAGTAAAAAGTTCAGCGAATTTATTCGACCACAATTTAGCTTCATTGGAAACATTAGAGATAAGAGAAATAAAAGTTTCTAATGAAACGTCGTTTCCTATTAGTCTGTTTATTGATTCTTCGTGTTCTTCAAAATTATCGGAAACAAATTTAATGAGTAATGTATCAATCGTAGAAGGAAAAGTTAGTTTACACAAATAAATAAATAATGTTTTAATGTAGTTTTTCGGCATTTATTGCCTTGAATTTATAAAACCGAACCTAATATGTAGTTTTGAATTACAGGAAACTTCATATTTTATAACTCATATGAATAATAAACTCAATTTAAAAAGAATTGGTTATGTGGATGACTTAACTAAACACAGCAATCCAGTTTTAAGGTGAATTCTTAGATATATATATATTTATATATTGAACTGAATAATATTTTGTATATGTTTATTATTATTGCTAATAGGATAATAAATAGTGACGATTTATCTAATAAAGTCTTTACAATGAAAAATGAAGAAAGCGGCAAAACGGCGATTGAATTAAATTTACAAACCTTGACAACTATAATTTCAGTACCTCTCGGGAAGTAAGTTACCTATGTATTATTAAAAATATATTATTTCATAAATACCTAGGTTATAATTACAACCGAAAAATAAAAGGTACGTAATTTGCTAATGGGTGAGCCACTAAAAGGTCTTCATAATTACAATTTGAAAATAATAAATTTCGTAATTTTCTCGTTTTTCCTACGTTTTTTCTGGGTTTTTCCTATTTTTCATGGGAAAATTAAAAATGATACCATTAAAATTCCACTCCAGACAAATTTTCTTTAAGAAAAAATGCTACACTTGAAAATCGGGGCAAAATTTCTGGTAGAAAAGTTGTTCACAGAAAAAATAAATATATATATATCAATGTAAAACCAATACATTCATCGTTTCGCTCAGAAACTAAAGTTTGAATATGAATTGTTTTTATCATTTATTAGGTATTTAAAATATTAGATTGATATATCTATACTAGTAACTAGGTATATCTCAATTATTTTTAATGAAATTAAATGTATTCAATTAATGGTAATCAAAACAATCATTATGTATTTACTTGGATATATATTAGATTCAGACATACAGAATATATAGACATTGATTAAGTATATTTAACCAATTATTTTATAATATTATAGTCATATAGATTATAGAGTTTAAAAATATAGTATATTATGATGTATAATAATATGATATAATTAGTATACCTACACAGATATCCGAGAACTAGATAACATCAATTACTAGGTATTAATATGTGATAATACCGGACATTCAATGATAATCTTGAACGGCCCCCTGAAAATATATACCATATATATTTACTATTTACTCTTATCTCCTTGTGCTTTATATTCTAGAACCTTATCATCGTTCGTGTAGATTAATGTTTCTCAACGTGGGTGATAACGCTGTGGAGGGGTACTGACACTATGAGACGGTAGGGAGCGGTGACTGTGTTTTTGCATAAGATACATAAATATTGCATAATATTATGCTTCATTGGAACGAAATTAAGTTATTCTTTTGTTTATTAATTTTATTTTTATTTTTTCAATAAAAAACACTTTTAATGTGAGGTATACAATTTTATTTTTTGATTAGTCATTTGTATTGTTTTTAAATTTTACAATTTAGTTGTTCTCCTCTTCTTTCCCATAGGTACCCTTAATGTTGGGATTTTAACATAAGGGATTTTGAAAAATCGTTTTCTTTTCTAGGGAGTGGTCATTTTAAAAATAATGATAAACATTGTTCACTGGTGTAAATAACAACATATTAGGTAACACAAAACTCGAGTTCCAAATTTACTTCATAAACTACCTATCAAGTTGAACAAATTAGTTACTTTAAATAATAAAGTAATTTTATTTAACTAGTTTTATAAATTCTTTAATAAAAAAAAAAAAGAAGAAAGGATTTATATTAAAAGGACGTTATACCCACATCTACTGTCTCAGTCCAAGTAGTCCAACTATCGGGTATTATGCAAAAACAATGCATACGGAGAATAAGTAAAACTAGCTTAATTTTGGTATTAGAGTAAAAGTACCTATTATGAAATTTATAGAGAACATTATTTTGGAGGGATATCTTAGGGTTTTTGTAGTATTCAAAATATATAGCTTGATATAAAAGATACAAAAACCTTTTTTTTTTCTTTTTTTTTTAAAATAACTATAACTTTTTTAATAGTTCATAATTACAAAAACACCTATGACCTTCCCTCCAAAATATTGTTTTCTATAAATTTCATAATAAATATTTTTATTTTAAAATCAAAATTAAGCGAGTTTTATTTATTTATTTATTTATTGCGGGACTAGCATAGATTACAATCTATTATGTTTTTATTAATTTATATAAAATTAAAAACTGTGAATGTTCATACTATATGTGCATATTGGGGGTAAATTAAAGGGCTAGAACAATTTATAGTACACAAATCCGTGGGAAGCACCTCCCATACCTCCTAAAAGACTAAAACTAAAATAAACTACATTACAATAATTTTAAATTTTTATACAAATATAATAAATCAAAATTTCAATTAATTATACTTTTCAAGCACATATTCAGGATCAATTTTCGGGGGGTTTTGAAATATTTATAATACATGAACTTGTAGTTAGTCTTTGTTATGTTATAATAATATACCTATACTTAAAACCCCCTTGTATACGGGCTTGATACTTGTATACAGACAAATTAATAACTAATTAAGTTGAAACTGTATAAATGTTAATATAATCGGTATTCTATTTATTTATGTTATGCAACTAAACTGTATAGTCTATACAAGAATAAATCGTTTACATAATTTATTATGTATTCAAAATATTAAAAAAAAATTATAATCTATAACTACTAATTAATGTGATACAATATTTAATATTCTATTTGATACTACATATTTTTGTAACATAATTTCGTGAATTCGTAAATTATATATAATAGAAAAAAATGAATATTTTATTCAAAGCAATAAACTACAATATATAATGAACAAATGATTGGTGAAGTAGTGAAATAAATTATTTTGGGAAATTGTGGTTGCTAAACACCCCTTAGCACCTTCCTTTGTGTGTCTATGGCTCAGACAGTGAGTTATTCCACCCTTCATTATTAATTTTTACATAAAATGCTTTTTTAAAAAACATTATGGTATTAAGTATAAGTATTATATACAAGTAATATAATAATAATAGAATCATTTTTTAAATATTTATTAGATAAATTATTCTCTTTTACCTTCATCTCAACTATTTGGGGTTAGTCTAAACCTATCCAAAACTTTCACTTGACCCGATCCCCCATATCGTACTCGAACACATTAGCCATCCTCATATCATTTTCAATCCCATCCAACCATCTATATTTCGGTGTTCTTCTTTCCTCCAATGTCTATTTTCATTTATTAGAAAATAAATTAAATTATTCAATTTGAAAATATTAAATTGTAAATTATATATTTTTCAGATATCGTGTTTTCATAGATGAAACATTTCTAACAGAGTTATATTTATTACCATTTAGTGTAAATACACTTACTCTACAAGTTAATTCTGAAAAAATAGTAAGTTTATTTATCGTCAAATATTTTTAACAGTGCTTAAATTTGAGTGTTGGTACATGAAATACTTCTTTAAGATATATATTTCTTTTGATATAAGTCTTCTTCTTCTCCTCCACTTGCATCTCAATTATTTTATGTCGGCCACCCTAGATCTTAACTTCCACCCGACACAATCTTTAAAAATATTTTCTCATACATTGACCGTCTTATATCATTTTCGATCTCATCCAATCACCTCTGTTTCTATCTTTCTCTCTTTCCTCAAACATTTATTTTCATTATCATTCTTACTGTTTTTAATAATGACATAGGTATTTTAATTTATTTGTTTCCAATTTATGCACTCATTTCTGGTTAACTAGCTGTCCCGCCCTACGTAGGCCGTGTCAAACAAATATGTAATACACATTTTTTAATTCCTGTCACTATCACCGTAGTTAAACATTGTTACACTCAAATTTTAGACTGAGTGGAACAAAGAATGTATTGGTTTTACAATGGTGTTTATTTTTATTAATTTTTTTTGTGAATAACTTTTCTACCAGAAATTTTGCTCAGACTTTCAAGTGTAGCAATTTTTCTGAAAGGAAATCTGACTGATTTTCTTTCAGAAAAATTGCTATCGCTGTAAATTGGAGAAAAATAGCTAGCAGAAAAAATGTTTTGAAAAAAAAAAAAATAAAATAAACATCATTGTAAAACCAATACATTTATCGCTCCACTCAGAATCTAAAATATCGAGGATCACCTATCGGAAAATAACTGTCTTATCTCGCAAGTTGAACGTGATAATACAAATGTATACAATTTCATAAAAAATGGTTTAGCGGTCTCAGAGATTACCGCGAACGGACATCGTGATACGGGATTTTTTATATATAAAGCCCTACGCATACGGAGATACTCAAAAAAAATTGAAACCACCTAGATATTAAGAAACTGGGCAATTAGGCAATTGCGTATGTATGTCTGCATATCATCGTTCAGACGACGCTACTAAAATTGTCGCGAATGATAAACTGACGCGACTAGACATGTCTCTTCGCTATTTTGGTTGATCGAGTTGCCTAATTATACTGTCTGTATAATGAAGAGTAGGACAAATAATTTCTTTTAATCCAAGGTAAAGGTTGTTTTATATTTAATTATCTTTTAAGATGATGTGACACATTATATAACATATTTAATAACTTATATAATAACATAATATATATAATAACTTATATATTAACATAACATATTTAATAACCTATGTGATGTCTCGTGCTTATCACAATCTTATGATAATCTTATCATTACAAAGGTCTTTTTTTTTTTATTCTGTATAATGCAAGAAATCGAGAGTCAGTTTCCCGTATTTTCTTAGTAGCGACGAATAGTTTGCAGTTAATATTTTTTTTTCAGTATAAGGATTGAACATTTTCTTCATTTTTTTCATGTGGCGTTTATAATAATGATAAAGAATAATATTTTCATCGCTACTAGAATCACTACTAGTCATTACGAAATACTAACAATAATAGTATAATACAAATATTAATATACTAATAATAATAATAATATTCATAATTTATCAATTAATCTGATTATTAGTATATACGTATTGTATGAAAAACTGAAAAATACTTAACTATGCTAGTAACTAGTAACTTAAGTTGTCTAGTTTATCATTTACCTAGTATCTAGGCGATTTCAATTTCTTTTGAGTATTCCCGTGTGCGTAGGAACCTAAATATATATATTCATATATTTATATAAATTGGTTGTTGCCATAGAAAAATGTGAGTTTTAAAATAAAATTTCGACAAAAAAACAGGAAAAAGTATGAAATATATAACTAAAATATTACGATTTTTTTTCTTGTGCACAACTTTTCTACAAGAAATTTTACTTCAATTTATAATGATAGCACTTTTCTGAAAGGAAATCTGACTGGGAAGGTACTTTAAAATACTTAAGATATTAAAAACCGACCATTTTAATGTCTCAACTTGACAACATTTTGTTTCAAAATGGTTCTATACTCTTAACTCTATATATCGGAGCAAAAGTTATTTTCAAAAATTTGTTAACAAACAGAAAAAAAAGAAATAAAACTACACATCATTGTAAAACCAATAGGTACTTCACTACCGTCGAGTCGTTTTCAAGTGATCTTTCATATATGCGGCGATTGATTTTTATTTAAACAGATATTTGGTATTATTTTATTTGATTTATAATTAATTAATTTAAATGTACACATTATAGAGTTCACATTTAGCAGTCTTAGAAAAAGGTAATTATATACATATAGCATGGCAATTACCTCAAATTACTGTGATGACAGTTGCAGAAATTATGTTTTCGATTACAACATTAGAATTTGCATTTACACAAGTAAATTATCTATATATTTTAATATTTTAGTAATACAATATAAACTTATATAAATAATGTTATTTGAATTATTTGAAGGCACCTTCTAGTATGAAATCCTTATTGGCGGCAGTTAATTTGTTGACAGTAGCATTAGGAAATTTAATAGTGGTAATTGTGTCTGAAGTACGATATTTTGACAATCAAGTAAGTATTTAAAAATAACTAATGTATATTTATCTACTTACTAATACATGCTTAAAACCAAATGTTTTATTTATTTTTTTAGGCCTATGAATATTTGCTTTTTGCTGGACTTATGGCATTGGATATGATAGTATTTATTCTAATGTGTTCAAAATATAATTACAAAAATTACAGTGAACCAAATGAACAGACCAAGTTAAAAACCTAAAAAAAGTATTTTTAAGTATTATGTTGATATTATAATATATTTAGTTAATTGATTTATTTTGTTTGTACAATTGTACAATATATTTACTAATTAGTAATATTTTTTAAAAACTACATATATTTAAAAATGTATAAATATAATAATATAATAAGGTACCTATCTAATTAATTTTATTTATTTATTTATACTTACACAATATAGTTTAAAAGAGTATTATGCATACAGCATACACACAATGTAGATAACTATATTATGAATTAATTAATATCTTTAAGTTTGTAATCTTTCGATTGGGTTATTTGTTTTTTTTGTTTACATTATTTTTCTTTCAGTCGACAAAGCTCAAATATCGTTTTGACTTAAACTTTTTATGTACGCCTTTCATTTGCTGATATGTTTTTGTCTTCATAACTTTAAGATTCTTGAAAAAAAATCGTACAATTTCACAATAATATTAGAAATAATCATGTTTAAACTAAATAAGAATACAGATTAGATGTTTATTATGCATACATTGTGTATCTTTTATTCTCAACTCACCTTAATTTCATTAGGTAAGTTTTTTACTGTATTATCATTATTAACTTTCTTATGGATAATACAATCTTTTTTTAAACATTTTTTTGTTAGATTATTAATTTTTTGTTCAAATTTTCTCAACTCTACGCATTTGTTCTGACAATTTAAAAAATCATTGGTACTTTAAAATATTTTATTAAAATAAAAATTAATTAATTAAATGCACTTAGTATGGTCTAGTGGAGTAATTTTAAATGGTTTTAACAAAGTATGAACAAAAATGAACAGATTTAAGCCAAAAGCTAATCATCAAATTGTGTATGGGACAAATGAAAAAGAATATTTTTCACTTTTTTTCGGGTAACCTTTTGTAAATGATAACAGAAAAGATATAACCTCTAAAATGCTGCAATCAATATGTTTCATAGAAAAAAATATATTAAATAATACTATTGTCAAGTTCAATAATTATAATTTATTTGTTTTATCGGTATATCAGCCTCATTTATAATTACACCACCCGACCCTAATATTTTCTCTTGATTAAATTTCTTTATCAAGCTTCACGTTAAATTATTAAAATAAATTAACGTTAAAAATAGCTTACAATAATTGAGTTTATTTTTTTAAATATTTTTTCTAATACTTTTGAACCTTTGCTAACATATTTTAATCTATTTTCAAAATCTTATTTTAATTCGAGATTTTTTTCATAGCGACATGCCCAGTGTCAAATTCAGTTATATGTCAAAGAGGGCGTTTGCTCCCTCTGGAATTGAACTATAATTTTAGTCATGCCCCTCTCTTAAAAAAACTGTCTAGATTCAATCACGCCCAGTTTTATACTACAATTTCATAAAGTTATATTCCAAAAAAACTGATAAATTTTTCACCGAGTGTATGCCACTATTAAAGATAGTATGCCGGCTGTGTCTACGGAAACAGGTACAACTTACAGTTGTACCTGTTTACTTTACCACTCAGTATCCTGTAAAATTTTTCAATTCTGTTTTCAGGCCATTAAACTAGACTAAAAGATCTTAAATTTCCGTGACTTACTTTTTTTTTTTTAACTTTTTATATTTTGTGCATGTGCAACAAAACTTCACTTTTTTTAATCGGCAACCATGATTTTAAATATCATTTTTGGATTTATCGATTTTTTTTCAAGCAATTTTCATATATCAACTTGTATTCTAAACCCAAAATTGGCACAACTAGAGCTAAGTGTACTTTTATGAAAAATGTATTAAATTTGATTTTTTTTTTTAAACTGAACGTACTTTTTCTTTCTAAACACCATGATACGATCAAAATTATTACTAAAGTAATAAACTATTTAAAACAAAATAAACTAATAATTCATAAATACTAGGTAGTGTATATTGATATATTTATTTTTGTTAAATTTGATAAACTAGTGTTCCACAAAACTTCTAATGTCGAGTATTATATATATATTAACATATTTCATTGTTGTATCATCAGACCACTTTTTCGGAAATTTTTATTACATACATAATAAAATATAATATTATAGTACTATAAAAATTTCAAGTGCACTGAATGATTAGTAAATTGAATATTGATACTGCAGTTATTTATTTTTGGATGAAATTTCGTACGATAATTTTGATACATGTCCGTGGCACCACGGATTCGATAACTTGACTCGTACGAGATAAGCAGCACGAAAGTGAATGCGTATACACAATCAAATAATAAATTCATATAAAATATGAAAAGTGGGAACCGGGCATAAATTATAATTATAGATTTGCGTTATTTGTATAGAATTAGTGCCATGAGAAAAACAAGTTATGATGAAACTTGTATCGAATTTTCAATCATTTATAAAACAATTTTATTCATATTAAACCAAATAAAACTATAAATAAAAAAAAAACCAAATAAAAGATCATAAATGGCTAAATAATCGTTAGATTTTGAAAATCATCCATGTCTAGAAAGTTTTATATAAATATTCAGTGAAAAATCATTCCGTAATTTTTTCAGTTTTTCCCAAAACTACAAGCAAAATCAAAAAATAGCATCACAAATGCACCAACAAGACAAAATTTACTACCAAAACTCACCCAAAAAAAACATGATTGGAACAATATTTCTGATAAAAAGCAGTTAACACAGAAAACAAAAAAAAAGAATTAAACAATCTATTATTTGGAAGGTTAAAATTAAAAAAAATAAACTGAAAAATATTTAGCACTAATGCTTTCATATTAAGTGATGCATTTTGAGTCTTATATTCATTTAATACTTGACTCATAGCTCGCAATTTTTTTTGTAACTCTTTATTTGTTAGTGAATGTGTATTATTTACAACTGGTTTATTTTCAATTTCTAATGAGCTACCAGCATACCTTAAAGAGTTTACAGAATGAATCATATTATAGTCTGTTGGACTAATACAGACTAATACTATCATCAAAGTATTAGTATTTCCTCCAAAAAAATCTGTTTAAGTGAAGTTCAATTTTAGTTTTATTTTTTTTTTTAGTACTAAATTATCACATTTCAAAAATTATCAATTACGTATACATATATATAATATGTATATTAGGGTGGCTCTTAAAAAAAAAATAATCAAACAATTTTAAGCCGCACCCCCGGGCATTTGAAGTTGAGTAGTTTTATCATTTTTTACGAAAAAATCTAAACATTGAGATATAATTATTTATTTTTTCAACTAAAATACATTAAACAGCAAATATTCAGTATCAAATATTATGAAGATTTTAAAAGTGTCACTGTTGACACTATTACATTATTTATTAATGACATAGTTACAATTTTATGTATAAAAAAGACTGACATACTTCGCAGTCATAGTGGATGCAGTTATTGTTGTAGGTGAGAACGTGGGAAGGTTGAAGTAAGGAAATTTAATGTATATCTGTAAGCTACGATAAACCATTGCTAACGAAAAAACGATTCTGAGCGGAGTTCAGTTAATAGTGTTGCTTTGTCAACAATATACATGTCATATTATGGTAATATAATAAAATAGGCACTATACTTATTCTTTAATAATCATTGTTTAATTTTGTATAGGTTTTCTCGTTTTTCCCACTCTATAGCACTTTCCCAGTTAGATTTCCTTTTAGAAAAAGTACTATAAATGTAAGTCAAAGCAAAATTGCTGGTAGAAAAGATATCCAAAAAAAAAAAAAATAAATAATAAATATCATTGTAAAATTAAAACATTACTCGCTCCGCTCAGAATCTAAAAGAAAGAGCTGATACTGACGAAGGCGCCACTGTTGTATGTGAGAAATCAGTAAGGTAGGATAATGTATTTAATTAACACCTGTATGCAACGATGAATCATTGCTAATGATCAAAATTTCAGAGCGAAGTTCGGTTGTACATGTTTTAAAAGGCCATTAAATATTACATTTAACGATTTTCGTCAAAATTTGAGTTTAAAGCTTATATAAAAAAAAAAAAAAATACTAAATTAGGTACTTATTTTTTTATTTTTTTTTTTTTCAAACAAAGTATGACTTATACTGATCCTTCTGTCAAATTTTTAAGCATTTCTGTTTAGTCTAACAATTTTATCTACCGATTACGTATATATACGTATATAAATAGGTCAAAAATATATGTTTTAACCCCGCATATAAGAAAACAATCGGTGAGGNAAATTTGATTAAATATTATATTAGTTTATAAACAAAAATGAAATATACAATCCACATTAAAACTTTCAAATTAGCCGATATGTTAAATATAGTAGTCTAAAGCATACAGATTTTATTGCATGTAAAGCGTTCAAGGTTACCAGATTTATTGGAAGACACTGTAAAAATTTACAATCTCTTAAATGGCTTCTGTTGTTGATTAATGCCTTAATTTAATCATTAGTTGAATAGGGTTATAATTTATGGTCACCTTACACAAAAAATTAATTTCTCCATTTATAAACATTAATTAATTTCATTGATTCATCCATCAGAAATTCTGTTAACACAAACATTAACGACACTATAATTATTTAACACATTATCTACAGACGATGAGGATATACGGGACAATGATAAAACGTATAATCAAGAGTTCCCGGTTATACAAGAAGCGAAAGCTTTAGGAACAAAAAACATGGAGATTAATCGAAAACGCCAAGGTTTAATGAAAACACCAAAATTGGTTAATCAGGTATTTTAATTCATTCTCTTACAAAATATCAACGTATATTTTGTGTCTTTTAAATGGTACTTTTTAAAATACAATTACCAAGTGTTAAAAATTAAATTTGATAAATTATCGACAAAATCTTCATAGTTCAAAAAATTCACATTCTTTTTGTAGTCATTCACAGTCTCAGTTCAAGACAATAAATTCAAAAATGGTGAATTGATAGCCATTGAAAATGCAAGACGGATATGTAGAAGCTTCATTGACTTGGGAGTTGCCATTGAAATATCTGCAACAAAAAGCCAAACGGATCTGACATTTATAGTCAGTGGTAAATTAAATGATGTGTTAGATGCTAAAAATAGAATAATGAATCAAATTCAGGCGAAGGTAAATTATGAATTCATATTAAAACTAATGTATTATTTGTTGATATTATTATAAAACTCGTTTATGTTTGTCTCGATTCACTTTTGTATACATATTTAATGAGTTCTCTGTCTATTAAACTTTAAAACTAATTATCCTTCCGAGATGTTATAAATTATTAATTCTTTAAATCGATCCGATTCGTAATGTGCTGGACATTATTTATTTTAATCAATAAAAGGATTATAATAAAATCCAGTTAACCACCCTTTATATGTCCTACACAACTTATTGCACCATGACCTTTGTATTATGAAATATTATAAACTTGCATCTCTAACCTATAAAAACCTCACATATTATTCGTCAACCATTCTTATACACTCATGAACAACCTGGCTTCCGGATAAATTTCCGACTATTTACTCCATCGAATTTATGTAAGGACTATTTTTCTTTTTAAAAATCCTTTTTTCGTCTACCGAATTCCAGTATATACGTATATAAGGTTGATTTGAACTAACTATTTGTAAATAGTAAATAAACCTAGAGAAATGTAATATTACAGTAATAGTATGGATATATATCAATATTAATTTATTGTTGTTTGAAAATTTTGAACAGGATAAATTTGTAGTCTTCAAAAGACAACAAAAGCGAACTATAGACGTCAGTTGGTTTTAGAATTTATTATTTAACTTTTTAAATTTTGTTTTAAATGTATTGTTTTGTATTTTTTTATCGTAAGCTTGACTTACCGGTCAAATATCGCAGGTCGTTAATAGGCCTCAACGGAAACACTGTCTGTGATTTTCGGGTTCCAACCTAGTCTGGAACAAGTCGTTCAGGCAATCAAAGAGCTCATGAAAGAGTTTGATATAAAAAAATTACCAGGTCGTGAAAAAACCGCCATGGGTAATTGCCAATGCACGCAAGAAAAACCTTTTGACACGTCTGGTGAGAATTTTTTTCAATGTTTCCAATGTTCTTCTTTAATATTTTAAATTTGTTTATCAAATTATAATTTCCAATATTGTTACAAACGTTACAGATATCAATGAAACTGGCAAACGCCACTCTTTGATCATAACACTGAAATCGGTTAAGCAGGTAATGTTGTTTTATTATTTTTTCGATCGATAAAAGTACTTTGTACTACTTACATTTGCATTGGTTTTATTTATTCAAAGTGAATATGTAATTTTATTCTGTTTTTCCTGTTATTTATCTGATTTTAATAATATTGTTTTTTATTTGTCGTATATATACACGGATAACTAACGTCCACAAAAAGAAAACCGTCAATGAAATATCTGATAAAAAGAAAACCCACCTAGGTGATGTTCGATGTCTTCAAGATAACCCAAGTGACACTTCNTGTTTTTATGTTGTTATTATTTTCCTTTTTGCGATTTTAAATTTTAATAAAACAAATAAAAGATCATAGGTAGTGTTTAGTGGCCACTCAATTAAATTTTTTCAGTTAATTAAATTGCATTATAATTTAATATAAAGAAAAGATTATGTTTAGCAAAGTCATTTAGAATAAAGACAACAAAAAAAAAAAAAAAATTATAAATTCAGTATGCAACACACTGATCTGACACTTGAAATAACTTTTGTTCTGTTTTATATTTTTTATTTAGAATTTTTTTTAATAATCACAATGAATATGGTCAGTCGATCTATCCTATTCATTTAATACGCTCTAACTCAATTATATAATTATATAATAGTGTATAAACAAAAATGATTTACTTAATCCACATTTTCGGTTTAAAAGAATTGTTGAATAATAAAATTAATAATAAGTATTCTAGGAAAAGCCATCAGCCCAGAATACTGTACATTTATTCATGGTAATGATAATGATCAATGCCTAAGAGTCGAGGGGTGGTGGTAGGTCATTAAAAAAAAATTAATTGCCCGATAAAATATTTCACAACGCCACGCCACTGTCCGTTGCTCATGTTTTTCGTCACACATCGTTTTCGGCAAGAGAAAAAAACATGTTCGTTTTTAAACGCTACAGAAAAAATACTAATGCACCAACAAAAACCCAATTTTGTACTGGCATAATAGACACTTGCAGCTAACTAGCGCTGTATTTGGTTTTCCCCTAACCTTTTTGGAACGCTCTCTGCGCGCGCAGTCTCGTTATTTAATAGCCAAACCTCGTATACTTGCGGTTCCGTGCACGGCTATAGATTTGCCCACGATTAAAGATATATTAATAATAATAGATAATCATGGTCGGCAATAACGTAGTTCTCCTCCGCCCTCTAATAATTTCACTATCTAATTTCGATTATAATTTTTTCTTGATGTTGAAATTGCTAATACCATCTTTTGGGAACTCGTGGCTATCATGGTTATTACAAATTTTACATAGCAGTGTGCTATCAATGTTTATTTAATCAATCCTAATATACTTATATTTACATTGACTCTGATAAACGATAGTCTGATTGGCATTATGTCGTTAGTTACTGCTATTTATTGACTGAATCGAGTTGACAGTTTGGCTTAACATTTAAAGCGAACGCGTATGCGAAAAATTTTTCTTGCTTAATAATAATTTATTGTATACATTAACTATATAATATATAACTATACCAATTATATTAGTTATTGATAATTATAAATAACAATATTTAGTTGTCTAATTGTTTTATATTTTTCTCCTTCCCTTACAATCATAGTACATTTGATAACATGAAATATTGTTACAAACGTTAAGTACAAGTAAATTAATTAATTTAAGAATTATTAATTTATACGGTATTAAAAAAATAACATGTTAAAGTTTCATAATTGTATAATATAACTTTTACATGCTAAAGTGTACACATACCTATTATTCTACTTCATAAATCATGGTAAGTATAAATTATCATTATAATTAATTTTTAATAAGTATGTTTTTTGGTAATACCAACTATAAATACTAGTTTTAACGTAAATAAATATACTTAATTTATATAACAATTAAATTACTCCATCAAAGTGTCCTCCGACCTACACTTTGTATTATAAATTTCGGCTATTGATTTATTTAAACTAATTGTTAATTTTATTAAAATATAATTATTTATAATACCTACACATACAATTTATCTACAAGATTTTAAAATTTCTTATGCCGTTGAGTAAGGAAATAAGTAGTATTTAACGCAGACCTTACTGGTAGGTGGGGAGGAGGCAGAATATATATTAAATATTATACGTAGATAACATAATTGAATATTATTTCGGTTATTACTTATGAGTAGAGTTCGTATTCAAGGACAATATTATCAATAAAAAACCATTTCAAATGTTAATAAAGGCAAAAAAAACCCCCATTTAATATATATAAAAAGCAATTACAAAAATTTACTAAAAAATTAAATAGATTTCAGTTGAATTAACTAGTTTGTATAAAAAAAAAAAAATGCACTACCATGTACTTAAATAAAATGTCTTCAGTAAAACGTTGACAGTTTGAACTCAAACAATTTTTGTATACAGAAAATAATCGTTCTATGTTCACTGAAGATATTGTGACATTTTTCATACACAAATAATTATCTAAATTATGATTAATAATTATTAAATTGTCGTTGTCATTACCATCAAAAAAGACATTTATAAGTAAAAAAGGTCAAACAGTTGATATTGGGGACGGATGCGGTCACTTTTTTAGGTGAGTAGTGAGGAAGGTGAAACCTACATAAAGTTATTTAATTTATATCTGTAACGATAAACCATTGATAACGAAAAACGATTCGAAGCAAAGTTCAGTTATACATGTTTTGAAAAGTCGTAATATTTACGATTTTTATCAAAATTTTATATTAAAATTTCTTTATAAAAAAAAATATTACTCAAAGCTCAAGTTTTTTCTTTGACCACAAAGTTCGACATTTATGGAACCTACTGTCAAATTTTCAAACATTTCTATTTAATCTTACAATTTTATTTACAGAGTACCTACTGAATAAAAATTATGTATAAAACTTGCAAAATTAAAATGTCTATAATTAACTCAAAAATGGATCAAATATTTTGAAAAATTGACGACGTCTAGAAAAAACAAATATAAAGTAAATAATAAAAAAAAAAGGACGGACATACTTCGCACGTGGGTGTAGCCACTGTTGGAGGTAGGAAGTTGGGAAGATAGACTACATTAGGAATTTAATGTAAATCTATAAGCAACGATATACAATTTTAAGCCGTGTTCAGTTGATAATGTTGCTTGTCAACAATATAAATATACAATTTGTGGTATTACGTCATATTATGGTAAAATTACTAAAACAATGTGCATTTCCAAGACAAAAATGATTGTTTATAAAAGATTAAAAAACTTAATGAAAACAAAAAATAATTAAAAATGGTTGCCAATAACTACCTTATTTTTAATCTTTCGATATTTTTAACCTAAAGACTAAGGTTTTTCTCATTATCTCGAATATTAATAAAAATTTCAAAAAAATGACCTCTTTAAAGTACCACCCAGAGAAAATTTACTTTCATTAAAGATAATGTACTTGATAATCGGAGTATGCTTTCTAGCAGAAAAAGTGTTCGCATAAAAAAAATAAACATTGGAAATCCAATACATTCCTCGTTCCACTCAGAATCTAAAAGTAAATATAAGTTTTCTGTCAAAATTTTAAATCTTTATGAATATATTAAAATAAATTACATTAAAAAAAACAAAACTAAAGACAATAAAAGATTTAAAGAATAACAATTTTCATTCATTTTCATTTTCATTTGTCTGTTTTAATTTTACGTTTTTTTTCAGTGTTTTCCTAATTATTAATAAAACTATAGACTTAATAATAACTTTCTTATAAACTAGATTAAAAATGCAACAATAAAGGTCTCTTGTCGTTTATCCATTGGAGCAATATTTTTGATAGAAAACATAAGCCATACAAATTTAAAATCATATTTTAAATTTGCTGTGCCATAAATTTGAAAAAATCGTATATTTCGTTTTTTTCTTGTTTTTTTTTTTTCTAATTATTATGAAAAATACTTTAGATATCAAAAATGACATACATTGTCACTTGCGAAATATTATAAGGAACAAAATCAATATTTTGTCATTTTTGGATTGGAGTAATATTTCCAGTAGAAAACACCGTGTTAATATAATAAAAACAATGAAAAAGGTGCGGCGCGCAGTAAATATTTGCGTTTTATCTATACTTTTCTTTCCGGTTTTTCCCATTTATTTCAAAAACCTTAAAGAAAATTAAAAAATTACATCCTCAATGCTTAAATGGGAGAAAATTACCTTTCAGAAAAGGTGCTATAATCTATATTTCGGTGCAAGTTTTTTGGTAGAAAAGTTGTTCACAGGCAGAAAAACAATACATTTAATTTAATATAATAATTGCGATTTTACAGTTTTTGGATATATTGAGAAAATACTTATTTGAATGAAAACTTAGACAAATATAGCCTTGCCAAATGTAAACTTTGTTTAGACGATAATATTGTATTATTGTTATTTGTTATGTAGGTATAATGATACTTGTTATAATTATGTGTATGAGTACTCAGCCAATTAAAGATAAATAATAATAACTAATAATTATAAACCTAAAACAGGACACTTGAATGTTTATAATAATAATCACCTATATGTATAATATTATTAATATTATCATTGAATTCATTAAAATATTTTGACATTTAGTGGATATCTGTAAGTAGTATTTTTTTTATATACACTATACAGGTATCTTTACAGTTGTTAAATTGTATACACAAAAATTTCACGTGAACAATGTTCTTAAACGAAACGATTTAACAATACGAAGAAAAAACTATAGATTAGAAAAATACACTACTTAAAAAACCATATCTCTGTAAAATATAAAAAATGTTAAAATAAATTGCAGTTAACTGTCTTTATAAAACACAAAAATAATTCAAGAGTTGATTAATATTATTTGCAGTGAATTGAAGTATTTGACTATAGTATTTGACCACTATAGGAATATTTGTATACAAAAAGAGTTATATTCTACAAATATTACTTATCTATGTTTACATTTTTGAGCTAATTAATAAATGACGTTAATTTTTGAAATCCATCATATAAAAGTTACGTACAAAAACGAATTCGCTCAAGGCTTACCTTATTACTAATAAGATAATAAGTTATTATCTATGCGATTTCCATAAAACAAATACAAATAATTTTCTTCTTTCCGGAGATATCACTAGGTATTATTTTTTTACGCTTTAAAATAATAATATAATCAGTGGTTTTCTCATAGGGTATAGTACACATAGACCTCTAGTGATATCGTTGTATATTCCCAAAATTTTGCTGAAAAATCACGGGTACCTATCGTATCGGGTATACTGCGTACACTATCAATAATTAAACAAAATCGACAAAGCCGCGGAATATTTGTCCACTTTTCCCATATTATTATGAAAACCTTTGGAAAATCAAAAAATGACTTTCCCAATGCACAAACTAGATTCAAAATGCAACAAAAAAATTATCTTGTCATTATTCGATTGAAGCAAGTTCCCTGTTCAAAAAGCTGCTCATAGACATAAAAAAAAAAATAATAATAATTATGGCTTTTTTGATTGACTTCATTATAATAAATAGGTAGGCAAGTATTATGTACATAAAAAGAGCTGATACTGATGATGAATGTGTCGTTGTTTTATGTGAGAAGTTGGGAAGATAGAATACATAAACCTACAATTATTTCATTTTTATCTACACGTAAGAATTAATCATTGCTGATGAAATTCGATTATGAGCGAAGTTTTATTAAAAATGTTTCAAAATGTCGTAACTTATATGATTTTCATTCAAATTTGAATTTAAAACGCTCATTATTTTTTTTTCCTTTGCTTAATAATTAGAGCTCGGATTTCTGTGTGAAAATGAATGTATGCACAACCACGAGAGTAAGATATGTCAACAGATATGTACAAAGAATCTGTATATAAAATTTGATTTTGAATAAAATGCATATTTTGATGTTAAGAGAATATATTCATATAAAAATCATTTTTGGTACACCTATTTGACTTATTAAAAATGTGTGAATTGAAATATTTCTAGGAATCAAAAACTTATATACATTTCAATCGCTGTAATCAATTTTTTCTATTTTATAATGTATCTATTCAATTTACAGGCCTATCCAAAGTCAGTATGGCTCATTATCTGCAACGAATTTTGTGAACGATTTTCTTACTATGGACTTCGAAGTATGTATCATTTAATATTATTTATAAAAGTATGTACAAACAAACAAGACGTAATAGTAAATAATAGCGATTTTTTTCATTGGTTTCTTCGATATTTAAGACAAGTATTTGTACCTAATTAATATCGAAATTGATATGATTATATAAGTATAAATTTCACTATTTTATCAATAGTTAATAATGATAAAACATGGTAAAATATTATTTATTTTATGCTTATCAAACCCTCAAATTTGCTGATTTCTATAATAAATATAATTAGTAACATATGTATATGTACAAAAATTAAATTTGTTTATTTTATTAATATTATCATATATTTTATCCTGTTACAGCTGTATTGGTATTATATCTTACATCAATATTACGATACGATGACGATGAATCTACTGTTATTTATCACATGACTGTTTTCTTGGCTTATTTTTCACCGTTATTTGGAGCGATTTTATCCGATTCTTATTTAGGAAAATTCAAGTACGCTTATTATTTAAAGTGTAAAAGTATGTATATATAAACAATTTTAAACAGACATAACAAAAATTGGTAGGTTGTAAGTGTTATAAATTTATGATAATGATCTGTCAGTTCCTATAATGTCCTAGCTCCTAACAAAATATTATTAATAATTATTATACAATATATTATAAAATCAATGGTATTAAATTAAATTCTTATATTATATTAGAAGGAAAAGTATTAATATTTTCATATTTTTATTTTATTTAGTTCATCGCCATCTGTTGTACCTGTGCATAAAACATAATATAAAATTCAACTCAATTTTGTTAAATAATGGTAACCGTATATTCTGTTTAGATTTCTTTGATGGAATTTTAATAGGTACCTAACTGAAATAAAATAAACGAACAAATTCGAGTTTAGTACTTTATAAATATAATAATTAATAAGACTTACACACAATTGTTTTAGATTTTGAGCGATGCGAGGAATGTTTTGGTTTTACAATAATGTTTATTATTTATTTATTTTTTATTTTTTTATCTGTGAACCACTTTTCTACCAGACATTTTGCTCCGATTTTCAAGTGTAACGCCTTTTCTGAAAGTCAATTTTATCTACTTAGTAAATACATAGGTCAATTTTTGATTTTCGAAACGGTATTTAAAATAAAAACGATTAACCGGGGAAAAAAATACGATTTTTTCATGATTTTGTTATTTTAAATAAGTACCTACCACGTTTTCTCCAATTAAAAAACAAGAGGCTATATTTTTGTTGATTTTTTTTTAATAAGCGTTTTGAAATCAAATTTAAACGAAAATCGCAAAATAAAATACGGCACTTCAATTTTTGTAGTACCGAACTGCGCTCACAGATATAAATGTGTTTACAAACATAAATGAAATAACCTTATCTTATGTATCCTACCTCCCCAACTTCCCATCTACAACAGTGGCTGCACCCGTCCCCAGTATGTGCTCTTTATTTATTTTTATGATTTATAAATAAATAAACATTTTAGACTAAAACAAAGAAGTTAGATCCCCTACCTATTATTAGCTTTACAACATTTTTTTTTTTTTTTATTATTAATTTCTTAGCAACAATAGATTAAAAAGCTATACTTTGTCAGAACCGTTATATTTTACGATGATTTATTGTTGCATATACATTACACTATATAAACTAAATTAACTTATGTGTATTTTACCTTTCCAGCTAACCGCCTATAAAAATGGCCTCCCCCCCCCCCGTAGACTGTGTTTTACTTACTAAGGAATTTTATTTTTGAATGTGCAATATTCGCACTCCCTACCCTCGTAATATAAATCTGAATCCACCTCTGATTCTACCTATAGTGATGATATCTTATGTAAAGGAAAAATTGTATGAAGACAAGCTAGCCTATTACAACATCCGAAACAATAAGAATAGACACTCATGGGAGGAGGCAACAAAAGTTACAAACTCACAAATATGGAAGGATCCAAAGGTTAGGTAAGAAAATTTACCCCCTGGTAGCTACTTACCATGGAAAACATGGAAGACACTTAATAGAATAAAAACCGAAACTGCATGGACTCCTCATAATATGAAGATTTTTAAAATGAAAGAGGACGAGAAATGCGAGTGTGGCGAGGAACAAGATACAGACAATCTGTTTACATGCTCACTATTACCGGCTAAGTGTAGAAAAGAATAATTTCTAATAACAAATTATATTACAGACCAGGCAGTACTCGAATCAGTTTTCTTGGGTCATTTGTCTGGGGCTCGGCCCTAAGTTTATTTTAAAGGTGCCCGGGTCTATAAAAAAAATTTTCCATTACCTTTAAATAATAAAAGCGCCTGAATGAATAAGTTTTCCTCAGGCCCGAAAAAGCTGAGGACGGCTTTGATCATAGAGTGATACAAATCACTACTTATTGAAAAGGAAAGGGAATATAAAACTGAAGACCGACATGAAAGAAGAAGAATAGTACAATTTTATACTAAATGTTGACTTTAAACAATACTATTTGTCGTCTCTATTACGAAAGGTACCGTGAAGTTATTCAGACTTCCTCCCACAGACAAAATGGTGTTGTCTACTATAGGGTAAATTTCTCCACCCTATAGAAACAATACCTTATGCCTACTGGAATCACCCATCTAAGTTTTCCATCGGTAACAGGTCGAGATTCGGTATCATTATATGCCCCCTGATGTAACTTTTGTAAAGTAATCAAAAGTAATTATTAATTAGTTTATGCCCCTATTGTTGTAGGGCACATACATACAAATCAATTTTAAAAGATAGTCGACAAATTGTAACCCCATATTCCCCTCTAAATAAGTCATTGCTTATCCATAGTTAAAAGTATATCATCTTTTTTGTTATTTATAATTATTATTACATTGTATAATATATATTCATGATAATATAATGCATTATTTTTTTTAGAACAATATTGTATCTTTCAATAGTTTATGCGATTGGGAATTCAGTCGTTACTGGAGCATCCATGGCATCTTCATTCAGCTTGAGTGATCAAAGGTACACATTTACTATTCATAAATACATTTTAAATATTTAAGCGAATCATTTTTTTATATTTTATAATAACAAAATATTCATAAAATAAAATCTTATTCTATAGAAACTTAGCACTACTGGGATTAATTCTCATTGCAATTGGCACAGGTGGTATAAAACCATGTGTTTCATCATTTGGAGGCGACCAATTTGACCTCCCTGCTCAAGAAGTTTATTTACAAAAGTTCTTTTCCATATTTTACTTTTCTATCAACGCAGGCTCCCTAATCTCGGTATTCTCAACTCCGGAACTAAGAGAAGGAGTTCAATGTTTTGGTCGGAATTCGTGTTTTCCATTGGCATTTGGTGTACCAGCTGTACTAATGATAGTATCAATACGTAAGTAATATTTATTAGTAAATTTTCAAATAAACATATTTTATATATATTTGTTTGTTAAATAAACAGTTTTATGTAAAATGAGTTTCGATTTCCTCCAGTTAATGTATTAATATAGTATTAAATAGGTAAGTTAGGTTAACAATTTAAAAAAATTTCTCTATGAATTTTATCCAATTCATATTATTTAAATTAAATAATTGTTATTTTGATCAATAGATTAATATGAAACAATGAATAGTAATTTAAAAATAGATTTACCTAAAATTAAATTAAATTTTTTTTTTGTAATTTGTAACAAATATAAGATGGATAACTGTTTGAAAAGTAAATATTTACTATAAACAAAGTACTTAAGAGCGAGGTATTAGGAAGTATTAGGTATGGGAAGTATTTTAAAAGTAGTAAACATTCAGTAAATTTTGATTCAATTCACCACAAATTTTTGCTATTAATTATTGGTGTTTCATGAGAAAAATCTTCCTGCATTTGGAGTTAAACGATAATACTTTAAAAGCAAACTCCATTAATGAAAAGCTGTCTTATGATAATGGGGGTGGTTGCTGCTACTATTGTAGGTGGGAAGTTGGGAAAGTAGGATATAGAAGGAAATTTAATGTACACCTGTAAGTAACGATAAACCATTGCTAACCAAAAAAAAACGATTATGAACGGAGTTCAGTTAATAGTGATGCTTTGTCAACAATATATATGTATATATAATATTATGGTTAAATAATTAAATAGGCATTATATATTTTCTTTCATAGTATTTGTTTAGTTTTGTACAGATTTTCCTGTTTTTCCAATTTTAAAGGTAAGACGATTACACATGGCCTAGCGTTAATGTTTTTTCGATGTTTTAATTTTTAAGCAAGATATAATCATTTTTAAATTGTAATATTTAACATAACCATACTTCATTTAAAAATAAAAATATCTAAAAATCATCTACGCCAAAGTATATACAATTGTTTTACCTTTAATTTTAGTAATAGGTCAATTTATTTTAATAGTAAAATAAACAGCACATGATGTTCTTCTGAACGCGAATTTACTTGCTCACTTTTGTAAGACGAAGCGAGTAGATGTCGATGTGGCGTCTTTTTAATATTCAAAAATCGAACAATAAAATAAATGTAAAATATATACCTATAATGTATTATATGTACCTATATATTATATTATCGTATTACCACTAGTGCCGTTATTACCTGATGATTTTATGATTTTTTTTTAATCGAAAACGATTATAGATACCTAAAAATACTTATAAATATGTATGTATTTTATATGTATAGGTATAATATTTTACAATTTATTTTATTGTTATAATACATTGATAAATTATGAAATTTATACATGGGTACATATATGTGTGAATTTAGTAATATCTGGTAAATCCTAAATCTCTGCTATAATCATTATTATTTTTGTTTCAAACTAGTTGTATTCGTAAGTGGCAAAAACTTGTATAAGATAAAGAAACCAGAATCAAATGTCATTGCAAGAACATGTTCTTGTATTTATGTAAGTTTAAATATATTTTTGAATGTTCTTATTTTAATTCTAAATCAACCCAAATCTTATACAATTATTTAATTTATAATATTATGGTACAGTAAATACTTTTTAAAACAGCAAGCAGTTTAAAAAAATAATATTAACTATATTACCTAACTAATATTTTAACTATTAGTTAAATGTATACATAGGTTATTAAAAATAGTCGTATTATAATAGACAGTCATAATTTTATTTTGCAGCGTGCATTAAAGAATAGAATAACAGGGGTTCAAAAACAATCTTCAGAAGCTCATTGGCTATACTATGCAGATGACAAGTTTTCAGAAAAAGAAATTTCAGAAATATGTTCTGCTTTTGACATCATATATTTGTCTATTCCATTTCCATTATACTGGGCTTTGTCAGATCAACAAGTAATTACGGGAATAATTAATAATAATTACCTTAGCTACTTTATTACAGCCTATTAATAAATTAAGGATTATATGGAGTGAGTTCGCTTTGGTATTTGAACACTGTGGGGCTTATAAGCGCTTATTAGCATTACTGCACCCCGCTGTTCGGTATTGCGTGATAATGCTCAGATTGCAGACGTCACTGATTTGAGAGCTTCGAACCGCGCTCACAAACGCTTTGACAAAATAGTGCAGAGTAATCATTTGCGTTATTATATATTCTTATCTAATCTGTTTATTTTATAAACCGGAGAAAAACCCTACTACTACTATTAATATTACTAATATAGCATTCCCAGAAGATAAATAATATTTAGGATTTTGACTATTATTTAATTTATTATTTGGTGTGTTATTGAATTTAAAAAAGTTATAATATCAAATATTAGTTGTGAGACAAATGTGTTGAAAGATGGTGAAGATGGGCAATTTAATTAAATTAGTTAATTCTAAATTGCTGGGGAAGACTCACAACGCATAAAAACGGGTACTTTAAAAGTGAATTTAGAATACCGAATATTTTGTTGCAATAAACTCACACTAAATTTGCAGCATACTAAAAATTATCACAATCATCTCCACTTTCCTCGGACGAGGGATCCGATGAAGAAAATAGAATATCACAGCATTGTTTGACAGCTAACATAACTAATTTTTACTTTTTATTCATTGTATTTTCATACTATTTTTTTTAATAATTCGTTTCTTCTAGTGTTGGGGAAAATTCGGATTTGCTGAAGTTCGATAGTTCGGTTTTCGGAATTCAAAATCAAAAATTTACTTAAAATCTGAGTTTTAGATTTTGAAACTTTGGTTTTACATACTATTAGGCATTTTTTTTTTATTAAATTCACAGTTATTAATTTATTTAGTATATATAATAAATAGATAAATATAATATGAATTATCCTGATAATAATATTTTAAAGTCACACTAAGTAAAACTATCAAATAAAGATAAAATACCACTGGAAAATATGATAGAAATATTTTTTTTCTCTATAAAATCATTTAAATACACATTTTAAATTATAAGTGTAACGAGGGATCCATAGAGAAATATCGGCGTTTCCGAATTGTGTATGAACATTATAATATGGGTCGAATTGCGTGTGCGGTTTTTAGAGAGGGTCGGATTGCGAGCGCAGTTTTTTTTTAAATTTTTAGATTCTGTCAAAAAATGTTCTCTTGGAAATACTCATATTTGTTGATTCTATGAGCGGGTTTTATTAATTGAAGGGAAAACTGAAAAACACACAACATATACAAAAAAAAAAAAATGGATAAATACAAGAAGGTATATTGAATACAAATTATATTAAAAATAAAAAAGTTATCGAAATAAATACTTCGAATCAGTATGAAAATTAAAATAATACTATAGAGTATAGTACTATAATCAGTTTTATTACTCACAGTGTTATACTTTTCATGAAGTTGTTTTAAAAAAAAAAAATATGTTTCAAATAATTTCGCGGCACCCTGGTTGGGAACCTCTGTATTAGGTACTGATTCTAGGAGAATACTATAGTCTAGGAGAAAACCCATAAAACAGTGTATCGAATTCACTAGCTATATTTAACAAATCGGCGAAAACCAGTTGTCTGTTCAAATGTTGCGGCACATAATTCGAACAATTAATGTGCACGCAACTTAGTTGTCGGATAATCCGGATCTACATTACATCACTAGTAGTTGTTCATCCAATTGGAATATTCACAATAATTCAAAAATATAAACCGGTAAAATAATATTTATCACGATCAACAGTCGTAAAAATTCTCATCTTGTTATCGATACATTTTTGATAACGCTCTCGCATGTAAATACCGCAAAATAAACGGTTTGTGAGCGCGAGCCTTAGATCATATATTATGGATAGAGCTACTACATGATAAACGCGACATCATTATTAACGAGTGCTAAGGGGACTGATGTCTATTGCGCATGCGTATCAATACTCGTCGCATATTTATCAAATAATCATTATAATACCAACAGGCAGTGATGGTAGGTACATCACACGTGATTACGTGAATTCGACCAATAATTGGTAATTATTGCGTGCAATAGCGTTTAATAGCGAGGAATATCGTGTTTATCTTGGCAACAGACACGGGGGCGATGCGGTACTGCAGTTCATATTGAACAATTAACTTTCTAGATAATGGTGACAACCAGTGGGGCACACAGAGAGAGTTAAGAGGTCATAACCCTCTCTGAAATGTCTTCATTACATTTTTTTAAATCAAGTTTTACATTCAACATGATTGTACTGTACTGATAATATATGCTATCCTCTCTAAGAAATTATTATAAACAAAACCGCTCCAGAAAAAAAAACCTGTGTGCGCTATTGGCGACGACGGCAATTTATTATGACATTCGTCGTCTACGTAACTATGTATGCCTCGTCGAGTGGGCGGCGACCGGTGTCGTTCGGTTATTTATAGCATATTCGCTGCATAATTATCCAGTATAATGATAATTTTATTATATGCCTACGTAAATTTAAAAACCAATGATTATTTCATCAGTACGATATTATTTGTAAGTCTCACGAGAAATTTTAAAATAACTATTAAATTTGTAGGTAGGTAATTTATTTTTAAATATTTTCATGAGATTTCGGAGGAAGGGTAACTCCCCTGCGTTTGCCGCTGGTATTCTTATTTTAATAAGCATATAATAAGTTATCGCTACCGCCTACCGGCAACGGCGGCGACATATTAGAATAAATTGTGACATTTGACAACGCGACAATGAGAACAATAATTTTATCGTTTATGCGATTTAATAATGTTAAGTCTTCAGTTTTAGACTTTGAGGAATGGATTGGTTTTTCTATAATACGGTTTTTTTGTAGTCCTATCAGCATGTGTTAGCCTTTTTTCTAATTAACAATTTACAAATTGTATACTGTTTATGTTGAATGTAAATCACAAAGTATTTTATTAATAAGCATTGGCAATTTCAATATCAGCAATTGAAAAAAAAGTACATATTTGGTAACACCATTCACGGTAATAAATAAATTACAGGGTTTATAATAATATCTGTTAATATCGACCGATTATTAAAAAAACTTGTTTCTGCCTCCCGGATAATGTTAACATGAATTGATTTAAATGCAAAACAAATATACATGATTTTGTAAAACATTTAAATTATCATTAAACTTATCAAACAACTTTTAGGGTTCTCGTTGGACATTACAAGCCACTTTAATGGATGGTAGAATTAATATTCTCAATTGGACAATGAAACCTGATCAAATGCAAGTGATAAATCCACTACTCATTTTACTGTTGATTCCACTATTTGAAACATTAATTTATCCGATATTAGCCAAAATCGGTATTCGAAAACCATTACAAAAAATGGCTTTGGGTGGTATTTTATGCGCTTCGGCTTTTGTTCTATCAGCTATTGTACAAAACATGATTATCGTGAGTATAATATAATATTATTTTTAATTAAGTTGAAATAATGTTTCAATATGTGTAGCAAGTAAAAATATTATTGATTTTATTTTGTTTGAATTTCTCTTAAATTTATATTTGCGTCGATACCGACTTAAAAATTGAATTTCTGTACCTTTTTAAATAGATTTAAATTACACGATCTATAAATGCCTACATTAAAAAATAAAAAATAAAATATTTCATTGGTTATATAATTTATAGTAGATATATTGTATTTTTATTCAAGGAATGCAATATTTTAGATTCTGAGTGTAGCGAAGAATGTATTGGTTTTATATAGATATATATATATTTTAATTTTATTTGTATTATTATTATTTTTTAACCTGTGAATAACTTTTCTACAAGAAATTTTGCTCTGATTTTAAAATATAGAACTTTTTCTGAAAGAAATCTGACTTAGGTATTACTTTAGGAAGGTTATTTTTGATTTTTCCAGGATTTTTCATAAACTATGGGAAAAACTAGGAGAAACGGAAAATGCTCGGAATGTTTTATTTTCAATTCATAAATATTTCGGATTTTCAAAACATGTATAATCAAACTCTGCTCAGAATCACTTTAGTTCACAGTTATCGCTTTAATATACATATTGTTTGAGAATTTTAAATTAGTCTTATAACTTTAGCTCATTTTAGCAGTAGACATTTTTGCGTTTGGATTTTTATTACTTAAATAAATGTACCTATATAATATATTTATTTATTATTTTAGGGTGAATCTACTCACATACCACCTGGAGAGGCCCAATTAAGATTGATTAATGGATTTGATTGTAACGTAACACTTAATTCGCCAAATTTAACTGTTCATAATTATTTAGGTCCACTTAACTCATTAAAGATAAGTAATTTAGGAGTTTCTAATGAAGTATCATTTCCAATTAAATTCATCGTTGATCCCTCGTGTTCGTCAAAATTACGAACAACAAACTATACTGGTATAGTTTCTATTGCTGAAGGCAAGGTAAGTGAATCTAAAAACGGTTATTTTATTTTATTATTTAGGCGTATATATATAATTTCAACATTACAATATTTAATACTAAAAGTACAATAAATTACAGGCAACTTCGTATTTTTTAACTTATAAAAAAGAACAACTTGATTTAAGAAGACTTGGTTTTGCGGATGACTCAAAACGTCTGAATGGTGATTCAGTACTAAAGTAAATATATTATTTTAAGATGTAGACTATAATTACATATTATACAAGTATGATTTTTTTCTCTTATGAATTTCTATCAAGTTATTAGGATTTTTAATTCCAAATAATGGTGTAGCTAGGGGGGGGATGTTTTGGTGTTCAGACATCTTCCTTTAACTATATTTATACCAACAATTATAATTTTTACTATATTAATATGCAGTTATACATCAGATTTCTACAAGGCGTGTAGCGTATTGATAATTATTAAGTATATTATTAAGTTATGTGTATTACATACACACATAAAGATAGTAACAATGTTACATATAGACATAAAATAAAAACAACCCCCTAAAAAAAAATTCTGGCTACACCACTGATTTCAAAACGTATTAATCAAAAATACTAACCCAAATATTGAAATATGTAATTTGTCCTATTTATATTAGTGAATATAACTTTTGTTATTATCAGGGTCGTGAGCAGCCTTGATTTTGGTGAGAATGTCATAAAATTTATTGACAAAGAAAGCGACAATACACCAATTGAATTTAGTTTATTACAGCCATGGCAAATAGTTGAATTACCTCTTAGAAAGTAAGATATTTATAAATAATATGTTTGTACACCGCAAAATTTGCCTAAATAATTCTAATAGTCAATTAAATTCATTAAAAAATGTTGCATAGGTATCCATTTAATTTCACACCGACAAAAACTCTGTAAAATTTATTTTTTCTCGATTCCCTAATTCTACCCACTTTACTATCAAAGTTGACTGTTGTTGATTAGTAATTAATTTTTTTTTTCATCAGAATTATCGAATTATTTTATTTTTTAGCTATCAAGTATTTTTAGACGATAAATTCATTACAGAGATACATCTTTTACCATCTAGTGTAAATACACTTGCCTTGCAACTTAACGAAGGAAAAGTAGTAAGTATAATATAATGTATTTTCTTATTGAGTTAATTATCTTTAATTTATTGGATTTTAACTAATTATATTCATCACCTCTATTAATATTTGTATTCAATTTATAGGATTCAAATTTTGTAGTCCTGGAGAAAGGTAATTTTATTCATATGGCATGGCAATTACCTCAAATCATTGTAGTAACTGTTGCAGAGATTTTATTCTCAATTACGTCATTAGAATTTTCATTTACCCAGGTAGAGTATACCTATTTTTGATCGTTGTACATTATAATTGTAAATATATATATATATCAGTGATATTTCCTTGAAGGCACCTACAAGTATGAAATCTTTATTGGCGGCAGTTAATTTATTAACGGTAGCATTTGGGAATTTGATAGTAGCAATCGTGTCTGAAGTACGAATTTCCCAAAATCAGGTATGTTAAATATAATACAATATAGTAATACAAAATATTCTATATGTGTTTTAAATTTAATATTTTCTTTAGGTTTATGAGTATTTGTTTTTCGCTGGACTCATGGTATTGGACATGATAATATTTATTATAATGAGTCTTAATTATAAATACAAAAACTTTTCAACTTGAAACCGTCTTTAAATTTATAACAATAATAATTTATTGCAATTAAATGAAATATTATAGTAAACATAATTTAAGTATGATGTTGATATTTTATTTTGAAATAATATGGCTTTAACGGGTTAGTCTAGTAAAAGTACTGATTCGTTGGTTTACTGATTTCTGTCTAATCAACCATACCAGAGGGGAGAATGCTCAGTCCTTTTACAAATCAATATATCATATTATTTTTGCACATTTTCCTCATAAATAGAATTTATTTATCGATGTCTAACATCCTTGATTTATAACATAGTGAAATTACCACTGAAATGTATTGGTTGTTTTGTTATTATTGTTCGAAATCACCCACAACTTACATCTTGATGTTAGTTATTTTATGATTTTTTTCTTTTAAAAATTGTTAAATTTAGAATTTGATTTGTTTGGTTTAAACATAGTTAAAATTGAATTATAAAATATCAATTCATCAATTTTAAGCTAGTTTAAAGATAGTTGCGTACACTTTATTTTGTGTGTTGATCAAAAATTTAAATACTAATATGATTATCATAATTTATATTTTGTACATAAAATGTTTTAACAGAGGAATGTACCCTATTATAATCAGTTGGGTCCCCGGGGTCATATTTATATATGAAAAAATAGAAATTATTTATTTAATTAGTTTAAATTATAACAATAAAACACAAAACCATTACAACCATTTAACCACTTCATTTTCTCTTAAATATTTATACAAATTGGATGAAATTTAATATATGTATATCTTGATAAATTGTAATAAACTTAAGGGCAGCAAAGGGGAGGGGAATGCTATTGGACCAGAGTATCATCTCAAGTTTAAAATTAATATCCCCAAAAATACTCAATATGTTTTTTTTATAGCATCTACTAAATATTTTATCCATATATTTCATAATTAATAAGCAGAGCAAATACAGATTACCTACAGAAAATAATGCATGTATATATAAAAAAACTGTCCTAGGATAAGGAGAACGGGTGCAGTCATTATTATAAGTAATTCAATGTGTATCTGTTAGCAACGATAAACCGCTGCTAACCTACCCCCTGTGGGTGGGGTATTAGAATACACCCATGGTAGTCCATGCCTGTCGTAAGAGGCGACCAAAATGGACATAGTAGTGGGAAGCAGCGCTGCTAAAATCAAGTGTGAATCCATTCATACTTGAACATCATCCATTAGAAATAATGAAGGATACTGCGATATGGAAGGCAACGGGAAACCACCATATTAATATCCCAAGTAACAGTAATCAACATGACAGCTTCTCAAGTAAAATATTCCGGAGGTAAAATAGTCCCCCATTCGGATCTCCGGGTGGGGACTACGAGAGGAGAAAGAAATGTTAAAGAATATAAAGAATACAAATTCATAGCAACTTGGAACGTAAGAACGTTATTACAGTGTGGAAAGTTGGAAAACCTGAAAATGGAAATGAACAAGATGAAAATGTATATCCTTGGAATATCAGAAATAAGATGGCCGAATCCAGGAGATTTCTGGAGCGGAGACTACAGAATAATACATACGGGAACAGCAGAGAAAAGACCAGGTATAGGAGGAGTAGGGATGGTAATGAATAAAGTCCTAGGTAAAAAAGTTAAAGGCTACGTACAATACAATGAAAGAATCATTCTAGTCAGATTTCAGACGAAACCAAAGGACACAATAGTAGTTCAGGTGTATATGTCAACAACAAATAGTAGCGAGGAAGAGCTAGAAGAAGTATATGAAAATTTAGACAAATTAATAGAAAATGTCAAAGGGGAGGAAAATCTGATAGTAATGGGTGACTGGAATGCCATTGTTGGGAAAGAAAAAGTAAAAAATTTAACAAGTGATTATGGTTTAGGAAACCGTAACGATGGAGGGGACCGGTTACTAGAATTTTGTGCAAAACATAAATTAATAATCAAAAACACTTGTTTTAACCATCATAACAGAAGGAGATACACCTGGAAAATGCCTGGAGACATTAATAGGTACCAAATTGATTATATCATGGTAAAAAAATAGATTTAGGAATCAAGTAAAAGAAAGTAGAAGTTATCCAGGTGCGGACATAAATAGCAATCACAACCTTATTATGATGAAGTGTAATCTTAAATTCAAAAAAAGCTTACGTACGTGGATTGAAATAAATTTCATTGATAGATGATTCAACGATGTGTTAATTAAAAGGATTTGGGCAAGCACGTTAGTAGCTAACAGAGATTTAATAAAATAAAATATTGACCTAAGTTAGATAATTTTGATAAATCAAATTTTTGGTTAATTTTATAGACGGAGATCGCAAGGAGACTTACGGGAGATTAGCTCCCTTAAAATAATATTTATCTATTTTTAATAATAATGATGTATATATATTATACAATTTTTTTTAATACAACATATTAAATCGGAGAACTGAGTACTGATAAAAAATAATTGACATGGAACATATGGTGGTATTTTTAGAACATTGGTTAAATTATATTCTGTATAGCTTTTTTGCTAATAATAAATAATATATTAATCATTAATATTCATAATTAAATAAATTATAAATGTATTATATTTGTTATATTAAATAATAAATTGTCTGGGGGTGTGGGGACATACTGCACACGGTTTTATATGCTACAAAATATTTAAGCTCCCCTAATATTTACCTGGATCTCCCCACCTATAGGTTAGACATTACATTTTAACTGTATATTTTGAAAATAATAAATTTAAATTATGACAACATTTTTATACTACAAAAAATATTATTACGGCCGCTGCCTCGCGTAATATAGTGACCAATAATCATCACTCACCAGTTACGGTTCATAGTTTTTCCTAAAAGTAGCATTCGATTTTGTTGTTGTTTGCAAATATCTTGTATTTTCGACTATCTCGAATTCAAATTGAAAAAAATCCATATTATCATAATTTTATTATTTTAATTACTTTCGAGGTTCAAGCGTAGTTACGTAAATATTGATGTATATAAAAACTTAATTAAAAATTTTAAAACATTCATTGGAACGTAATACGAAATTTGTTTTAAAGAACATTTAAAAACAAGGTGTTCTAAAATTTAATATTTACATTTAGGTTGCCATTTGAAAATCAAAAGGTAGTCGTTTCACCCCCAAAAATTAGGGTGACAAAAAGTAATGTAAATGTGAATTTTTAGAACAGCTTGTTTCTAAAATTCTCTTTAAAACTAATGTCGAAAAAATATAATACTTTTCGAGATGATAGATTGATCACTCTGTATATTTTATGCAATTTGTATGGTTTTAAACATGATAATTTTTATGTTAATCAGTTTTTA